>CM029015.1:131753511-132353511 GCA_016801055.1 Panax notoginseng
TCTCATACATAATTTAAATAACTTATTCAAGTTATACAATTCATATTGTATACTTAAATTTAATTTCCTCCTCCTCTCCATAAATTGTTTTCAAACAATTATTTATAAATTAAATATATAATTTAATATATTCAATCATTTATTCAAATATGAATTTAATTTACTAACTACTTTGATACCAATATTCATATCTACATATTGGATCTCATCTCATATTTTAGTTTTACATCATTGGTATAATATTAAATATTATATCATTATCCATATAACATCATATCATAACATATTTCACTTCTCACTCTAATTTTGACTTTTCTCCATAAAAGGCCAACTGTTGACTTTGAACAAAAGTCAACATTTACTCATTTTGTGTTTACTGTCCATTCTGACTAATCTTGACGTTGCGGATGCAACCGAGCAGTCCATGCTTCAAAATTCTATCTCTAACTCAAATTTTGAGTTTTAAATTACTCACTTCTTATTGTTAATCGTATTAACTAACGACTTTATACTTATTCAAATTCTTATTTGCCAGTCAAGGCCAACGTTCAAGCTATGTTAATTACTAACATAGTTTTATCTTGATCCTTATATCATTAACTTAATTCAACATTCCTCTTGCTAAAATATTTATAGCACCTTACTAAGTATATATATTTATGTACATATACTCATCTTCGTTTAACCTTGTAACATCTCTTCATGTGAAATCTTATCTCCTTAATAAAATTTCCATATGTACTTATATAACATTTCTTAGACTATTCAGTTCATATAGAATTTACAGGTATCGTAATACCTTATTCTCGATATTTCTTCAAGTACATATTAATTCATTTCTAGAGTTTTGAAATTTTGTAACCCATATTTCTTTATTCTCATTCAATTAAGAAACCATATAGGTTCTTTTTAAAAAATTTGAAATCCTTAAAATTCCTTCACAGAAACGTCAATTCCATACACTTATAACCTTTAATCCATCATTTTAGGATTTTAATAATTATCTAAATTCTTGGATTGTCACAATGATGATGTGGCTTGTTTTGTCTTCTCGAAGCTTTCCCTTCTTCTTTTTCTTCCTTTTCTTCTTCTCCTACAACTCTCTCTAACTCTATTCTTCTATCTTTTGTTTGTTTTCTAAAACTAACATACTAACTTGTAGTATATACATATAATATACAATACTAGTAATAAATAATATATGTAACTCCTAGTAATTATTAGATATACTAATTACTAGTTAATACATAGGTTACAACAACTTGAACTTGAAAAGCCTAAGACCATGTTTGGCAAATACTCATTATTTTAATTAATCAATAGCTTAACATCAATCAATCTCATCAAATTGTCAATTAATTATATTTACTTGTTAATTATAATTTCGTGTAACAATCATCACATAACTCATCAAATTTAATTATCTCAATTAAATTAGAACTATAACATAAAATAATTATATTAATTAAATTAAATACTAAATATTCATTTAATTAATCTACTACACTTAATTACATTACTCTATAATCAAAACAAAATTTATTTATTTACTCAATAAATAATTCAATTAAATATTTATATATATTAAAATTAATATATAACATTCTCTTCACATCAATTCATATATTATACAATATATGACATACGCATACTCACACCCAATATATCTCATAAATAATACTTTTATTTATAAAATTCTCATTTATAAATTCTAAAAAATCTGGGATGTCACATCCTTCCCTCCTTATAAGGATTCCGTCCTCGGAATCACCGAAACCCTACCTTACTCAGGTTTTTCTCAAATCTATTCATTGAATAACTTCAACACATTACCTTAATATATGTTTTATATTTTCTACTCTCACCATTCTTGATAATAAATTCTTATAAGTTTTATTTCATAACATTTAGTTAGACTCAATTATATTTGAGTATTACATATTCTTTGACCCGTTCATTATCTTTCTCGAAGGATCATTATCATATACTATATGATCAAACTCTCGGGACATTACATTCACCCATTCTTCTAAGAATTTCGTCCTCAAAATTTTTATTTATTAATCTTTATTCATTCAATCTATCAAAATAGAATTTTAAGTTAATACTTTATTCAGTCATTGGGTTCTATAACCACTTCCTTTTCACAAAGATCTTTATACAATTATTAACTTTTCTATTAAAAGATTTACATTATTCTTTGATAACTCATCTCCTTCTCATACCAACACTTCTTTTCTCACTTATTCAATATATTCATCATTCAGTGTCGCATCCTACGACTTACTTCTTTCTAAGGAATATCATCCTTACCATATTCGCCTTTTAGAATAGCAAGAATCTCCCATAATTGCTCAATAATTAGGAAGTAGTATGAATAACTCAGGAATTTAAAAGATTCTAAATCATGCTGAGGGGTCACAAGACCGTGAACTCTATTCTTGGTTTACTAGTGCTTCAACTCAATCCTTCACACTGCAAACTAGAGTGTTTATCAATCACAAAGACTGAAAACACCCTCCTTACGTACACTAGGTGGCCAACCTATTGTACCACTACGTTGGGCCGCAACGTAGTGTCTTGTAACGACTATATACGTTACGCTCGGAACCATTGTCCCCGAAAACATGTCCCTTATAGGGTTGTTCACCTCAGCTTTTCAACATCTGAATCCACACCAAAATAATTTGGTTTGGCATAACTTTTCAATAAACGCTTAAATTTCATGAACATCTTTCAATATTCGTCTAGCTGAATCAAATAGCATAGACCTCTACAACAATTCGGACATCAACCAAAATATACATATACATACATAGATATGAATTCTCATATCTTAAAGAAATCTCAAAAATCTTTTTATGACGTCATGATACCGCACTGTATTTACAGTCCGTTGAGGATTCCGTCATTTGGTGATTTTATCATACTACATCATACCATAGTGGGCTGACGATCCTTAGATCACATCCAACACTAGGTAATACTGCATTGATGACTCCATCGTTTTTATCATCTTTGCACCAGGTTACATGATGCATTAATGATATAAAATATATTTTGATATATTGCAAATTATTTTTGTCTTGCCAAAATAATTAGCATAGACAAACGAATAATAATATTGTTGTTAAAACTCATTGGTTCCATCATTTGATCCAATGTTTTTTAAGAAAATAGAAGTGTAAACATCAGCACGAAGTCAATAAATTTCGAAAGTCTAGTATAGCTAGTAGATTTAGAGTACCTATGCTTCCACCATCAACCCCACTTTCTATAATGATCCATTGCTTAATTGGTCTATCTATTCCTATCATCCTCAATACTCCATTTACACTTATCTATTCCCAGTTTGTCAAACTTACCACACGTTATGAGTTCAGGAACTTGCCACAATCACATGAGTTTAAGAACTTATCCTAGTCAGACCATAGGCGTCCATTCGCTGAGGGGTTCAAAAACATACCATATAATTATGAGTCACGAACCTACCATAAGTATGAGTTTTAAGAACTCGCACTTAATCTTATAATATTCTCTAACTATACTCTACCTATCTGTTATACACATGAGAAAAGAATCACCTTCTCAACAGGCATATAGCAAATAGCGCGACACAAACATTCCAATGATTATCAATGTGATAAACTGTGTGCAAGTACAAAACCCTCGCCCATACAAAGGTTTGTACAACTTAGCCATCACATAAGTCCACAATTGAAATCCCACCTAACTCTATCTTGCTTATAACTTGCTCTTTGCTCTATACGAATTCCTCGTATCACATTATCTATAACTCCTCATGTGTTATCTCGTACTATTTCATAGTACTCCATCTTCATAGCATTAAGCTATAATTATTCAAATATTATAGACCATCTTTCTTTTATAACTTAAACAGACCACGTCGTGATCTTATTCTATAATCATCTCCCTTAAAATTCTTTTCTTAACTCGTGATCGTTTTGTTTTATGACCCTCTTTCTTTATCTTTTTCATCATTTACGACATTATTCGTTATCTTGGCTTTTGGAGTTAGAAAACTCCCATTTCTTATCTTTATATCTCTTCAAGATTCTTCCTTGAATCTTCTTGTTTAAATAATAATTCTTCCTTTAAGAATTTCTAACTTCATTTACATTGCTCAATATTTCATTCAAGTTCTACACTTTCATCATACGTATCCACTCTCTATACTTGGTACACATCGAGTCTCTACCGGTTTCAATATGGTACGCTGAGTGGTTTTCCACAAACAACCAACAAACTAGGTTCCGAGTTGCTAGTTCGTATATACCTCCGCTCTATGAAGAAATCGTTTAGCCCAGATACCATACATCAACTACGAAAGAGTACAATTGCACCACTTAGATATAACTCTCTATTCTTAACTTCTTTATCATTCTCTTTTTTATAGACATTGTCTATTTATTATCACCTTACATCCTTATTATTGGAGTTAGGTAACCCCACATTCATATTCCTTATAACTCTGCGAGATTCTTCTTTGAATCATTTCACGCAAGTTTTATCCCTTCTTCATACGTTTCTTACATTACTTCTTACTGTTCAAACTCTGGTTGAGCTTATTCGTTCCTTATCTTCACCTCTCTTCTCTAAGGTTATAGCCTAAGGTACTCTTACCTAAGGTTGCTAACCTATCAGCTTTGATACCAACTGTAACGACCGCAAAATTCATACAATTTAATTCTCGACTTCGGTCGTTAATAATACATTCAACCTTTAATTTTACATCATTAAACGATAATACAACCATTGAAATTTGAGAAATAATTAAAATTTTCTATTACAAACTATCCTCGTTCCCAAAACCTTCAACCTTTAAATCTAAATATCTCAGAATCATTTTAATACTATAATAGTTTACATTTGCAAAACAATATTATAATTACAACATTAATACATTTACCAAAACATTAGACATGGTTTACAAGAATAATAACTTAGCTAGGATATTAAATCTTCATATATCACTTTTGATCCATAACAATCAAGTAGCACATAGCGTTACCTTCAATTCTTGAATCTGCAAAAATGGTTATTTGCAAGAATGAGCTCGACAACTCAGCAAAATCTAACAGTTTTTCATGCATCACGTAACACATAATAACATGCTCAACATACAAGAATAATCATAAACAAACATAGCATACATGTTGTAGTTCACATAACAACTATAAAGATTGAGTTCCTTACTCAATCAACATTCATAGTTCAATCATCATAGTCATAGATTGACTTTCACATTTCATACTTTTGACATATATAATACATCATACACTAAAATTTTAAAGAAGATCATCATCAAGTTCACATAGTAAAAAGGAACTGAAAGACTTGCCTTTACCGGCGTTTTACCAACACGCTAATACTTCGCGTCCTTGCACAACCTACACTGTATGTGAGATTGATAATAAATAAAATCAATAATCAATCTCATGGTCAAATTTATTCTAAGACCTTACTTTATCTTATTATCATTTATAATATCTTTATAGACATCTAACTGTGTTTTGTATGCAACTCGGTTTTATTTTCATTTTCATCACCACACATGCTAGACTATCTCACTTGTAGTTTAATGTGCGTATATCACACCATTTTATTTTACCAATTTGGTTTCAAAAATGCATATTCAACACATTGTTTACATGTTTAATTTTCCTTCATAAATCAAAAATTACCCTTTTCGATTTCTTTCTAGTATTATTCTTGTATTATCATCTTTTCATACTTAGATATCCAATATTAGCCATTAGTTAGACACTTTGTATACCAAAGTTTAGAAACACTATTACTTTTAGGCATTTTATCGAGCACGTTATGTGCACACATTAACTTATCTCAACTCTTGATCTTAAATGGTTAATTATACATAGAATATGATAACACATATCTATATTCATTACATATGTCAAAACATATTTTTAATCATCCAAAATATACCATCACCCAAAATCTTAATTCAAACATAATTATAAAACTCATCTTCACAATTTCTTTAACAAAACGTTGCTTTCGTTTTTAACGTATCTCCTTCGTTACATGTCCATTTTTATTCCTTCTTATATAGAATTAACCCTTACTCAATGTAATACAACCTCATCTAGGCCTTAAAGTCAGACCCTTATCCATCTAAACCAGATTCTGCAATTCATCAACTAGTGTAGAAAATTTCATTTTCTAGAAATCCTTACTAAACAATTTATTTCGGACATGATCCGGTCCATAAAATGGCTCAATCTTGCGAGTCCAGCTATTAAACTTCCATGTCTACAACTTTACAGTTTTAAGTTTCTTCAGATTCAAAACACACGAATTTATATGAATTTTTCAAAGTCAGAAACCGTAACAGTTTTGATTTTCTGGACAGATTATTTTCCCTTCGGACCAGCCTTACTAAAATAGACATTGCAAGAAATCTACAAAGAGTTTTCATGTGATTCCACTTTCAGAATATAGCTTACTTCCATATCTTCGATTTGATATAAGGTTCACTTTCTAACTCATTATACCCAAAGAGATGAATTTCACGAGATATGTCCACAATTACTCAAAACCTACGAATTTTGTTCTTCAAATTTTCTTTCCATTTCGTTTTCTTTCTTTAATCCTCTTGTTTGATTCTTGATAATCCAAGATTAAACCAATACAAACAAGATTAAGCATGATCTATTACCCTAGAACATAAATCTACCCAAAAATCAAAGATTAATTAAGAGTTTAGAAGTTACCTTCTTCTAGCTTTTTCTTCATCTTCTTCTAGCTCATCTCAATTCCTCTATTTCTCTCTATCTCTCTCAATTTCTCAATACAACTTCTATATAACTATTATCCTACATTATGAGGAACATAAAAATATAATTAAAACAAGGAATTTAGATTATAGCCTTATTAGTATGAATTTAAGAGAGAGATGAAGATGATGGGGCTTGTTTTGTCTTCTCAAAGCTTTCCCTTCTTCTTCTTTTTCTTCCTCTTCTTCTTCTCCTACAACTCTCTCTAACTCTATTCTTCTATCTTTTGTTTGTTTTCTAAAACTAACATACTAACTTGTAGTATATACATATAATATACAATACTAGTAATATATAATATATGTAACTCCTAGTAATTATTAGATATACTAATTACTAGTTAATACATAGGTTACAACAACTTGAACTTGAAAAGCCTAAGACCATGTTCGGCAAATACTCATTATTTTAATTAATCAATAGCTTAACATCAATCAATCTCATCAAATTGTCACATAATTATATTTACTTGTTAATTATAATTTCGTGTAACAATCATCACATAACTCATCAAATTTAATTACCTCAATTAAATTAGAACTATAACATAAAATTATTATATTAATTAAATTAAATACTAAATATTCATTTAATTAATCTACTACACTTAATTACATTACTCTATAATAAAAACAAAATTTATTTATTTACTCAATAAATAATTCAATTAAATATTTATATATATTAAAATTAATATATAACATTCTCTTCACATTAATTCATATATTCTACAATATATGACATACACATACTCACACCCAACATATCTCATAAATAATACTTTTATTTATAAAATTCTCATTTATAAATTCTAAAAAATCTGGGATGTCACAGCTGTTCAGTCTAAGGATGTGGTGTCAGTTATCATTCCGATTAATGGTATTAATGCTCATGTACTATTTGATTCGGGTGCTACTTGTTCATTTATATCCGATTAATTTGCTTAGAACTTAGATTTGCCTCAGGAAGAATTAGAATATCCTTTGAGCATAGAGATTGCGAATATGGAAGTGATTCCTGTTAGATTTATATATAGGAATTGTAGAGTGGTTATAAAGGATCACGAGATGATGGTAGATTTGATACCAATTAGACTTGGTGAATTTGATGTCATACTGGGAATGGTTTGGTTATTCAATTACGGTGCAGTAATTGATTGCCAAAAGAAGTGTGTTAACCTTATAACTCCGTCAAAGGTAGTATTTTATGGTAGTAAGTCACCTCGACAAGCAAGTTGTTTGACGGTGATGCAAGCTAAGAAGTTGTTTAGACTAGGATGTGTGGGATACTTAGCCTACATAGTCAATACACAGAAGAAGAGTGCGAAGTTAGAAGTGATACTGATCATAAGAGATTTTGCAGACGTATTTCCAAGTCTTCCGCCGGATCGACAAGTCAAGTTCGTGATTAACTTATTACCAGGAATGGCTCCGATATCTAAGGCACCATACAAAATGGCCCCAGTTGAAATGAAAGAGTTGATGGTGCAATTGCAAGAGTTACTCGACAAGAAGTATATCTAGTCGAGCGTATCGCCGTGGGGAGCGCCGATGTTATTTGTTAAGAGAAGGATGGATCGATGCGGCTCTGCATTGATTACCTAGAATTGAATAAGGTCACAATTAAAAATAAGTATCCATTACCAAGAATTGATGACATGTTTGATCAACTGAAGGAAGCAAAATATTTCTCAAAGATAGACTTGAGAAATGGTTATCATCAGTTGAAGGTGAGGCCGGAGGATGTATCAAAAATAACGTTCAGAACTCGGTACGGTCATTACGAGTTTTTGGTTATGTCATTTGGTTTAACCAATGTACATGCAGCGTTCATGGATTTGATGCACATGGTGTTTAAACCATTCTTAGACAAATTTGTGGTGGTGTTTGTTGATGATATATTGGTAAATTCCAAAACCAAGGAGTAACATGTTGAACACTTAATAGTAACATTGGAGACACTAAGAAAAGAAAAGTTTTATGCTAAATTCTCAAAATAGGAGTTTTGGTTGGAACATGTATAGTTTCTCGGGCACGTTATAGACAAGGACGAAATTTCGGTACATCCATCAAAGGTTGAAGCTGTAATAAACTGGGATTAACTAAAGATACCGTCAGAGGTAAGGAGTTTCTTAGGATTGGCAGGTTATTACAGGCGTTTTATTCAAGACTTTTCCAAAATTACGACCCCGTTGACGAATTTAACTAGAAAGGTGGTTAAGTTTGTTTGGATAGAGAAGTGTGAGGAAAGTTTTCGAGAATTAAAGAAGAGGTTAAGTTCAGCACCTGTGTTGTCATTGCCTGATGATACAGGGAATTTTGTAGTGTATAGTGACACATTGCATAAAGGACTAGGCTGTGTACTTATGTAGAACGACAGAGTTATTGCGTATGCATCACGTCAATTAAAAGATTATGAGAAAGGGTATCCGACTCATGACTTAGAGTTGGCTACGGTGGTGTTTGTCCTGAAGATTTGGAGACATTATCTTTATGGAGAGAGGTGTGAGATATATACCGACCATAAAAGTCTGAAGTATATCTTTACACAAAAAGATTTGAATATGAGGCAGAGAAGATGGTTGGAGTTGATCAAAGACTGACTGTGAGATTTTCTATCATCCTGGAAAGGCGAATATTGTTGCTGATGCTTTAAGTAGGAAGGGACGTGAGAAGTTAATGATGTTGACTGCTCAGGAGAAGCTAATATCTGAAATAGCAAAGATAGAGTTGGAAATTAAATATTCGACAGAATCCAATGAAAAGTTATTCCAGATGGGAAACGGTTCAACGTTGGTAGATAAGGTGAAGAATGCACAACTTCAGGATGAAGATTGCGAAAAGATAAAACAGAAAGTATTTGAAGGAGAGGAAAACAAATTCAAAATCGATTCTGAAGGGTTACTTCAATTCGAGGGGAGAATTTGGGTTTCGCCAGTACTAGAAGTTAAGGAGGAAATTTTGAGTGAAGCTCATAACTCAAGATATTCGATTCACCCTGGGAGTACAAAAATATACCAGGATCTTTGACATCATTTTTTGTGGCCGAATATGAAAAAGGATGTGGCTGAGTGCGTGGCGAAATGCTTAACGTGTTAGAAAGTTAAAGCTGAACATCAAAGGCCAAGAGGATTATTACAACCGTTGGGGATACCAGAATGGAAATGGGAGCATATCACAATGAATTTTATGGTAGGTCTTCCAACGACTCAACAAGGTTATGACACCATCTGGGTGATTGTCGATCGATTGACAAAGTTAGCACACTTTTTGCCAATCAAGATTAGATTCAACCTAGATCGGTTGGCAAAACTGTACGTAAAGGAAATCGTTTTAGGACACGGTGTTCCAGTGTCCATTGTATCAGACAGAGATCCCCATTTCACATCTAATTTATGGAAACGACTACAAGAATGCTTGGGAACACAGCTGAGAATGAGCACATCATACCATCCTCAGACCAATGGACAAAGTGAGAGAACTATCCAGACATTAGAGGATATACTCAGAGCATGTATTATGGATTTCAAGGGAAATTAGGACGATCATTTACCATTGGTTGAATATGCCTATAATAATAGTTATCACGCGAGTATTGGCATGCCGCCTTACGAAGCGTTATACGGCAGGAAATGCAGAACTCCATTATGTTGGGACGAGGTAGGTGAACGTCAGCTATTGGGTCCAGAGTTGGTACAACAAACTGTCGAGATCATCAAGGTGATTCGAGCAAGATTGATAGTTGCACAAGATAGACAGAAGAAGTATGCCGATCAACATCGACAAAATCGGGAATTCGATGTCGGTAGTTATGTTTTCTTGAAAGTGTCTCCCTAAAAAGGGAAAATTTGATTTGGTAAAAAGGGAAAACTGAGCCCTAGGTTTATAGGACCTTTTGAAGTGCTTCGATGAGTTGGTGAAGTGGCATACGAGGTAGCTTTATGTCCAGAGTTGGAGCATATTCATAACATTTTTCATGTCTCGGTATTGAGACCATATAAGCTTGATTATAAACATGTAATAGAATATGAACCGTTACAGTTTGAGAAAGACTTAACATATGAAGAAGTCCCTGTTCAAATTATTGACAGGAAATAGCAAGTACTAAGGAATAAAGTGATATCTTCTGTTAAGGTAATTTAGAGAAACCACAATGCTGAAGAAGCTACGTGAGAACTTGAAGATGTTATAATAAAGAATTATCCTCAGTTATTTGCTTAATCTTGTATAGCGATTCTGGGGACAGAATCCTGTTAAGGAGAGAAGAATGTAACGAATAAATTTATCGAGTCGTGATTCTGGAGACAGAATCCTTTTAAGGAGGGAAGGATGTAACGAACAAGAAATTTGTAATTTAATTTAAATATTTATTGAATTAAATAAATATTTTAAATAATTTATTTATTGAGATAAATAAATATTTGATGAATTGTGATGTAATAATTTAGTTGAGTGTGTATGCTAACTAAATTAATGAATGGTAATTTTATTATTTGAGGATTTAATTTATTGAAAATAATTAAATTAAATGAATTGTTTAATATTTAATGAAATAATAAAATTAAATAAAGTGATGTTCTAGTCTAATTTATTAATTAAATTAGATATATAATTATTTATTAAGCATAAGTATAATTATAATAAAAAAAATTATAATTATTATAATTATAAGTGTAAGCTAATTAAATGGGTTACATGTGTGACAAATAAAAACTATATAATATAAATATTATTAAACTAAATTGGAATGGGGAAATTGGTGTGTGGCCAAACAAGGACTCGTGGTCTTTGGCCTAATTTAACTGACGCAGACTTTTTGGTTCTTACCTGACATACGTGGGTGAGAGGCCATATCAGTTTATATCTTCGCGTCTTATTTTTCCTAAGGCTAGAGAACACATAGTTGGGAGAGGAAGAGAGAGAAACACAGCGAGAATTGAGAGTTGGAGAAGAAGGGTTTTGAGAAAGGATTGCTATCAACTTTGCTAACATACAATCAAAGGATTTAGGTATAATCTACCCCTAATTCTAATATTTGGTTTTGTAATTCTCTATTCTCTGAAATTGGGTATTTTTGTGGAATTGTTGTTTCAAACGTTGATTATATGTATGTATACTCTTGCTAAATTTGTTGGTTATCATCTATAATCGTATGTTGGAAATCAAATACGTGATATTGGGTTTGTAAGAAGGAAGTTCGAATAACAGTGTTATATTTATATAATATGATTTGTTTAAGTACAAAATTTCATGCTCAATACGTGTTATAATCTGCAAATTTATGTTAGATTGTGTTGGTATGTTAAGAAACGAAAGCGGCGTAGTTTGAATCGTGTCAGTTGTAACGACCCCAAAATTCATACAATTTAATTCTCGACTTCGGTCGTTAATAATACATTCAACCTCTAATTTTACATCATTAAACGATAATACAACCATTGAAATTTGCGGAATAATTAAAATTTTCTATTACAAACTATCCTCGTTCCCAAAACCTTCAACCTTTATATCTAAATATCTCAGAATCATTTTAATACTACAATAGTTTGCATTCGCAAAATAATATTACAATTCAACATTAATACATTATTCGAAACCTTAAACATGGTTCAAATAATAACACAACCAAAGTATATAAAGCTTCAAGTATCACATCTGATTCATGTCTTTCAAGTAACGCATAACTTCACCTTGAATCTTGAACCTGCAAAAGTGGTTATTTGCAAGGTTGAGCTCGACAGCCCAGCAAATTTAACAGTCTATCATGTTTCACATAGCACACAATTCATGCATTCTACATTTCTAATTTATCGAGTTACATTATACAACATGCATGTGCTATCACATATCACATATAAATTGAGTTCCATAACCCAATTAACTTGGTCATATTTTGACCTTAACAATTCATAAAGCATGGTATGTAACTCACCACATAATCATATTTAGTCCACAAACATAATAGAACTGAAAAACTTGCCTTGGATGTTGTTTAATGTTTATAACTTATCTGCGCTGTGATGATCCCGAAAATACGAATTCCACAAACTGAATACGTACTCGACCAAAATTTAATTAAGAGAAGATCTTTATAAAAAGTCCTCCCACAACAAAGCCTTTCTCAAAATTGGAGGCCGTATTGTTGGTGAATGAAACAAAGGATCAAGCCCTTCTATTTATAGGTTTAGCAAAGGGTAAAGTTCTCAATTTAGTTGATGTGGGACTTGGTTTATACTAATTCTAATTTGTTTATACTAATTTTTCCTATTTTCAACATACTGAGTGTATTCATTCATCAAGAATTCGTTTCTTAACCAATTCGATCTGTTCAAGTTGCGTTGTTTTCGTTTTATAGAGGAGAACAACAATCATCTTTCAATTTAAAGTTTTTATCATGGATTCATCATCAACTTTAGTCCCAAAGTACACCAAAACACACATTACAATCAAAACCCAAATTCCTCTTCTTTAGTATAAATACATGAATTTGATTTCTGAAAATTTGTTTCTAGATGACCACTATCAAATTATAAATATCTAATAACATATATAACATCGTAACCCATAAATTCATTAATCAAAACTCCAATTTTAAAAGAAACTCAAGAACACATAAACTAGAAATATAAACTAGATTATGTACCTTTAATTCCTTAAGAAATAAAATTAACCTTATTAGTAAAATTATAATTTCTATTCAACAATTATAATCATAACATTATTTAACAAATTCTCACTCCTCTAATTTAATTATTTAATTAAATTAGAATATTACAATTATACTCGCGTAATAAAATACGTATAAATCTCATCTATTTTATCACACTTAAATAAACTATCTCATACCAATTTTCATCAAATATTTATTTAATATCATAAATATTCATCTAATTCCATAAAGTTTCCAACTAAAATATTTAATGTACTTAATAAATATTTTACTCGCATTATACTAATATTTATATTTTCATGCAATATATTACCTTCTCACTTTATTAAATCAATTATACTTGTATTAATTCACTATTTTAATTAAGTGAATTATTCACACTATTTATGAAACTTAACTCATAATAATTTCCATTGCTCACAAGGCATAATAATTAAAATTATATTATCTCATAACATAATTTCAACTTAATTAAATTAACTAATATTATTTAATTTCTTTAATAGTTTAATTACCTATTAAATCTCACATTCTCCAACATATGAATATATAATTCTCTTCACACCAAATCATATAATTCAAAATATATACACCTCATAATAAGAATTTTAATTATTAAATTCTTATTTTAATAACTTATAAAAATTCAGGTTGTCACATCCTTCCCTCCTTATAAGGATTCCGTCCTCGGAATCAAAGAAACCTCCCTTACTCGGTTTTCACCAAAAAAAATTTCAAAATTTACTCGGAATATTACATTCACTCTTTCTTCTAAGAATTTCGTCCTCGAAATTTTATCTATTAATCTTTATTCATTCAATCTATCAAAATAGATTTTACGTTAATAATTTATTCAATCATTGAGTTCTATAATCACTTTCTTTCCACAAAGATCTTTCTACAATTATTAACTTTTCTATTAAAAGTTTTACATTATTCTTTGATAACTCATCTCCTTCTCATATCAACACTTATTTTCTCACTTATTCAATATATTCATCATTCAGTGTCGCATTCTACGACTTACTTCTTTCTAAGGAATATCATCCTTACCACATTCGCCTTTAAGAATAGCAAGAATCTTCCATAATTGCTCAATAATTAGGAAGTAGTATGAATAACTCAGGAATTTAAAAGATTGAAATCATGTTGAGGGGTCACAAGACCGTGAACTCTATTCTCGGTTTACTAGTGCTTCAACTCAATTCTTCACACTGCAAACCAGAGTGTTTATCAATCACAAAGACTGAAAACACTCTCTTTACGTACACTAGGTGGCCAACCTATTGTACCACTACGTTGGGCCGCAACGTAGTGTTTTGTAACGACTATATGCGTTACGCTCGGAACCATTGTCCCCAAAAACATGTCCCCTTATAGGGTTGTTCACCTTAGCTTTTTAACATCTGAATCCGCACCAAAACAATTTGGTTTGGCATAACTTTTCAATAAACACTTGAATTTCATGAACATCTTTCAATATTCGTCTAGCTGAATCAAATAGCATAGACCTCTACAACAATTCGAACATCAATCGAAATATACATATACATACATACATATGAATTCTCATATCTCAAAGAAATCTCAAAAATCTTTTTATGACGTCATGATACCGCACTGTATTTACAGTCCGTTGAGGATTCCGTCATTTGGTGATTTTATCATACTACATCATAGCATAGTGGGCTGACGATCCTTAGATCACATCCAACACTAGGTAATACTGCATTGATGACTCCATCGTTTTTATCATCCTTGCACCAGGTTACATGATGCATTAATGATATAAAATATATTTTGATTTATTGTAAATAATTTTTGTCTAGCCGAAGCAATTAGCATAGACATACGAATAACAGTATTGTTGTTAAAACTCACTGGTTCCATCATTTGATCCAATGTTTTTCAAGAAAATAGAAGTGTAAACATCAGCACGAAGTCAATAAATTTCAAAAGTCTAGCATAGCTAGTAGATTTAGATTACCTATGCTTCCACCATCAACTTCACTTTCTATAATGATCCATTGCTTAATAGGTCTATCTATTCCTATCATCCTCAATACTCCATTTACACTTATCTATACCCAGTTCATCAAACTTACCACACGTTATGAGTTCAGGAACTTTCCACAATCATATGAGTTTAAGAACTTATCCTAGTCAGACCATAGGCGTCCATTCGCTGAGGGGTTCAAAATCATACCATATAATTATGAGTCACGAACCTACCATAAGTATGAGTTTTAAGAACTCGCACTTAACCTTATAATATTCACTAACTATACTCTACCTATCTGTTATACACATGAGAAAAGAATCACCTTCTCAACAAGCATATAACAAATAGCGCGACACAAACATTCCAATGATTATCAATGTGATAAACTGAGTGCAAGCACAAAACCCTCGCCCACACAAAGGTTTGTACAACTCAGCCATCACATGAGACCTCAATTGAAATCCCACCTAACTCTATCTTGCTTATAACTTGCCCCTTGCTCGATACGAATTCCTCGTATCACATCATCTATAACTTCTCGTGAGTTATCTCGTACTATTTCATAGTACTCCATCTTCATAGCATTAAGCTATAATTATTCAAATATTATAGACCATCTTTCTTTTATAACTTAAACAGACCACGTCGTGATCTTATTCTATAATCATCTCCCTTAAAATTCTTTTCTTAACTCGTGATCGTTTTGTTTTACGATCATCTTTCTTTCTCTTTTTCATCATTTACTACATTACTTGTTATTCTGGCTTTTGGAGTTAGAAAACTCCCATTTCTTATCTTTATATCTCTTAGATTCTTCTTTGAATCTTCTTGTTTATATAAAGAAAAAAAAATTTCATTTAAGAATTTCTAAAATCATTTACATGGCTCAAAATTTCATTCGAGTTCTACACTTTCATCATACGTATCCATTTCTACACTTGGTACACATCGAGTCTGTAACAGTTTCAATATGGTACGCTGAGTGGTTTCCCACAAACAACCAACAAACTAGGTTCCGAGTTACTAGTTCGTATATACCTCCGCTCTATGAAGGAATCGTTTAGCCCAGATACCATACACCAACTACTAAATAGTACAATTGTACCATACTTAACTATAACTCTCTATTCTTAACTTCATTACCATTCTCTTCTTATAGACATTGTCTATTTGTTATCACCTTACATCCTTATTATTGGAGTTGGGTAACCTCACATTCATATTCTTTATAACTCTGCGAGATTCTTCTTTGAATCATTTCACGCAAGTTTTATCCCTTCTTTATACGTTTCTTACATTACTTCGTATTGTTCAAACTCTATTTGAGCTTATTCTTTCATTATCTTCACCTTCCTTCCCTAAGGTTATAGCCTAAGGTACTCCTACCTAAGGTTTATAACCTACAACTTTGATACCAATGTAACGACCTCAAAATTCATACAATTTAATTCTCGACTTCGGTCGTTAATAATACATTCAACCTCTAATTTTACATCATTAAACGATAATACAACCATTGAAATTTGCAGAATAATTAAAATTTTCTATTACAAACTATCCTCGTTCCCAAAACCTTCAACCTTTATATCTAAATATCTCAGAATCATTTTAATACTACAATAGTTTGCATTCGCAAAATAATATTACAATTCAACATTAATACATTATTCGAAACCTTAAACATGGTTCAAATAATAACACAACCAAAGTATATAAAGCTTCAAGTATCACATCTGATTCATGTCTTTCAAGTAACGCATAACTTCACCTTGAATCTTGAACCTGCAAAAGTGGTTATTTGCAAGGTTGAGCTCGACAGCCCAGCAAATTTAACAGTCTATCATGTTTCACATAGCACACAATTCATGCATTCTACATTTCTAATTTATCGAGTTACATTATACAACATGCATGTGCTATCACATATCACATATAAATTGAGTTCCATAACCCAATTAACTTGGTCATATTTTGACCTTAACAATTCATAAAGCATGATATGTAACTCACCACATAATCATATTTAGTCCACAAACATAATAGAACTGAAAAACTTGCCTTGGATGTTGTTTAATGTTTATAACTTATCTGCGCTGTGATGATCCCGAAAATACGAATTCCACAAACTGAATACGTACTCGAGCAAAATTTAACTAAGAGAAGATCTTTATAAAAAGTCCTCCCACAACAAAGCCTTTCTCAAAATTGGAGGCCGTATTGTTGGTGAATGAAACAAAGGATCAAGCCCTTCTATTTATAGGTTTAGCAAAGGGTAAAGTTCTCAATTTAGTTGATGTGGGACTTGGTTTATACTAATTCTAATTTGTTTATACTAATTTTTCCTATTTTCAACATACTGAGTGTATTCATTCATCAAGAATTCGTTTCTTAACCAATTCGATCCGTTCAAGTTGCGTTGTTTTCGTTTTATAGAGGAGAACAACAATCATCTTTCAATTTAAAGTTTTCGTCATGAATTCATCATCAACTTTAGTCCCAAAGTACACCGAAACACACATTACAATCAAAACCCAAAATCCTCTTCTTTAGTATAAATACATGAATTTAATTTCTAAAAATTTGTTTCTAGATGACCACTATCAAATTATAAATATCTAATAACATATATAACATCGTAACCCACAAATTCATTAATCAAAACTCCAATTTTAAAAGAAACTCAAGAACACATAAACTAGAAATATAAACTAGATTATGTACCTTTAATTCCTTAAGAAATAAAATTAACCTTATTAGTAAAATTATAATTTCTATTCAACAATTATAATCATAACATTATTTAACAAATTCTCACTCCTCTAATTTAATTATTTAATTAAATTAGAATATTACAATTATACTCGCGTAATAAAATACGTATAAATCTCATCTATTTTATCACACTTAAATAAACTATCTCATACCAATTTTCATCAAATATTTATTTAATATCATAAATATTCATCTAATTCCATAAAGTTTCCAACTAAAATATTTAATGTACTTAATAAATATTTTACTCGCATTATACTAATATTTATATTTTCATGCAATATATTACCTTCTCACTTTATTAAATCAATTATACTTGTATTAATTCACTATTTTAATTAAGTGAATTATTCACACTATTTATGAAACTTAACTCATAATAATTTCCATTGCCCACAAGGCATAATAATTAAAATTATATTATCTCATAACATAATTTCAACTTAATTAAATTAACTAATATTATTTAATTTCTTTAATAGTTTAATTACCTATTAAATCTCACATTCTTCAACATATGAATATATAATTCTCTTCACACCAAATCATATAATTCAAAATATATACACCTCATAATAAGAATTTTAATTATTAAATTCTTATTTTAATAACTTATAAAAATTTGGGTTGTCACATCAATTGGTTAAGAAACGAAGTCATGGCGATCGAATTCGCTAAAAGTTTAAAAAATGAAGAAATTGGGAAAATTGGGGTTTTGATCCTTCAAAATTGAGTATATGTAATGTTTATGATGTTAGAATGAAGAATAGCATGCCTAACTATGTTATTACAAAGTTTTAGATGTTAAGTTTTGTGAAATTCTGTGGAAATTGGGTTGGTTTTGGAGTCAGTCGTGTAATAGAGCTACAACTGCAGTTTCTGTCTGTGTACGGCGCAGCTGCGCCGGTACCACAGGCAAAAATGGCGCAACTGCGCCGTATGACTTTTTGAAGTCGAGCACTAGCGCAGCAGCGCCGGTGCCAAGGCTTGGGACAGCGCAGCTGCGCCGTTCCCTGAGCCTAGGCAGTGAAGTCTGTTTGTTTGTGGGTTGTAATACAAGGGTCTAATTTGGCTTGGCATGCATGATAATGATGTTGAATCCTAACATAAGACAACGTAACAGGTTGTAGTATAATATAATACCAAAATATGGAGATTTTAATTTATCACTTGAATAAGTTATATAATGAACAAAGGTGATGTTTATGAAAGTTAGAGATAAATTATAAATTTTATGTTAGTTTATGGTGAGATTTCAAATTCATTAAGGATGTTAACCAACATGGTTAGGTGTTAAGTTAAGGGTATGACTTAAATGATGGGTTAAACCCCTCAAACTAATATTAATATAACTAATTGTTATTGTGATTTCAATGATATGTGTAGGGTAATTGGCGAACATTATTATACTTGTGTAGCTTACATACAAGGCAAGTTTCCTAACTTCATTCTCTTTTATAATGAATGCAAGTTTCATAGCTACGTTATCTTTTATGTCAAGCAAGCTTTCTATTCCTAAATTTTATATTAAAGTTGAGCAAGCCTATTGATTTTATCTCGTGTATGATTGCACAAGCTCTTGTAATCTAGTTCGTTATATCGAGCGAGTTTCACTTTCCTAAGACTTGATATTGTTATTCAAAGTATATATTGTTCTAATATATTGATTCAAATGAGATTGTTCTAACTCTTTTGAATGTGGTACTTTGCACACATACTATGTCTATTCAATGGTACATTGCTGTTATTCGATCTTTGACTTTGATAACCTTATTCAATTTTATATTGTTGTATTAAACCTTCAAGTAGTAAGCAAACTCTTATTGATTGAACTAATTAATAATGGAATAGTGTTCTAAAATTCTAGAACCACTGATAAGTTAGTTCCAAACTAAACTTTCTTTAGTGCGGAAATTCAAAATCCAAATTGAGACGAACAACCCTAACATAGGGGATTTTGTACATGTAACGTTTAGATATTTGTGCACAATACATGGTACAAAGGGATGATCCCCCTAAGTACGTTAAGAAGGGTCTGTATAGTCTAAATGACTATTAAGGTTGAGGTAATAACACCTAAAAATCGGGGACATAGTTCGTGGTCTTAAGACCCTCAGATATTAAATTCGAACTTACTTTATATATTTTGATTCGTAGAACAAGTTCATTATTATTCAACACTCGTTGTTCATCCTCATGTTGTTATCATTACTACTCTTTATATCAGTGAGCAATTGTTTGCTCACTCTTACATTTAACACTGCAGCTAAAGTTGAGAAGGTCGATGCGTCATCTACTAGCAAAGGAAATGGCAAGATGTCCAAGTGTTGAAGATTTATGAAAATTTATTTAAGTGAATTATGTTATAAGATTTGTTTTATTTTATGATGTATTCCTCAAACTTATGTAATAATTTAAGGTTAGATTACCTGGGATTATTTTTGAGATGATGTAACCCTTTAAGGGAAAAGATTATTGTTTAAGTTATTTTATTTCTTTGTCCTTTATTATGGGTAGTTAGATGTAATTATTTTTAATAGTGAGCACCAAATCATGTGGGAATGAAGTACCCGGATTTGTTGGTGTCACACCACCTCCTTAACCACCTCCTTGCTATTCATCTCTTGGTCACCAAGTAAAACCACATTACTTGGTCACCAAGATGGTGCCATGTGATCATGGGGCCCACATAGGTTGCCCAATGGGTCACTATTACCCATTGGATCGATCCACAGATCCGGTTCTTAATTTGGGCTTTGGGTTTAATTAACTTAACATATTCTTTGGGCTTGCATGTAACAAACATTTGGGCCTTAACAATAATTCACTTGGACTGGTATAATTTCTACACAAAATCCTACAAGTCCAATCCAAATGGCTTAAAGCCTTATAACGTATTATTCACGTATTCTTCTCGTATTCTAACTCATATACTCATTCATAATATATGACATACCATTATTCATACATACTCGTATAATATCTCGTATCATACTCATATTCATTACATCGTACAATACTTATGTGTCACATGATCATCGTTTATTCTTTAACGCTTTACGTTCACTAACGTTCTCAAATTTAGTACGCAGGCGAAAAACTGTGTTTGCCATACTTGAATTATTATTACATAATCTATCCTCCCTTATTATTCTATCGATACATATTTCTCGGAAGTTCAAAAATAATTCCCGAGTAAAAATCCGTGAATAGTATTTTTCGAAAAAATTTTCGGAAAGCTTTTATTTTCGTCTTGGAAATTCAAATACTGTAATTCTACCACGTAGCCAAAATACTACGTCATTTCGACATGATTAGGTTATAGAACAACCTTCATCTCTTACTAACATGTAATAATAACATATATTATAATTTTATTCATTATTTAATTAAATAAAATTATTTTACAATAAATTCGAATTTCTCGGTCATTACATCCTTCCCCCCATTATAAGGATTCTGTCACCAGAATATCGTCTTACATTAAACAAATAACTGAGGGTAATTTTTCTTCATCTTTTTTTCAAGTTCCCACGTTGCTTCTTCGGCATCGTGGTTCTTCCATAACACCTTTATCGAAGGTATAACTTTGTTCCGCAGAACTTGCTCCTTTCTATCAATGATTTGAATAGGCACTTCTTCGTACGTCAAGTCCTTCCCAATATGAATAGGTTCATATTCTATCACGTGCTTATAATCTGGCTTATAAGCACGTAACACAGATACATGGAACACATTATGTATTCTTTCTAAGTCCGAAGGTAACGCTACCTTGTAAGCTACCTCTCCTACCCTTTTAATAGCTCGAACGGTCCTATAAACCTCAGACTTAACTTTCCCTTCTTTCCAAAGTGTATCTTTCCTTTCCAGGGAGATACCTTTAGAAATACGTACGAGTCTACTTCAAATTCTCTATTCACTCGATGCGAATCCGCATATTTCTTCTGTCTGTCTTGAGCTGCCATGAGACGTATTCATATCAACTTCACTATATCCGTTGTCTGTTGCACCAATTCAGGTCCTAGCATTCGACATTCTCCCACTTCGTCCCAACACAATGGTGTTCTGCACTTCCTTCCATACAAAGTTTCGTAAGGCGACATGCCTATGCTCGCATGATAACTATTGTTATACGCAAACTCTACTAATGGTAGGTGATCATCCCAACTACCCTTGAAATCCATGACGCAAGATTTCAACATATCTTCTAACATCTGAATTGTCCTCTCGCTTTGTCCATCAGTTTGTGGATGATAAGCCGTACTCAACTTCAGTTGCGTTCCCATCTGTTCTTGTAGACTCGTCCAAAAGCTCGACGTGAATCGTGGATCACGATCTGACACTATCAAAACTGGTACTCCATGTCTGGAAATGACTTCCTTAACATAAAGTTTAGCTAATTGGTCTAAGTTATACTTAACCCTTATTGGCAAAAAGAAAGTCGACTTCGTCAACCGGTCCACTATTACCCAAATTGCGTCATACCCCTTCTGAGTAATTGGAAGTCCCACCACAAAGTCCATCGTGATATGCTCCCACTTCCACTCCGGAATCTCCAATGACTGTAACAAGCCACTTGGTCGCTGATGTTTGGCCTTAACCTTTTAACAAGTAAAGCACCTACTCACATACTCTGCTATTTCCCTCTTCATGTTCGACCACCAAAAACTCTGTCGAAGGTCTTGATACATCTTAGTACTCCCAGGATGAATCGAGTACCTCAAACTATGAGCTTCTTATAACACTTGCTCCTTTAATTACGTCTCATTTGGAACCCAAATTCTTCCTTCAAATCTTAATAATCCCTCATTATCAGGACTATACTTTAAATCTTTTTCATCGGTTAACCGCTTCTTCATCTGGTCACACTCCTTAGTTCGAAGTTGCACCTCATTGACTCTCTCTACAATGGTAGATTGAATCTCTATTGTAAACAATCTCTGCCCCGACTCACTCGGTAACTTTACCTCCAATTCCATCCTAGCCATCTCTGTTATTAACTCAGTTTGAGCCGTTAACATAGACAACTTTTTCCGACCCTTCCTACTCAAGGCATCGACCACTACATTGGCTTTTTTGGGGTCATATAGGATTTCAAAGTCGTAATCCTTTATCAACTCCAGCCATCTCCTTTGTTTCATATTCAACTCCTTCTGTGTAAAGATATATTTTAGACTCTTATGGTCCGTGTATATCTCACATCTCTCCCCGTATAAGTAATGCCTCTATATCTTCAAGGTAAACACTACCACGACCAGTTCTAGATCATGAGTAGGATAAACTTTCTCATAATCCTTCAACTACCGTGATGCATATGCAATGACATTTCCATGCTGCATGAGCACGCAACCAAGTCCTCTATGCGAAGCATCGCTATAAACTATAAACTTTCGTGTATCGTCGGGTAAAGACGACAATACAGGTGCCTTACTCAATCTTTTCTTCAGTTCTTGAAAACTGCCTTCATATTTCTCCGTCCACACGTACTTCACCGTCTTCCTTGTCAGGTTAGTCAACGGAGTAGCTATGTTCAAAAAATCTTGGATAAATCTTCGATAGTATCCCGCTAATCCTAGGAAACTTCGCACCTTGGTCAGCGCTTTCGGTTGTTCCCAACTCATCACTGCTTCCACCTTTACTGGGTCTACTGAAATCCCTTCCCTTACGATAATGTGTCTTAAAAATTGTACCCTTTCTAACCAAAATTCACACTTAGTGAATTTTGCATACAACTTCTCCTTCCTTAGAGTCTCCAAGACTATTCTTAGGTGTTCAGCATGATCTTCTAGCGTCTTAGAATAGACTAGAATATCATCGATAAACATTATGATGAACTTATTCAAATATTATTTGAACACTCTGTTCATCATATCCATAAATGCAGCTGGTGCATTAGTTAACCTAAATGACATCATCGGAAACTCGTAATGACCATAACGAGTCCTGAATGCTGTCTTTGGTACATCCTCCTTCCTAACCTTCAACTGATGATACCCCGTCTGCAAATCTATTTTAGAAAAATACTTTGCTCCTTTCAATTGATCAAAAAGATCATCGATCCTGGGCAATGGGTATTTATTCTTTATCATTAACTTGTTCAACTCTCGATAGTCGATACAAAGTCTTAACGATCCGTCCTTCTTCTTCACAAACAGTACCGGTGCTCCCCACGGCGAAACACTTGGTTGAATGTACTTTCTATCCTACAGTTCTTGTAACTGAACCATCAACTCCTTCATCTCCACAAGCGCCATACGCTACGGTGCCCTGGAAACTGGTGTCGCTCCTGGCACAATGTCTATCACGAATTTGGTCTCCCTTTCCGGTGGAAGACCCGACAATTCACTTGGAAATACATCCATGAATTCTTTAACTATATGTATTTGTTCCATCGTCACCCCCACTCTCTGGGTATCAACAACATGGCATAAATAGCATACACATCCCTTCCTTAACAACTTCCTCGTTTGTGTCATAGTAAGACAACACGAACGTTCCAGCGATTTGTTACCATAAAACACTATATGAGGTTGGCTCAACGTTCTAATGTTTACACATTTCTTTGAGTTTAATTAACATAACTTATTCTTTGGGCTTGCATTTAACAAACATTTGGGCCTTAACATTAATTCACTTGGACTTGTACAATTTCTACACAAAATCCTACAAGTCCAATCCAATTGGCTTAAAGCCTTATAACGTATTATACACGTATTCTTCTTGTATTCTAACTCGTATACTCATTCATAATATATGACATACCATTATTCATACATACTCGTATAATACCTCGTATCATACTCACATTCATTACATCGTACAATACTTACGTATCACACGATCATCGTTTATTCATTAATGCTATACTTTCACTAACGTTCTCAAATTTAGTCCGCAGGCAAAAAACTGCGTTTGCCATACTTGAATTATTATTACATAATCCATCCTCCCTTATTATCCTATCGTTACGTATTTCTCGGAAGTTTAAAAATAATTCCCGAGCAGAAATCTGTGAATAGTGTTTTTCAGAAAATTTCTCGGAAAGCTTTTATTTTCGTCTTTAAAATTTAAACACTGTAATTCTACCACGTATCCAAAATACTACATCATTCTGACATGATTAGGTTATAGAACAACCTTCATCTTATTAACACGTAATAATAACATATATTATTCATTATTTAATTAAATAAAATTATTTTACAATAAATCTGAATTTCTCGGTCGTTACAAACTATCATGTTGATATCCTTTATCCTTCCAGTAGATGGATTATCCTATTGGTTATAATAAAATAATCAATGAATACAAAAAAACTCATTTTTCTTCTTCTTCTTTAGCCATCTCTCCCATTTAAATATATTAAAAATTATAGTCACAATTATAGTCCACAAACTCTTGTTCCTTGATATAGTCTTTGTGTCTTGCCAGAAAATTTGATAGACTATATTTAGTCCATCCGTTGGAGCGAGATCTGTGTTTCTAGACTAAATATAGTCTAGGATTTGTGTACGCCGACACTGCTGGAGATGCTCCTCTTAAGACAAAATCGTTTGACTGAATAAAACGCTATTATATCTTTATAGGGGTATTATTGTCAATTGACCAAAATTAGAGGATGAAATAACTTATTCAAGACCCCCCTCCTAAAATGATTTTTTTTTAATTTAAGCTTACTAACATTCCAGCAAGAATATAGCATTCCGTTCCGAATATGTAACCAAACAACTCATTCATCATTCCGTTAGAATAACTCATTCCATTCTCCCTCTTATTCCATAAATCTAAACATAACAATAAAGTTTCACTTGAATTAATACACTTCATGTTAAGTTATACTAATTACATTGGATTTTTAATCGAGAACTCATCAATATCTATGACCATCTCTCAACGTTGTTGACGTCGGGATTTATTTGTGTCCCTTTTTGTGCTTATTTTTTGGTGTTCTTATTTTGGGTGAGTTTTGTCTGAAAAGACAAGTTTGAAAAGTTCCGACATGTAAATGTCGACGATTTGACTTAGAGTCGTCAGTTGGTAGATTTGAAATGGTTGTACCAACGCAACCGATTTTGAAAAGGTTTGCACAAAAATCCAATGGTTGGACACTGTTTAACTGGTCTTGGAAACCGAGATTCACTAGGTTTGGGAGCTTGATTAAGCAGAGGAAAGGTGTTAGACACCCCTCGACTTCCGTGAAAACACGGTTACTGCCACTTTGTAATTAACTTTTTATCAGTTTGTGTGTGTGTTTGTGTTGGGCCTATGTGCGATTATCTGGAAGTAGTGTTATGCCTCGTTTGCACCTATATACAAAGGGTTTGACTTGTATATAAAAGTTTAATTTTAACAAGATATAGTAGTGAAGTTTTGGAAAATAGGTTTTGAAACCCTTATGCTCAATAGTAATTGAGGCCTTTGATACTTCCATTTTATTATATATTCGGCTTTATTGTTTTTATTTTCGAGATGTGAGGCATATTCGAGAAAATAAGATACATAGCAATGCCGAACTCCTTGTGGGCATGAGAGCCATCTAAGAATATCCAGGCACTGTAGATAATTTACAAGCTGATTGCAGGTGAGAAATGTCCATCGTGGGAACCAAATCTAGATTCAGAGACTGAATCTTCGATCACATGATTCCTAGGCTCACAAAAAAGAGTAATATGTACAAAAGTTAGAAAAAGAACTAGATTTCAATCAATCTAAACCATTCTAGCCTTAACAGTTCCAATTTAGTCACTTTTGAACCGGTCAAAGTTAGAAATAGCTAGATTTAGGCAAATCTAGCCCACAGACTGGAAGGTTAAATATCTACATTATGAAAGCAGTTAAAGCAGATATATATAAAAATAATATATATATATATATATATATATATATATATATATATATATATATATATATATATATATATATATATATATATAACCAGTAAATGGCCACGAAGTAAAGTCCATGATTGATAGAAATGTGTGTATATATAGTTCACGAAGCAGTAAAGCCGCGAATCAACGATCCGGGCGTACCCACTCGAAGAGACTCTCAATGTTAGTACATATATAGATATAGAAGTGATAGAAAGCTTAAAATGAGGCCTAAAAACTCAGTTTCCACCGGTTAAACTTTAGTATGTTACAGAACACGAGCTTATATGTGTTTAGAAAGGAGAATCACTCAGTTTAGAGCAATATAGTAGGGGTTACAAGCTGAAATGGATAGTTTTCTCTCTTTTTTTCTTTTTTTCTTCCATTTTATGATTGATGGGGGATCTATTTATAGACCAAATGTGCCGCGGGTCAACCTACTGCAGCAACGGGTTTTCCTGTAGCTGCTCGGGCTGCCCCGGGCTATGCGGGTCCCGTCGTTTCGAAGTACATGCACTTGGACGACGCGCTGTCCGCTCAAGCCTTCATAACTTTCAATCCGGGAGTCCGATGGAAGCGTGTCATACCATTCCGAAAAGCTCTTTCTGAGAGCTACGCAAT
Source organism: Panax notoginseng (assembly GCA_016801055.1). NCBI lineage: Eukaryota > Viridiplantae > Streptophyta > Magnoliopsida > Apiales > Araliaceae > Panax > Panax notoginseng. Next base: position 131,781,264 of record CM029015.1, read on the forward strand.
GACATAGGGCTTGTTCTTTTCCGAATCTGGGAAGATGGGTCCATTACCGAATGGTATCTCCGGGTCTCCGCAAGCAATTCGTTGAGCTATTTTGCGTAGTTTGCTCTCGAAAGTTAAGCTATGGTTCTTGTGGGACATCATTTGATTCAATTTGCATTGAAATGAGTTGAAATGATGTTGAGTTGGTAAAATAACCATTTTGCCCCTCTTGCAGTTGTTTCCGATTTTGATGCAGTTGTAGTAGCCTTTTCTGAGGGTTATCTCCAAGATCAGCTGTAACGACCCCAAAATAGGTTCATTCCATCCAACCTATTATGAGTCGCCAAATACATGGTACAGAAAACAACTGTAACTTTATTACAACAATTGTCGTACAAAATACAACAACACATATGTTGTGAGTTTGGATACAAATATATACCAAATGTGACTCATGTTCCAACCGTGGACATCACCTCACAATGGCACCTTACATAAAGGTATAGTCAAAAACTGTTTTAGAAATTAGAATCTTTGGGAAGTGCTCAAGGAAACCTTCGTACATGGGAGGCCATGCGTCTAGGTTATGATAGATATCATATGGCCACAGAATTATTCTTGGTTGACCCAATAGACCCCAAAGAAAAACGAGAAGATTACTATCATATTCTTCCCAATGGTGAGTCTTCTCTTGACATATCATTATCTCTACTGTCTCTAATTGAGAATTATACTTCAAACAAACACCAAGATTATATAGGTAGTGCTCGTATATATACTCAGCAAGTGGATGAGCACATCCCTGTCTTATGATGACACGAGGTTGTATGTCGTTAGACATCTTGTATGATAATGGCAAACCACCCTTCTAACGTTGGGTACACCTTACCCTATTGGATTCACCAAATAAAACTACTAAATGAACTTTTTTATATTGCTTCGGGAGAACATCCACAGCTAGAGACCACCGTTCTATTTCCCCGTTACCCTCGCTCAACCCAGCTACACTCTTATTACCTGAAAGGAATTGTGAAGCAAAAGGGTGAGCACAACTAGCTCAGTAAAGAATATCATGATTAAAGATAATTAAATTATCAATAGCCTTCATCAATAATAAATAAGAGATTTAGAACATATGGTAAATGATAAAAATTTCAACCATAGTTGCAGCGGAACGAGCAATCCATTAGAAGAGTCAAATAGACTATAAAGTCTATTATCTTCTCCATGTTAAAAATCCATCAACAATATTTTATCCCTATAACATCAATCAACAATTCTGGCCCACAATCATATGAATAACTCATAATCATAACTGTAGTTCTAAATTCCTCTTCTCATCCAGGACGAAGATAATTTTCATCACCTATCTTTACCTGAAACATCAAAGATCATGGTTACACCAAATCACATTTTCTGTTCATAATCATACTAATAACTTCATCTTTGCACTACGGCCAAAGATATTCATTTGTATCACCAGTTGGTCATGTTTATCTCAACATCTGTTCATCTTTGCACTACTGGCCAAAGATATTCAACAACATGTCATCTTTGCACTACGGGCCAAAGATATTCATCAACAATTCATCTTTGCACTACAGGCCAAAGATATTCATCAATATTTTATCTTTGCACTACAGGCCAAAGATATTTCTCAACAGTTCATATTTGCACTACGGCCAAATATATTCATCAACAGTTCATATTTGCACTACAAGGCAAATATATTAATATCTCAAAGAAATATATAATCATTTATATAAACAATAATTATAACCATGTTGATCATTTCACCTTTGCACTTAAGCTGAAGATATTCAATTATAAATTCAATGTTCATGATCATACTAGTCAATAATTCAACTTTGCACTGCTGGCCAAAGAAAACCCAAAGTCATGATCATACCAATAATCTACTCATCTTTACACTCAAGTGAAAGAGAATTTTAACATCGGGATTATAAAAATGTTATATATGATAATAAAAATAATATGATCAACATATAGATTTAATCTCAAGAGTAATATTCATAAATCAACTATAATTTAGTTAGAAAAAGAAACCAATTTTATCGTGAATAGTAACTCATGAATAGTAACTCATGAATAGTAACTCATGAATAGTAACCTCGACACAAAAAGGTAGAAATTTCATAATAAAATACATACCAATATTTCGGTATAATGATATTGAAAGAATAATATTTCTTAAGCTTATAAACAATTTATTTAAATTGTTTACACTTTACTAAATAATGCATTTAATCATTGTAAAATATCAAACTCATAAGATTTTATCACCAATAATCAAAACCCTCATCAAAAATCTGCATATACCTCATATATGATTCTCAAGCCATAAAATTATATTTTCCAATTTTCTTCCTTCACATAACATATTTAATTCAATTATTCAGAACTAGTCCATTTTCATTAAAAATATCAAATCAGTTCCAAAAATATTTCTTTTCTGGGATTTATCAGAATATAGTCCCATATTGAACATATATTTTTCTCAAAATTTTTAAAATTTATTTACTATTTTTCATATGGCCAAAACAGCCGAATATTTAGACATTTATCAAAAATTATACTCTTGTCCAAAAGTTCTGAAATTTACAGAGTATACTTCTATCATATACATGTACTCCCAATAAAAATTTCATCAATTTTAGAGTTAACCACAAAGAATTATAAGCGATTACTTTTAAAATAGTCTTTTCTCATAAAATTCATAACTCTTAATCTATACATCCAAAAATCACCATTTTTGGACACAATCAAGAAAACTCATCAAAATATCATTTCAAATTTTTTCAGAATTTTTGAAGATCAGAAAAATTACGAAACTGAAAATCATAACAACCCTTAAAATCCCTTACTATCCCTAACAATCCCTTACCTCAAAACAGCAGTACTTCTGACCGGAATGTAAAGCCGAAGGAAACTTGCACTGAATAGCAACTCTCAAGTATCTAAATACTCACAAAATATGCTTCATAATATAGAGAGAGAAAGAGAGAAAGCTTATGTTTTTGGTGTGATTTTTAATTCTAACTTAGCCCTCTATTTATAGAAAAATTTTGTTAGGTTTAACCTGCAACCTGATGGCTTTACCTGCTACTATTCTCACCCACCACATTTGAAATATAATTCAGCACATTTCTTTACCAACCACAAGTGGGGCCCACCAATTCTAGAATTTTCTACCAAAATGATAAACTCTGAAAATTCAACAATTTCTGAACCAGTCATCTCGTAAAATTCATAATAAATCATACGTTCATTTTTAACGGTTCAAAATTTGTGGGCATATACTCAACTTATATATGTATAACATATCCAAATATTACCATAATCCAACGGTCGGATTAAAAATTATAACCCTCGCAAAATATCTCAAAAATCCTAATTTTTAATACCTCCATTCCGATAAAAATACTGATAAAAATCTCAGCATTAATTCCTTCATTTTTAACCACAAAAACATATCCCTCATTTATATCCACATAAAATAAATATTTCCTTATCATATGAATCAATAATTAATTATTCACAAATAATATTACAGAATCACATTTATGACAACCAGGCCGTTCCCAGGAAAGAGGGGGCTTTCCAATAAGAATTTCTTCTTACTGACGCGCAATTAGGTGACCAAACCTCTCCTTAGACAGAACTTTCTAGACATTGCCAATAATGTTATCTAATAATATTATTCAAATAATATGAATTATTGATCTGATAATAGAAAAAACTGTGCAGTGACAATTATTGAACAACAATAATATAAAATTTCAACGTAGCAATTATTGAATCAATAAAATTAAATATTGAACAGTAATTACTGTGACAATTATTCAGTAGTGCCTTCTTACGTAAGAATCAATAATTTTAAAAATACTGTGCAATACCGTGTGCTACTGTGCAATAACGCGTATTACTGTATTTTAACCACCGGGTATTCCAACAGTGTTAACGGTAACAATTACGCTGTTATTTATAAAAACTCAAATTTGTCGTTTTCTTTATCCGACAGTTATTCGTTATGGGGCCCATAAATAGCTGCGCCGTCGTACGAATATTCCCCGACAGAAAGAATATTTCACGACCAAACGAATATTCCCTGACAACAATGATTATTTTATAATCACTTGCTTATTTTGAAAAAAATTCATATTTCACCCATAACTTTAAACTTTTATCAATTTAACCATTTACTGAATAGTAATTATAAGAAAAATTGAATACTTTTATTTCATAAAATTTGGGGTCTTACAATCTCCCCTCCTTATGAAATTTCGTCCCCGAAATTTACGTACCTGGTATTTCAAAGAGTTGAGAATACCTTCCTTTTATTTCAGATTCCATCTTTCCTGTCATCATAATTTCTCCATTGCTCATCTCCTGTATTTCAAATATCATTCTAGAATACAGCTTCAAAACAAGGGTTAATTTAACAAATTAACATATCACATAATATCCTGATATTATGACTGACCAACAAATAAGCTTAGGTACGACACACTAGGGAAGGATATTACTCGTCTCTCCCTTCCTAGTTCTATTATCCGATCTCGCCAGAGACCATATCCCTAAGCTCTGATACCAACTGTAACAAATGTCCCATCAGTGGACAGCACCTCACAGTGGTACCTATCAGTTTGCCACCGCAGAACGGCGTCCCCTACGGAGAGTCTGGCTTCGGTGCATCCCCCATCAACAGGAAGTCACCAGCGAGAGGCTCGGGGCTCTTTACTTATAGCTCTGATACCAAATGTAACGACCCCAAAATAGGTCCATTCCATCCAACCTATTATGAGTCGCCAAATACATGGTACAGAAAACAACTGTAACTTTATTACAACAATTGTCGTACAAAATACAACAACACATATGTTGTGAGTTTGGATACAAATATATACCAAATGTGACTCATGTTCCAACCGTGGACATCACCTCACAATGACACCTTACATAAAGGTATAGTCAAAAACTGTTTCAGAAATTAGAATCTTTGGGAAGTGCTCAAGGAAACCTTCGTACATGGGAGGCCATGTGTCTAGGTTATGATAGATATCATATGGCCACAGAATTATTCTTGGTTGACCCAATAGACCCCAAAGAAAAACGAGAAGATTACTATCATATTCTTCCCAATGGTGAGTCTTCTCTTGACATATCATTATCTCTACTGTCTCTAATTGAGAATTATACTTCAAACAAACACCAAGATTATATAGGTAGTGCTCGTATATATACTCAGCAAGTGGATGAGCACATCCCTGTCTTATGATGACACGAGGTTGTATGTCGTTAGACATCTTGTATGATAATGGCAAACCACCCTTCCAACGTTGGGTACACCTTACCCTATTGGATTCACCAAATAAAACTACTAAATGAACTTTTCTATATTGCTTCGGGAGAACATCCACAGCTAGAGACCACCGTTCTATTTCCCCGTTACCCTCGCTCAACCCAGCTACACTCTTATTACCTGAAAGGAATTGTGAAGCAAAAGGGTGAGCACAACTAGCTCAGTAAAGAATATCATGATTAAAGATAATTAAATTATCAATAGCCTTCATCAATAATAAATCAGAGATTTAGAACATATGGTAAATGATAAAAATTTCAACCATAGTTGCAGCGGAACGAGCAATCCATTAGAAGAGTCAAATAGACTATAAAGTCTATTATCTTCTCCATGTTAAAAATCCATCAACAATATTTTATCCCTGTAACATCAATCAACAATTCTGGCCCACAATCATATGAATAACTCATAATCATAACTGTAGTTCTAAATTCCTCTTCTCATCCAGGACGAAGATAATTTTCATCACCTATCTTTACCTGAAACATCAAAGATCATGGTTACACCAAATCACATTTTCTGTTCATAATCATACTAATAACTTCATCTTTGCACTACGGCCAAAGATATTCATTTGTATCACCAGTTGGTCATGTTTATCTCAACATCTGTTCATCTTTGCACTACTGGCCAAAGATATTCAACAACATGTTATCTTTGCACTACGGGCCAAAGATATTCATCAACAATTCATCTTTGCACTACAGGCCAAAGATATTCATCAATATTTTATCTTTGCACTACAGGCCAAAGATATTTCTCAACAGTTCATATTTGCACTACGGCCAAATATATTCATCAACAGTTCATATTTGCACTACAAGGCAAATATATTAATATCTCAAAGAAATATATAATCATTTATATAAACAATAATTATAACCATGTTGATCATTTCACCTTTGCACTTAAGCTGAAGATATTCAATTATAAATTCAATGGTCATGATCATACTAGTCAATAATTCAACTTTGCACTGCTGGCCAAAGAAAACCCAAAGTCATGATCATACCAATAATCTACTCATCTTTACACTCAAGTGAAAGAGAATTTTAACATCGGGATTATAAAAATGTTATATATGATAATAAAAATAATATGATCAACATATAGATTTAATCTCAAGAGTAATATTCATAAATCAACTATAATTTAGTTAGAAAAAGAAACCAATTTTATCGTGAATAGTAACTCATGAATAGTAACTCATGAATAGTAACTCATGAATAGTAACCTCGACACAAAAAGGTAGAAATTTCATAATAAAATACATACCAATATTTCGGTATAATGATATTGAAAGAATAATATTTCTTAAGCTTATAAACAATTTATTTAAATTGTTTACACTTTACTAAATAATGCATTTAATCATTGTAAAATATCAAACTCATAAGATTTTATCACCAATAATCAAAACCCTCATCAAAAATCTGCATATACCTCATATATGATTCTCAAGCCATAAAATTATATTTTCCAATTTTCTTCCTTCACATAACATATTTAATTCAATTATTCAGAACTAGTCCATTTTCATTAAAAATATCAAATCAGTTCCAAAAATATTTCTTTTCTGGGATTTATCAGAATATAGTCCCATATTGAACATATATTTTTCTCAAAATTTTTAAAATTTATTTACTATTTTTCATATGGCCAAAACAGCCGAATATTTAGACATTTATCAAAAATTATACTCTTGTCCAAAAGTTCTGAAATTTACAGAGTATACTTCTATCATATACATGTACTCCCAATAAAAATTTCATCAATTTTAGAGTTAACCACAAGGAATTATAAGCGATTACTTTTAAAATAGTCTTCTCTCATAAAATTCATAACTCTTAATCTATACATCCAAAAATCACCATTTTTGGACACAATCAAGAAAACTCATCAAAATATCATTTCAAATTTTTTCAGAATTTTTGAAGATCAGAAAAATTACGAAACTGAAAATCATAACAACCCTTAAAATCCCTTACTATCCCTAACAATCCCTTACCTCAAAACAGCAGTACTTCTGACCGGAATGTAAAGCCGAAGGAAACTTGCACTGAATAGCAACTCTCAAGTATCTAAATACTCACAAAATATGCTTCATAATATAGAGAGAGAAAGAGAGAAAGCTTATGTTTTTGGTGTGATTTTTAATTCTAACTTAGCCCTCTATTTATAGAAAAATTTTGTTAGGTTTAACCTGCAACCTGATGGCTTTACCTGCTACTATTCTCACCCACCACATTTGAAATATAATTCAGCACATTTCTTTACCAACCACAAGTGGGGCCCACCAATTCTAGAATTTTCTACCAAAATGATAAACTCTGAAAATTCAACAATTTCTGAACCAGTCATATCGTAAAATTCATAATAAATCATACGTTCATTTTTAACGGTTCAAAATTTGTGGGCATATACTCAACTTATATATGTATAACATATCCAAATATTACCACAATCCAACGGTCGGATTAAAAATTATAACCCTCGTAAAATATCTCAAAAATCCTAATTTTTAATACCTCCATTCCGATAAAAATACTGATAAAAATCTCAGCATTAATTCCTTCATTTTTAACCACAAAAACATATCCTTCATTTATATCCACATAAAATAAATATTTCCTTATCATATGAATCAATAATTAATTATTCACAAATAATATTACAGAATCACATTTATGACAACCAGGCCGTTCCCAGGAAAGAGGGGGCTTTCCAATAAGAATTTCTTCTTACTGACGCGCAATTAGGTGACCAAACCTCTCCTTAGACAGAACTTTCTAGACATTGCCAATAATGTTATCTAATAATATTATTCAAATAATATGAATTATTGATCTGATAATAGAAAAAACTGTGCAGTGACAATTATTGAACAACAATAATATAAAATTTCAACGTAGCAATTATTGAATCAATAAAATAAAATATTGAACAGTAATTACTGTGACAATTATTCAGTAGTGCCTTCTTACGTAAGAATCAATAATTTTAAAAATACTGTGCAATACCGTGTGCTACTGTGCAATAACGCGTATTACTGTATTTTAACCACCGGGTATTCCAACAGTGTTAACGGTAACAATTACGCTGTTATTTATAAAAACTCAAATTTGTCATTTTCTTTATCCGACAGTTATTCGTTATGGGGCCCACAAATAGCTGCGCCGTCGTACGAATATTCCCCGACAGAAAGAATATTTCACGACCAAACGAATATTCCCTGACAACAATGATTATTTTATAATCACTTGCTTATTTTGAAAAAAATTCATATTTCACCCATAACTTTAAACTTTTATCAATTTAACCATTTACTGAATAGTAATTATAAGAAAAATTGAATACTTTTATTTCATAAAATTTGGGGTCTTACAATCTCCCCTCCTTATGAAATTTCGTCCCCGAAATTTACGTACCTGGTATTTCAAAGAGTTGAGAATACCTTCCTTTTATTTCAGATTCCATCTTTCCTGTCATCATAATTTTTCCATTGCTCATCTCCTGTATTTCAAATATCATTCTAGAATACAGCTTCAAAACAAGGGTTAATTTAACAAATTAACATATCACATAATATCCTGATATTATGACTGACCAACAAATAAGCTTAGGTACGACACACTAGGGAAGGATATTACTCGTCTCTCCCTTCCTAGTTCTATTATTCGATCTCGCCAGAGACCATATCCCTAAGCTCTGATACCAACTGTGACAAATGTCCCATCAGTGGACAGCACCTCACAGCGGTACCTATCAGTTTGCCACCGCAGAACGGCGTCCCCTACGGAGAGTCTGGCTTCGGTGCATCCCCCATCAACAGGAAGTCACCAGCGAGAGGCTCGGGGCTCTTTACTTATAGCTCTGATACCAAATGTAACGACCCCAAAATAGGTCCATTCCATCCAACCTATTATGAGTCGCCAAATACATGGTACAGAAAACAACTGTAACTTTATTACAACAATTGTCGTACAAAATACAACAACACATATGTTGTGAGTTTGGATACAAATATATACCAAATGTGACTCATGTTCCAACCGTGGACATCACCTCACAATGACACCTTACATAAAGGTATAGTCAAAATCTGTTTTAGAAATTAGAATCTTTGGGAAGTGCTCAAGGAAACCTTCGTACATGGGAGGCCATGTGTCTAGGTTATGATAGATATCATATGGCCACAGAATTATTCTTGGTTGACCCAATAGACCCCAAAGAAAAACGAGAAGATTACTATCATATTCTTCCCAATGGTGAGTATTCTCTTGACATATCATTATCTCTACTGTCTCTAATTGAGAATTATACTTCAAACAAACACCAAGATTATATAGGTAGTGCTCGTATATATACTCAGCAAGTGGATGAGCACATCCCTGTCTTATGATGACACGAGGTTGTATGTCGTTAGACATCTTGTATGATAATGGCAAACCACCATTCCAACGTTGGGTACACCTTACCCTATTGGATTCACCAAATAAAACTACTAAATGAACTTTTCTATATTGCTTCGGGAGAACATCCACAGCTAGAGACCACCGTTCTATTTCCCCGTTACCCTCGCTCAACCCAGCTACACTCTTATTACCTGAAAGGAATTGTGAAGCAAAAGGGTGAGCACAACTAGCTCAGTAAAGAATATCATGACTAAAGATAATTAAATTATCAATAGCCTTCATCAATAATAAATAAGAGATTTAGAACATATGGTAAATGATAAAAATTTCAACCATAGTTGCAGCGGAACGAGCAATCCATTAGAAGAGTCAAATAGACTATAAAGTCTATTATCTTCTCCATGTTAAAAATCCATCAACAATATTTTATCCCTGTAACATCAATCAACAATTCTGGCCCACAATCATATGAATAACTCATAATCATAACTGTAGTTCTAAATTCCTCTTCTCATCTAGGACGAAGATAATTTTCATCACCTATCTTTACCTGAAACATCAAAGATCATGGTTACACCAAATCACATTTTCTGTTCATAATCATACTAATAACTTCATCTTTGCACTACGGCCAAAGATATTCATTTGTATCACCAGTTGGTCATGTTTATCTCAACATCTGTTCATCTTTGCACTACTGGCCAAAGATATTCAACAACATGTCATCTTTGCACTACGGGCCAAAGATATTCATCAACAATTCATCTTTGCACTACAGGCCAAAGATATTCATCAATATTTTATCTTTGCACTACAGGCCAAAGATATTTCTCAACAGTTCATATTTGCACTACGGCCAAATATATTCATCAACAGTTCATATTTGCACTACAAGGCAAATATATTAATATCTCAAAGAAATATATAATCATTTATATAAACAATAATTATAACCATGTTGATCATTTCACCTTTGCACTTAAGCTGAAGATATTCAATTATAAATTCAATGGTCATGATCATACTAGTCAATAATTCAACTTTGCACTGCTGGCCAAAGAAAACCCAAAGTCATGATCATACCAATAATCTACTCATCTTTACACTCAAGTGAAAGAGAATTTTAACATCGGGATTATAAAAATGTTATATATGATAATAAAAATAATATGATCAACATATAGATTTAATCTCAAGAGTAATATTCATAAATCAACTATAATTTAGTTAGAAAAAGAAACCAATTTTATCGTGAATAGTAACTCATGAATAGTAACTCATGAATAGTAACTCATGAATAGTAACCTCGACACAAAAAGGTAGAAATTTCATAATAAAATACATACCAATATTTCGGTATAATGATATTGAAAGAATAATATTTCTTAAGCTTATAAACAATTTATTTAAATTGTTTACACTTTACTAAATAATGCATTTAATCATTGTAAAATATCAAACTCATAAGATTTTATCACCAATAATCAAAACCCTCATCAAAAATCTGCATATACCTCATATATGATTCTCAAGCCATAAAATTATATTTTTCAATTTTCTTCCTTCACATAACATATTTAATTCAATTATTCAGAACTAGTCCATTTTCATTAAAAATATCAAATCAGTTCCAAAAATATTTCTTTTCTGGGATTTATCAGAATATAGTCCCATATTGAACATATATTTTTCTCAAAATTTTTAAAATTTATTTACTATTTTTCATATGGCCAAAACAGCCGAATATTTAGACATTTATCAAAAATTATACTCTTGTCCAAAAGTTCTGAAATTTACAGAGTATACTTCTATCATATACATGTACTCCCAATAAAAATTTTATCAATTTTGGAGTTAACCACAAGGAATTATAAGCGATTACTTTTAAAATAGTCTTTTCTCATAAAATTCATAACTCTCAATCTATACATCCAAAAATCACCATTTTTGGACACAATCAAGAAAACTCATCAAAATATCATTTCAAATTTTTCCAGAATTTTTGAAGATCAAAAAAATTACGAAACTGAAAATCATAACAACCCTTAAAATCCCTTACTATCCCTAACAATCCCTTACCTCAAAACAGCAGTACTTCTGACCGGAATGTAAAGCCGAAGGAAACTTACACTGAATAGCAACTCTCAAGTATCTAAATACTCACAAAATATGCTTCATAATATAGAGAGAGAAAGAGAGAAAGCTTATGTTTTTGGTGTGATTTTCGATTCTAACTTAGCCCTCTATTTATAGGAAAATTTGGTGGGTTTGACCTGCAACCTGATGGCTTTACCTGCTACTATTCTCACCTACCACATTTGAAATTTAATTCAGCACATTTCTTCACCAACCACAAGTGGGGCCCACCAATTCTAGAATTTTCCACCAAAATGATAAACTCCGAAAATTCAACAATTTCTGAACCAGTCATCTCGTAAAATTCATAATAAATCATACGTTCATTTTTAACGGTTCAAAATTTGTGGGCATATACTCAACTTATATATGTATAACATATCCAAATATTACCACAATCCAACGGTCGGATTAAAAATTATAACCCTCGCAAAATATCTCAAAAATCCTAATTTTTAATACCTCCATTCCGATAAAAATACTGATAAAAATCTCAGCATTAATTTCTTCATTTTTAACCACAAAAACATATCCCTCATTTATATACACATAAAATAAATATTTCCTTATCATATGAATCAATAATTAATTATTCACAAATAATATTACAGAATCACATTTATGACAACCAGGCCGTTCCCAGGAAAGAGGGTGTGAAACCCCAGATTTTATGAATAAATATTTAATTTTTTCTCGAAATAATTTTTTTTATATTAATGTGTGGATTTGATATAATAGTTATGGGTAGTATTTATAAATTTTGCAAAGTATGCAAGTTGTCATATTATATTCGATTGGTCGGAGAATATTCTTTTTGTCGGGGAATATCCGTACGACGGTACAATTATTGGTGGACCCCACAACGGAATTATTGTCGGATTGAGAAAACGACAAAAATACTTTATGAAAATAACGGCGAAAGTTTTACCGTTGATACTGTTGAACTACTCGGTAGTAAAAGTACAGTAATACGTATGGTTGAATAGTAGCACACGGTTTTGATTATTAATGCTTACGTGAGAAGGCACTCAGTTTTGTTCAATTATTGCTATAGTAAGTGTCGTAAATTTTGCTTACTTTATGGGCACTCATTTACCCATTTTTCAAAATTATCGGACAAAAGTTATAAAGTATATATATTTATATTAGCATGTGGGTGAATGGTGGTGGCTTTGATGGATTTTGGCAGGATGCTTTGTTTTTCAAAGTCTTGGACTTAGTGGCCAACTTTTCAAACAAAAGCTTTGTGTTGATAAAATTGGTCGGGAGAGATTAATTATTATAATATATATATAATGGTGCCATGTACTTGATTATATATTATATATACATATATATGTATGATTGAGTGCTGGTAGGGAGGTGAAAGAAAATTGAGTCAGTAATGGGGGTAGTTGCGTATTATTATTATTTTTAAATAGAATATATTATATTTTATTTAAAAGATTTTGCTTTAATTATGGACCGTCAGATTAAAGTAAATCAATCTGGACCGTTCATGGATTAGTTACTATGCATTTCATTTTTCTATAAATAGCAGCTCATTCCTTCATTATTTCTTACGAATTCACTGAACTCTAGAGAGAGAAACTATAGAGAGAAACTATAGAGAGAGAGAAGAAGAGTATTCTGCTACTTAACTACTTCCTTACTTCAGCTCTTCTTTAAAACGGTAAGGGGTGTTATTCTTTCTTATTCATGAAGAGAACTGTTGTTATTCCATTTCTTATTATTCTGTTGGAATAACCTGTATACGTGGTCTACCCTATACTTGGTGATATTCTTCTATTATTCTGTTGGAACATCCTGTCTGTGTGTTTTACACCGGACCTGGTTCCGTTTTTATTATTATTATTCTGTTGGAACATCCTGTCTGTGTGTTTTACACCGGACCTGGTTCCGTTTTATTATTATTCTGTTGGAATATCCTGTCTGTGTGTTTTACACCGGACCTGGTTCCATTATTTATTATTCTGTCGGAATATCCTGTCTGTGCGTTTACGCCGGACCTGGTTCCATTATTTATTATTCTGTTGGAATAACCTGTCTGTGCGGTCTATCGCATGCATGGTGATTTCTTTTGTTATTCCATTCTTTATTGTACTCAGTTGGTTAAGTTTTGACTTCTATACTCCATGAAATTTGTGGAATATCCTTGATAGTTGCGTTTCATCCAGTATCTTTTCAAGAAAATATTCTTCTAAGCGTTCTTGAATTTTACTCCACAATGCAGTATCATGTTGACAATTTGGACGTTGTTAATTCTTGGATAAATTAATTCTTGAACTTGTTTTATTGAATTCTTATATCATTGTCATCATCCTCATGTTTATATTCTGTTGAAAGTCATCTGTGGCCTGTAGTGCATAGATGGACTTGGTATGATTATGACCAGGGATTATTCGGTGTAATCATGACCGTAATGTTACGAATGATGTGGTAAAAGTCCTCATTGGCCCGTAGTGCATTGATGGACAGTTGTTGGCATGATCATGACCATTAATGAATACACGAATATCCTTGGCCGTAGTGCAGGGGTAATTCGATGATGTGGATTATTTTATTAAGCTGAGTCTCAGCGATCGCAGTGTTGAAAAACCTTTTAAATCATAAAAGATAGTAGAGTTTATTTTCTACTTGACTCTTTTAATGGATTGCTTGTTCCGCTGCAGTTAAACTTGATGTCTATTATATTTTATCAGTTTAACATTGTTGAAGGCTAATGATAATTTATTCTGCATTATCTTAGTCATAATATTTCTTACTGGGCTAGTTGAGCTCACCCTTTCTTTCACTGTTCTCTTCAGGAAATGAGAACGTAGCTGGGACAAGTCGGGGTACGGAGTGATGGTCCGAATGATAGTATTAGTTAGTAGTCCTCACTATTCTATGTAATGGTGTGTTAATAAATGTAATGAGGACTCCTTTTGAGTATGAATACTCTCTAGAAGATAATATTTGTATTCAAACTCACAGTTTATGTTTTGTCGTATTGTACACGACAGATGTATTAATCAGTTGTATTTGTATTCTGTACTATGTATCTGACGACCCAAGATGGGTGATGTATACCTAATTTTGGGGGCGTCACAGTTGGTATCAAAGCTTAGGGATATGATCCCTGGCTAAGATGTGAGAATAGAACTAGGAGGGGAGAGACGGGGAATTCCTTCGCTAGTATGGCATACCTAAGTTTATTTGCATGGTATTTAATTGGTCGGTCATAATATAAGGATAATATATGACATATCAATTAATTTTTATTTTGTGGCAGTATCTGAAAATGGCATCTGAGAATGTTGAGAATAGCAATGGAGCACAGACGACTGTTGATTCACCACACATCAATAATCATGATAATGTGCATCAGGAAGGTGTCAATCCTCATGCAAACAACAACACTGACCAAATGATGAATGATCAAATGTTCAGAGGCTTTATGCAATTCATGCAACAACAGGTGAAAGCGGCTCCTGTCCACAACGTAGGTGGAAATACTGGAAACTCTCAGGCGGTCACCGCTAAACAGTTTAAGGAGCTGGGACCACCGGAGTTTAAGGGAGAACCCAAACCACTTGTAGCTGAAACATGGATAAAGCAGATCACCAAGATATTTGATGTCTTGGGTTGCTCCGAGGAGCAAAAGGTTCCCTTTGCCGCCTTTATGTTGCGAGGAGAGGCAGATTACTGGAGGGAATCGATAAAGCGTACTCAACCTGCCGCACTGAAGATGTCTTGGGAGAAGTTTCAAGATCTGTTTAACGACAAATACTTTCCCGAGAGTATTCGTCACATGAAGGAGGTGGAGTTCATCAAATTGGAGCAGAATAATATGACCGTGTCGCAGTACGAGGCAAAATTTGCGGAGTTATCCGGTTTGCGTCCCACCTGGTGGATAATGAAGAAAGAATGACGCGGATGTTTTTAAGAGGTTTGAAGCCGGAGATACGTCAACATCTTGTTTCTCATAAACTGTGTTTGTATTCAGATGTTGTAAATAGGGCTCAGTTGGTGGAGCGCGATAACGAGATAACGCAACCAAAAGAGAGCAGCCGGCAAAATGATAATACCAGTGAGAGCAGTCATCGAAGCGGTGACAACAAGCGTGGAGGGAATCAACAGGCCAGAAATGGTAACCACTTCGGTGGTAATCAGGGCCAAAACAATAAGAATGAACATTTTAAGAAGAGGAGATTCAACAATGATGGAAAGATGTCAGCACCAGCACCTGTCGTTAAGGAAGGAGAACGATCACCTATCATATGTTTCAAATGCGGAGGGGAGGGGCACATCAGTCCAAACTGCGCGATGCCGTCCAAAGCATGTTATAATTGTGGAAGAGAAGGTCATTTAGCCCGATTTTGTCGTTCACCGAAGACAAGTTCAGATAGGATGGAGGCACCAAAGACCATCCCAGAAAAGCCAAAGCCAGTAGTTTAAGAGAGAGTATTTTTTTTTCGTGACGAGGAACCTGAATAAAATTATCACGGGTATGTTAGTCATAAACTCTTGCGAAGTCTATACCGTGTTAGATACCGGTTCTACTCACTCTTTTATTTCACCTAGTTGTGTTAAATGTTTGAAGTTAACTCCGGAGAACTTAGACTTTGATATGTCTATTTAAACTCAGTTGGGAGAAACCTTCGTTACCTCTACTATTTATAAATCTTGTTCAAATCAACACTTTCACGTTACCTGTCGATCTTATCTATTTGAAAATACTTGCCTTTGATGTGATTTTTTTTGAAACGATTGGTTCACTACTCATCATGCTTCTCGTAAGGTTGTTAGCTTTCATATTCCTAACCAACCTGTTATGCAAATTCAAAGTAACCAAACCACTAAAGTCAATCATTGTCATATCAAGCCATAAGTAAAAATCCCCGTTCCTTTCGCTGTTGACTTCCTGGTGTGGAATGCACCGAAGCTAGACTTTCCGTAGGAGACGTTGTAAATGATGATGGCAAGTTGATAGGTATCAATGTGACGTGTTATCCAAGTCTTGGATGAGGGTCACAGTTTTGAACGATATTTCTATTGTTAATAAATTTCTTGACGTATTCTTGAAGACTTCTTAGCCTACCCCAGAGCGTAAAATTGAATTTTGTATTGACCCCAGTACAAAACCTATTTCTTAAACCCTCAAATATTTCTTCAACTAAAACGAACGTATTATGCGCCAAAGACGTTGGCTCGAGCTGTTGAAGATTACGATCGTACCATTCAATAACATCGTGGAAAAGTGAACGTGGTAGCTGACGCGTTGTGTAGAAGATCGTATACGGTTACAAGTGTGAATATTCGAACCCACGTGAAGATAACGAATATACGATTAAAATCGACTTTAATCGATAAAGTTAAAGCCGCTCAAGCTACATACTAAGAGCTGATAAATGTGAAGAAGAAGGTTCAAGAGGGCGTTATTCTAGAAGCAAGAATCGACGAAGAGAGGAAATCTCAACTCTCGATTTAATTGGCCCATTTGAAATCCTCGATGAAGTAGGAACTGTGTCCTATAGACTCGTTTTACCGCCAAGTATGTTGCGTGTTCAGAATATTTTTTTTTACGTATCGATGTTCCGTAAATATGTGGACGACCCGAACCGCATTATTAATTTAAAACCGGACGAAATAGCGAAAGATTTAACGTATGAGGAGATACGTGTTAACATCTTGGATAAGAAGGATCATATTCGATGCTTAAAGGTTATACCTCAAGAGTTAGAATTTGAAGTGAAGTCAAGGTATCCTCACATGTTCGGCATACCAAGTACGTACGTAAATTTCGAGGGCGAAATTCTATAAGGAGGGGAGATTGTGAAACCCCAGATTTTATGAATAAATATTTAATTTTTTCTCGAAATAATTTTTTTTATATTAATGTGTGGATTTGATATAATAGTTATGGGTAGTATTTATAAATTTTGCAAAGTATGCAAGTTGTCATATTATATTCGATTGGTCGGAGAATATTCTTTTTGTCGGGGAATATCCGTACGACGGTACAATTATTGGTGGACCCCACAACGGAATTATTGTCGGATTGAGAAAACGACAAAAATACTTTATGAAAATAACGGCGGAAGTTTTACCGTTGATACTGTTGAACTACTCGGTAGTAAAAGTACAGTAATACGTATGGTTGAATAGTAGCACACGGTTTTGATTATTAATGCTTACGTGAGAAGGCACTCAATTTTGTTCAATTATTGCTATAGTAAGTGTCGTAAATTTTGCTTACTTTATGGGCACTCATTTACCCATTTTTCAAAATTATCGGACAAAAGTTATAAAGTATATATATTTTATATTAGCATGTGGGTGAATGGTGGTGGCTTTGATGGATTTTGGCAGGATGCTTTGTTTTTCAAAGTCTTGGACTTAGTGGCCAACTTTTCAAACAAAAGCTTTGTGTTGATAAAATTGGTCGGGAGAGATTAATTATTATAATATATATATAATGGTGCCATGTACTTGATTTTATATTATATATACATATATATGTATGATTGAGTGCTGGTAGGGAGGTGAAAGAAAATTGAGTCAGTAATGGGGGGGTAGTTGCGTATTATTATTATTTTTAAATAGAATATATTATATTTTATTTAAAAGATTTTGCTTTAATTATGGACCGTCAGATTAAAGTAAATCAATCTGGACCGTTCATGGATTAGTTACTATGCATTTCATTTTTCTATAAATAGCAGCTCATTCCTTCATTATTTCTTACGAATTCACTGAACTCTAGAGAGAGAAACTATAGAGAGAAACTATAGAGAGAGAGAGAAGAAGAGTATTCTGCTACTTAACTACTTCCTTACTTCAGCTCTTCTTTAAAACGGTAAGGGGTGTTATTCTTTCTTATTCATGAAGAGAACTGTTGTTATTCCATTTCTTATTATTCTGTTGGAATAACCTGTATACGTGGTCTACCCTATACTTGGTGATATTCTTCTATTATTCTGTTGGAACATCCTGTCTGTGTGTTTTACACCGGACCTGGTTCCGTTTTTATTATTATTATTCTGTTGGAACATCCTGTCTGTGTGTTTTACACCGGACCTGGTTCCGTTTTATTATTATTCTGTTGGAATATCCTGTCTGTGTGTTTTACACCGGACCTGGTTCCATTATTTATTATTCTGTCGGAATATCCTGTCTGTGCGTTTACGCCGGACCTGGTTCCATTATTTATTATTCTGTTGGAATAACCTGTCTGTGCGGTCTATCGCATGCATGGTGATTTCTTTTGTTATTCCATTCTTTATTGTACTCAGTTGGTTAAGTTTTGACTTCTATACTCCATGAAATTTGTGGAATATCCTTGATAGTTGCGTTTCATCCAGTATCTTTTCAAGAAAATATTCTTCTAAGCGTTCTTGAATTTTACTCCACAATGCAGTATCATGTTGACAATTTGGACGTTGTTAATTCTTGGATAAATTAATTCTTGAACTTGTTTTATTGAATTCTTATATCATTGTCATCATCCTCATGTTTATATTCTGTTGAAAGTCATCTGTGGCCTGTAGTGCATAGATGGACTTGGTATGATTATGACCAGGGATTATTCGGTGTAATCATGACCGTAATGTTACGAATGATGTGGTAAAAGTCCTCATTGGCCCGTAGTGCATTGATGGACAGTTGTTGGCATGATCATGACCATTAATGAATACACGAATATCCTTGGCCGTAGTGCAGGGGTAATTCGATGATGTGGATTATTTTATTAAGCTGAGTCTCAGCGATCGCAGTGTTGAAAAACCTTTTAAATCATAAAAGATAGTAGAGTTTATTTTCTACTTGACTCTTTTAATGGATTGCTTGTTCCGCTGCAGTTAAACTTGATGTCTATTATATTTTATCAGTTTAACATTGTTGAAGGCTAATGATAATTTATTCTGCATTATCTTAGTCATAATATTTCTTACTGGGCTAGTTGAGCTCACCCTTTCTTTCACTGTTCTCTTCAGGAAATGAGAACGTAGCTGGGACAAGTCGGGGTACGGAGTGATGGTCCGAATGATAGTATTAGTTAGTAGTCCTCACTATTCTATGTAATGGTGTGTTAATAAATGTAATGAGGACTCCTTTTGAGTATGAATACTCTCTAGAAGATAATATTTGTATTCAAACTCACAGTTTATGTTTTGTCGTATTGTACACGACAGATGTATTAATCAGTTGTATTTGTATTCTGTACTATGTATCTGACGACCCAAGATGGGTGATGTATACCTAATTTTGGGGGCGTCACAGAGGGGGCTTTCCAATAAGAATTTCTTCTTACTGACGCGCAATTAGGTGACCAAACCTCTCCTTAGACAGAACTTTCTAGACATTGCCAATAATGTTATCTAATAATATTATTCAAATAATATGAATTATTGATCTGATAATAGAAAAAACTGTGCAGTGACAATTATTGAATAACAATAATATAAAATTTCAACGTAGCAATTATTGAATCAATAAAATAAAATATTGAACAGTAATTACTGTGACAATTATTCAGTAGTGCCTTCTTACGTAAGAATCAATAATTTTAAAAATACTGTGCAATACCGTGTGCTACTGTGCAATAACGCGTATTACTGTATTTTAACCACCGGGTATTCCAACAGTGTTAACGGTAACAATTACGCTGTTATTTATAAAAACTCAAATTTGTCGTTTTCTTTATCCGACAGTTATTCGTTATGGGGCCCACAAATAGCTGCGCCGTCGTACGAATATTCCCCGACAGAAATAATATTTCACGACCAAACGAATATTCCCCGACAACAATGATTATTTTATAATCACTTGCTTATTTTGAAAAAAATTCATATTTCACCCATAACTTTAAACTTTTATCAATTTAACCATTTACTGAATAGTAATTATAAGAAAAATTGAATACTTTTATTTCATAAAATTTGGGGTCTTACAATCTCCCCTCCTTATGAAATTTCGTCCCCGAAATTTACGTACCTGGTATTTCAAAGAGTTGAGAATACCTTCCTTTTATTTCAGATTCCATCTTTCCTGTCATCATAATTTCTCCATTGCTCATCTCCTGTATTTCAAATATCATTCTAGAATACAGCTTCAAAACAAGGGTTAATTTAACAAATTAACATATCACATAATATCCTGATATTATGACTGACCAACAAATAAGCTTAGGTACGACACACTAGGGAAGGATATTACTCGTCTCTCCCTTCCTAGTTCTATTATCCGATCTCGCCAGAGACCATATCCCTAAGCTCTGATACCAACTGTGACAAATGTCCCATCAGTGGACAGCACCTCACAGTGGTACCTATCAGTTTGCCACCGCAGAACGGCGTCCCCTACGGAGAGTCTGGCTTCGGTGCATCCCCCATCAACAGGAAGTCACCAGCGAGAGGCTCGGGGCTCTTTACTTATAGCTCTGATACCAAATGTAACGACCCCAAAATAGGTCCATTCCATCCAACCTATTATGAGTCGCCAAATACATGGTACAGAAAACAACTGTAACTTTATTACAACAATTGTCGTACAAAATACAACAACACATATGTTGTGAGTTTGGATACAAATATATACCAAATGTGACTCATGTTCCAACCGTGGACATCACCTCACAATGACACCTTACATAAAGGTATAGTCAAAAACTGTTTTAGAAATTAGAATCTTTGGGAAGTGCTCAAGAAAACCTTCGTACATGGGAGGCCATGTGTCTAGGTTATGATAGATATCATATGGCCACAGAATTATTCTTGGTTGACCCAATAGACCCCAAAGAAAAACGAGAAGATTACTATCATATTCTTCCCAATGGTGAGTCTTCTCTGGACATATCATTATCTCTACTGTCTCTAATTGAGAATTATACTTCAAACAAACACCAAGATTATATAGGTAGTGCTCGTATATATACTCAGCAAGTGGATGAGCACATCCCTGTCTTATGATGACACGTGATTGTATGTCGTTAGACATCTTGTATGATAATGGCAAACCACCCTTCCAACGTTGGGTACACCTTACCCTATTGGATTCACCAAATAAAACTACTAAATGAACTTTTCTATATTGCTTCGGGAGAACATCCACAGCTAGAGACCACCGTTCTATTTCCCCGTTACCCTCGCTCAACCCAGCTGCACTCTTATTACCTGAAAGGAATTGTGAAGCAAAAGGGTGAGCACAACTAGCTCAGTAAAGAATATCATGACTAAAGATAATTAAATTATCAATAGCCTTCATCAATAATAAATAAGAGATTTAGAACATATGGTAAATGATAAAAATTTCAACCATAGTTGCAGCGGAACGAGCAATCCATTAGAAGAGTCAAATAGACTATAAAGTCTATTATCTTCTCCATGTTAAAAATCCATCAACAATATTTTATCCCTGTTACATCAATCAACAATTCTGGCCCACAATCATATGAATAACTCATAATCATAACTGTAGTTCTAAATTCCTCTTCTCATCCAGGACGAAGATAATTTTCATCACCTATCTTTACCTGAAACATCAAAGATCATGGTTACACCAAATCACATTTTCTGTTCATAATCATACTAATAACTTCATCTTTGCACTACGGCCAAAGATATTCATTTGTATCACCAGTTGGTCATGTTTATCTCAACATCTGTTCATCTTTGCACTACTGGCCAAAGATATTCAACAACATGTCATCTTTGCACTACGGGCCAAAGATATTCATCAACAATTCATCTTTGCACTACAGGCCAAAGATATTCATCAATATTTTATCTTTGCACTACAGGCCAAAGATATTCCTCAACAGTTCATATTTGCACTACGGCCAAATATATTCATCAACAGTTCATATTTGCACTATAAGGCAAATATATTAATATCTCAAAGAAATATATAATCATTTATATAAACAATAATTATAACCATGTTGATCATTTCACCTTTGCACTTAAGCTGAAGATATTCAATTATAAATTCAATGGTCATGATCATACTAGTCAATAATTCAACTTTGCACTGCTGGCCAAAGAAAACCCAAAGTCATGATCATACCAATAATCTACTCATCTTTACACTCAAGTGAAAGAGAATTTTAACATCGGGATTATAAAAATGTTATATATGATAATAAAAATAATATGATCAACATATAGATTTAATCTCAAGAGTAATATTCATAAATCAACTATAATTTAGTTAGAAAAAGAAACCAATTTTATCGTGAATAGTAACTCATGAATAGTAACTCATGAATAGTAACCTCGACACAAAAAGGTAGAAATTTCATAATAAAATACATACCAATATTTCGGTATAATGATATTGAAAGAATAATATTTCTTAAGCTTATAAACAATTTATTTAAATTGTTTACACTTTACTAAATAATGCATTTAATCATTGTAAAATATCAAACTCATAAGATTTTATCACCAATAATCAAAACCCTCATCAAAAATCTGCATATACCTCATATATGATTCTCAAGCCATAAAATTATATTTTCCAATTTTCTTCCTTCACATAACATATTTAATTCAATTATTCAGAACTAGTCCATTTTCATTAAAAATATCAAATCAGTTCCAAAAATATTTCTTTTCTGGGATTTATCAGAATATAGTCCCATATTGAACATATATTTTTCTCAAAATTTTTAAAATTTATTTACTATTTTTCATATGGCCAAAACAGCCGAATATTTAGACATTTATCAAAAATTATACTCTTGTCCAAAAGTTCTGAAATTTACAGAGTATACTTCTATCATATACATGTACTCCCAATAAAAATTTCATCAATTTTGGAGTTAACCACAAGGAATTATAAGCGATTACTTTTAAAATAGTCTTTTCTCATAAAATTCATAACTCTTAATCTATACATCCAAAAATCACCATTTTTGGACACAATCAAGAAAACTCATCAAAATATCATTTCAAATTTTTTCAGAATTTTTGAAGATCAGAAAAATTACGAAACTGAAAATCATAACAACCCTTAAAATCCCTTACTATCCCTAACAATCCCTTACCTCAAAACAGCAGTACTTCTGACCGGAATGTAAAGCCGAAGGAAACTTGCACTGAATAGCAACTCTCAAGTATCTAAATACTCACAAAATATGCTTCATAATATAGAGAGAGAAAGAGAGAAAGCTTATGTTTTTGGTGTGATTTTTAATTCTAACTTAGCCCTCTATTTATAGAAAAATTTTGTTAGGTTTAACCTGCAACCTGATGGCTTTACCTGCTACTATTCTCACCCACCACATTTGAAATATAATTCAGCACATTTCTTTACCAACCACAAGTGGGGCCCACCAATTCTAGAATTTTCCACCAAAATGATAAACTCCGAAAATTCAACAATTTCTGAACCAGTCATCTCGTAAAATTCATAATAAATCATACGTTCATTTTTAACGGTTCAAAATTTGTGGGCATATACTCAACTTATATATGTATAACATATCCAAATATTACCATAATCCAACGGTCGGATTAAAAATTATAACCCTCGCAAAATATCTCAAAAATCCTAATTTTTAATACCTCCATTCCGATAAAAATACTGATAAAAATCTCAGCATTAATTCCTTCATTTTTAACCACAAAAACATATCCTTCATTTATATCCACATAAAATAAATATTTCCTTATCATATGAATCAATAATTAATTATTCACAAATAATATTACAGAATCACATTTATGACAACCAGGCCGTTCCCAGGAAAGAGGGGGCTTTCCAATAAGAATTTCTTCTTACTGACGCGCAATTAGGTGACCAAACCTCTCCTTAGACAGAACTTTCTAGACATTGCCAATAATGTTATCTTATAGTATTATTCAAATAATATGAATTATTGATCTGATAATAGAAAATACTGTGCAGTGACAATTATTGAACAACAATAATATAAAATTTTAACGTAGCAATTATTGAATCAATAAAATAAAATATTGAACAGTAATTACTATGACAATTATTCAGTAGTGCCTTCTTACGTAAGAATCAATAATTTTAAAAATACTGTGCAATACCGTGTGCTACTGTGCAATAACGCGTATTACTGTATTTTAACCACGGGGTATTCCAACAGTGTTAACGGTAACAATTACGCTGTTATTTATAAAAACTCAAATTTGTCGTTTTCTTTATCCGACAGTTATTCGTTATGGGGCCCACAAATAGCTGCGCCGTCGTACGAATATTCTCCGACAGAAATAATATTTCACGACCAAACGAATATTCCCCGACAACAATGATTATTTTATAATCACTTGCTTATTTTGAAAAAAATTCATATTTCACCCATAACTTTAAACTTTTATCAATTTAACCATTTACTGAATAGTAATTATAAGAAAAATTGAATACTTTTATTTCATAAAATTTGGGGTCTTACAATCTCCCCTCCTTATGAAATTTCGTCCCCGAAATTTACGTACCTGGTATTTCAAAGAGTTGAGAATACCTTCCTTTTATTTCAGATTCCATCTTTCCTGTCATCATAATTTCTCCATTGCTCATCTCCTGTATTTCAAATATCATTCTAGAATACAGCTTCAAAACAAGGGTTAATTTAACAAATTAACATATCACATAATATCTTGATATTATGACTGACCAACAAATAAGCTTAGGTACGACACACTAGGGAAGGATATTACTCGTCTCTCCCTTCCTAGTTCTATTATCCGATCTCGCCAGAGACCATATCCCTAAGCTCTGATACCAACTGTGACAAATGTCCCATCAGTGGACAGCACCTCACAGTGGTACCTATCAGTTTGCCACCGCAGAACGGCGTCCCCTACGGAGAGTCTGGCTTCGGTGCATCCCCCATCAACAGGAAGTCACCAGCGAGAGGCTCGGGGCTCTTTACTTATAGCTCTGATACCAAATGTAACGACCCCAAAATAGGTCCATTCTATCCAACCTATTATGAGTCGCCAAATACATGGTACAGAAAATAACTGTAACTTTATTACAACAATTGTCGTACAAAATACAACAACACATATGTTGTGAGTTTGGATACAAATATATACCAAATGTGACTCATGTTCCAACCGTGGACATCACCTCACAATGACACCTTACATAAAGGTATAGTCAAAAACTGTTTTAGAAATTAGAATCTTTGGGAAGTGCTCAAGGAAACCTTCGTACATGGGAGGCCATGTGTCTAGGTTATGATAGATATCATATGGCCACAGAATTATTCTTGGTTGACCCAATAGACCCCAAAGAAAAACGAGAAGATTACTATCATATTCTTCCCAATGGTGAGTCTTCTCTTGACATATCATTATCTCTACTGTCTCTAATTGAGAATTATACTTCAAACAAACACCAAGATTATATAGGTAGTGCTCGTATATATACTCAGCAAGTGGATGAGCACATCCCTGTCTTATGATGACACGAGGTTGTATGTCGTTAGACATCTTGTATGATAATGGCAAACCACCCTTCCAACGTTGGGTACACCTTACCCTATTGGATTCACCAAATAAAACTACTAAATGAACTTTTCTATATTGCTTCGGGAGAACATCCACAGCTAGAGACCACCGTTCTATTTCCCCGTTACCCTCGCTCAACCCAGCTACACTCTTATTACCTGAAAGGAATTGTGAAGCAAAAGGGTGAGCACAACTAGCTCAGTAAAGAATATCATGACTAAAGATAATTAAATTATCAATAGCCTTCATCAATAATAAATCAAAGATTTAGAACATATGGTAAATGATAAAAATTTCAACCATAGTTGCAGCGGAACGAGAAATCCATTAGAAGAGTCAAATAGACTATAAAGTCTATTATCTTCTCCATGTTAAAAATCCATCAACAATATTTTATCCCTGTAACATCAATCAACAATTCTGGTCCACAATCATATGAATAACTCATAATCATAACTGTAGTTCTAAATTCCTCTTCTCATCCAGGACGAAGATAATTTTCATCACCTATCTTTACCTGAAACATCAAAGATCATGGTTACACCAAATCACATTTTCTGTTCATAATCATACTAATAACTTCATCTTTGCACTACGGCCAAAGATATTCATTTGTATCACCAGTTGGTCATGTTTATCTCAACATCTGTTCATCTTTGCACTACTGGCCAAAGATATTCAACAACATGTCATCTTTGCACTACGGGCCAAAGATATTCATCAACAATTTATCTTTGCACTACAGGCCAAAGATATTCATCAATATTTTATCTTTGCACTACAGGCCAAAGATATTCCTCAACAGTTCATATTTGCACTACGGCCAAATATATTCATCAACAGTTCATATTTGCACTACAAGGCAAATATATTAATATCTCAAAGAAATATATAATCATTTATATAAACAATAATTATAACCATGTTGATCATTTCACCTTTGCACTTAAGCTGAAGATATTCAATTATAAATTCAATGGTCATGATCATACTAGTAAATAATTCAACTTTGCACTGCTGGCCAAAGAGAACCCAAAGTCATGATCATACCAATAATCTACTCATCTTTACACTCAAGTGAAAGAGAATTTCAACATCGGGATTATAAAAATGTTATATATGATAATAAAAATAATATGATCAACATATAGATTTAATCTCAAGAGTAATATTCATAAATCAACTATAATTTAGTTAGAAAAAGAAACCAATTTTATCGTGAATAGTAACTCATGAATAGTAACTCATGAATAGTAACCCCGACACAAAAAGGTAGAAATTTCATAATAAAATACATACCAATATTTCGGTATAATGATATTGAAAGAATAATATTTCTTAAGCTTATAAACAATTTATTTAAATTGTTTACACTTTACTAAATAATGCATTTAATCATTCTAAAATATCAAACTCATAAGATTTTATCACCAATAATCAAAACCCTCATCAAAAATATGCATATACCTCATATATGATTCTCAAGCCATAAAATTATATTTTCCAATTTTCTTCCTTCACATAACATATTTAATTCAATTATTCATAACTAGTCCATTTTCATTAAAAATATCAAATCAGTTCCAAAAATATTTCTTTTCTGGGATTATCAGAATATAGTCCCATATTGAACATATATTTTTCTCAAAATTTTTAAAATTTATTTACTATTTTTCATATGGCCAAAACAGCCGAATATTTAGACATTTATCAAAAATTATACTCTTGTCCAAAAGTTCTGAAATTTACAGAGTATACTTCTATCATATACATGTACTCCCAATAAAAATTTCATCAATTTTGGAGTTAACCACAAGGAATTATAAGCGATTACTTTTAAAATAGTCTTTTCTCATAAAATTCATAACTCTCAATCTATACATCCAAAAATCACCATTTTTGGACACAATCAAGAAAACTCATCAAAATATCATTTCAAATTTTTCCAGAATTTTTGAAGATCAAAAAAATTACGAAACTGAAAATCATAACAACCCTTAAAATCCCTTACTATCCCTAACAATCCCTTACCTCAAAACAGCAGTACTTCTGACCGGAATGTAAAGCCGAAGGAAACTTACACTGAATAGCAACTCTCAAGTATCTAAATACTCACAAAATATGCTTCATAATATAGAGAGAGAAAGAGAGAAAGCTTATGTTTTTGGTGTGATTTTCGATTCTAACTTAGCCCTCTATTTATAGGAAAATTTGGTGGGTTTGACCTGCAACCTGATGGCTTTACCTGCTACTATTCTCACCTACCACATTTGAAATTTAATTCAGCACATTTCTTCACCAACCACAAGTGGGGCCCACCAATTCTAGAATTTTCCACCAAAATGATAAACTCCGAAAATTCAACAATTTCTGAACCAGTCATCTCGTAAAATTCATAATAAATCATACGTTCATTTTTAACGGTTCAAAATTTGTGGGCATATACTCAACTTATATATGTATAACATATCCAAATATTACCACAATCCAACGGTCGGATTAAAAATTATAACCCTCGTAAAATATCTCAAAAATCCTAATTTTTAATACCTCCATTCCGACAAAAATACTGATAAAAATCTCAGCATTAATTCCTTCATTTTTAACCACAAAAACATATCCCTCATTTATATCCACATAAAATAAATATTTCCTTATCATATGAATCAATAATTAATTATTCACAAATAATATTACAGAATCACATTTATGACAACCAGGCCGTTCCCAGGAAAGAGGGGGCTTTCCAATAAGAATTTCTTCTTACTGACGCACAATTAGGTGACCAAACCTCTCCTTAGACAGAACTTTCTAGACATTACCAATAATGTTATCTTATAGTATTATTCAAATAATATGAATTATTGATCTGATAATAGAAAATACTGTGCAGTAACAATTATTGAACAACAATAATATAAAATTTCAACGTAGCAATTATTGAATCAATAAAATAAAATATTGAACAGTAATTACTATGACAATTATTCAGTAGTGCCTTCTTACGTAAGAATCAATAATTTTTAAAATACTGTGCAATACCGTGTGCTACTGTGTAATAACGCGTATTACTGTATTTTAACCACGGGGTATTCCAACAGTGTTAACGGTAACAATTACGCTGTTATTTATAAAAACTCAAATTTGTCATTTTCTTTATCCGACAGTTATTCGTTATGGGGCCCACAAATAGCTGCGCCGTCGTACGAATATTCCCCGACAGAAAGAATATTTCACGACCAAACGAATATTCCCCGACAATAATGATTATTTTATAATCACTTGCTTATTTTGAAAAAAATTTCATATTTCACCCATAACTTTAAACTTTTATCAATTTAACCATTTACTGAATAGTAATTATAAGAAAAATTGAATACTTTTATTTCATAAAATTTGGGGTCTTACATCAGCCTGTTGTTGACTCTGACAATCCTCAGGGTAATGTCTGAGGTTGGTTTGACCTCTCGGGGATGACTCCAGGCTTTAAACTGGATATCCCGGGGTTATCTCTAAGGTTGGAAACTGGATCTTCCGGGGTTGGAAACTGATCTCCCGGGGTTATCTCCGGGGTTAAAACTGATGTTGTGGTCCTCCAGGGTTATCTCTGGAGTGTGAAAAAGACGCTTTTATCCTTCTGCATAGTTAGTAACAGGAAAACAAAATTTTGAGTATCTACAGATGCCCCTCTTTATCATGTTTATGCAATGTAATGGAGTGAATATGATAAAAATTACTAGACACTTGAAATATGACAAGGTATATTTAATGATGCAAATTGCAATGCAATTGTAGCATCCCTAAATTCGGATACTAATCACCACGAACTTGGTACACCAATTCTATAACTATTGCGAAAGATATAAACATAAATTGTTTATACAAATACCTTTACAACATAATCTCCAAGGTCGATAACCTTACCTTAATACACATATTCATATACTACAGGACTTACAATGTTATTTGCCTTCAATACTATTTACAACTTTAACTGTACAATAATCCATTCTTGTAACTTGTCTTTGCCTTTGCCTGTGCCCAAAGTATTCGTTTTAATCTGAAATATTTATCATGATATAGCAAGGGTGATCAACAAGTTTGCCCAGTAAGTTTAAGTTCAAAGAAAGATATATCATGATTGAAAATAATAAAAGCTGACAAACTTTCAACAATATAATAATTGTGAAAGAATATGAATCAATTTCCATAACCGAATGACCAAGAAAATAATGATGAATGGTCAATAATGAACTTGAACAACTATAACTGAATCAAATGGTAATGAAGGTGATCAGCCTTTCATACCTGATGAACATATACAACATGCACAATGTGCGAATCAATAAATCATAAACGTGATGTAATCAACAATGATTAACCACTAACATGCTTGAAAAATCATAACTCAGGTTTGAGTTAGAGAACTTGCTTAATTAAAAGTATAGTTCGAGAAACTTGCCTGAACCGTCGATTACTGTTATACAATCTAATTTTAGCTTCAGTTGAAAGACCTATTGTGACGCCCCCAAAATAGGTCCACACAACCCATTCTAAGTCGCCAAATACATGGTACAGAAAATAACTACAACTTCAATATTACAATTATCGTGCAAAATACGACAACACATATGCTCTGAGTTTAAATACAAATATTGTCTTCTAGATAATATCCAAACTCAAATAAGTCCTCATTACAATTATCGATACACTATTTTACAAAATAGTGAGGATTGCTAAAACAACTGTCTGGATCCATCACTCTACACCCCGACTAGTTCCCGCTATATTCTCGCCTCCTGAGAAGAAAAATAGAACAAAAAGGAAAAGGGTGAGCTCAACTAGCCCAGTAAATAATATTATGACTAAGATAATGTAGAACAAATTATCGTTAACCTTCAATAATTCAAAGAAAATATAATGGACAATAAGTTTTAGATCAATATTCGCAGCGAAAATAACAATTCATTAGAAGAGTTAAGTAGAGAATGAAGTCTATTATCTTCTATGATTTAAAAGTCCATCATCAATATTTTATCCCTGTAACATCAATAAATATACATCTTGAACCAAATATTCATCTTTGCACTACGTACCAAAGATATTCATTTGTATCACCAGTTGGTCATGTTCATCTCAACACCTATCCATCTTTGCACTACGGACCAAAGATATTCATCAGATAATTATTCATCTTTGCACTGTAGGCCAAATATATTCTTCAAGTATCACCATTTAAGACTGAGGATGATGAAAAATATCTTAAAGAAAACGAATCTAGTGAGATAAAAGGACAAAGATTAGGGATTCGTACTTTGGTTTATCCAAGTTCAAAAATACTTCATAATAATCAATTGTGGAGCAAAATTCAATAATGAAGATCAAAACATGGATACAATCAAAGATAGTAACCATAATAGACAACTTGGACAAAGAATTTTTTTTTTAATTTTTCTGTGAATAGTGCCGTATTCGTGAATAGTACTGTATACGTGAATAATGCCGTATACGTGAATAGTAACCCCGACACAAAAGGTAACAATTTCATAAGAAAAATCATACTTTGTGAATAGTACTCGTGAATAGTACCGTATTCGTGAATAGTGCCGTATACGTGAATAGTGCCGTATACGTGAATAGTAATCTCGACATGAAAAGGTAGAAATTTCACAATAGAATTCATACCAATATTTCAGTATAATGATATTGAAAGAAATAACATCATTTACGAAAAAAATAACATCCCTTACCTCAAAAGAACAGTACTTCTGACTGGAATATCAGATATAATACTGAAGAAAATTTGCACTGAATAGCGACTCTCAAAGTATCTAAATACTCACAAAAATATGCTCGAAATTATAGAGAGAGAAAACTTCTGATTCTGGTGTGATTTTCAATTCTAACCTAAGCACCCATTTATAAGAAAGTGGTAGAACGCCAATTTTGACAAAATAAATGGATAGCATGCTATGTTGGAAAAATAATTCCCACACGTTGCAGTACACCACCTTTGAAATAATTTTCAGCACATTTCACCAACAAAGGACATAGAATTCGTATTTTTCTGATAAAATGGCTATTTATTATGAATTATTAAAGTTTCAGAAATAAATGTTTTTGTTAAAAATATGGGTTACGATAAAAGGGCTATTTATTATGAATTATTGAAGTTTCAGAAATAAATATTTTTGTTAAAAATATGGGTAGACCCCACACTTGTCCTTTTCATAAGAAATTTAATTCTCTACAACTTTGTAGAAGAAAGTTTTTCCAAATTTCAAATAAAAAATGACCGAAATTCACATACGAATGATTTTTAATACCTTCACTCCTATAAAATACTGATAAAAATCCTCAACATTAATTCATTCATTTATATCCACATAAAATAAATATTTTTTTATCATATAAATTAATAATTAATTATTCATAAATAATATTACAGAATCACAATAATGACAACTAGGTCGTTCTCAGAAAAAAAGGAGGCTTTCCGATAAGGATTTTTCCTTATTGACGCGCAATTAGGTGACTAAACCCCTTTCTGAGATAGAACTTCCTTAGACATTGCCAATAATGCTATCTAATAATATTATTCAAATAATATGAATTATTGATCTAATAATGGGAAATACTGTGCAATGACAATTATTGAATCAACAATAATATAAAATATCAATGTAGCAATTATTGAATCAATAAAATAAAATATTAAACAGTAATTACTGTAACAATTATTGAGTAGTGCCTTCTTACTTAAGAATCAATAATCCAAAAATATTGTGCAATACCGCGTGCTACTGTGCAACCACGTGTATTACTATACTTTAACCACTGGATATTCTAATAGTGTTAACGGTAACAATTACGCCGTTATTTATAAAAACTTATACTTGTCATTTTTTTCATCCGACCATTTTTCGTTATGGGGCCCACAAATGGCTACGTCATCGTACAAATATTCCCCGACAACAAGAATATTCCACAACTAAACGAATATTCCTTGACAACAATGAATATTTTATAACCATTTGCTTATTTTGTAAAATTTGCACATTTCACCCATAACCAAAGCATTATATCAAATTAACACCTTATTATTCAAAATAATATTTAGAGGAAATTCAAATTTATTTATAAAAAGTTGGGCTCTTACACTTATAATTGATAATATCGATATGTCAATTAGAATAATATCATCACATACACTACTGTTAATTACAGTCATTATACAAGTTAAAAACTTATCACATAATTAAATATTAGATTACTCCTTAAAACATCATTATTATTATCGTTGTTTGATAATTCTTTAATCACTATATCGTATACATTATGATTTAACACTTTAATCTTATATATTATAAGTTCTTCTTTAAAATCTAATAACTCAAATAGTAATCCAGCAACTTGGATTATTCAAACATACTAATCCATCAACCCAAATTACAATCTAGCAAACCAGATTGCAATCC
The DNA here is from genome assembly GCA_016801055.1 of Panax notoginseng. Lineage (NCBI taxonomy): Eukaryota > Viridiplantae > Streptophyta > Magnoliopsida > Apiales > Araliaceae > Panax > Panax notoginseng. The sequence continues at coordinate 131,815,123 of CM029015.1, forward strand.
ATTAAACTATATTCCAAATCCAGCAACCAGGTGGCCAATCCAACAAACCAAATTGCAATATAGCAAATTGGATTCCAATGCCAGCAACCAGATTGCAATGCAGCAAGCTGCATTCAACAAATTTTTAATTCAGTAAACTACTTTCCAATCCAGTAAACTGGATTCAATAAATTTTCAATCCAGCAAGCTGGATTCATTAATTCTTTTCACAAAAATACCAAATCAACTTATTATTTTTCTATCATTTGACTAAAAATATATACATATATTTCATACACAAAAGAATTTTTCTGAAAATTTTCAACTCCCTTTAGTATTTTTTAAAAATTATTTTTTGTTCGTAGCTTAAGAAATTAGCCCTATCATGCTCAACTCCAGAAATTCCCATCTCTTGACATAATCTTATACGTATTAACGTGAACTTCGATTTTAAATTTCGTGGCCATCGGAGTTATATAACTCCAGTTATAGCCGTTTTTGTCAGAAAATTCTAAAAATTGAAATGGTCATAACTTGGTCATTTTAAGTCAGAATGAACTCATTTTTGGACAGGAGCTACTTTATATAATATATTTTCATGTCCCAAAAGGACAAATTTTATTTCAAAATATAAATGGCTGAAACTGCCCTTGGAAAGCTCTAGACAATAGGTTTTTGTAAAAAATGACTTTTTCGTACTTTGCTAAAAACAGTCCATACAGAAATATAAAACTCTTTTTCAGTGATTCCACTTGGAGATGTTAGAAAACTCATCATATTATCCTTCCAAATTTTTCTAGAATTTTTAAATATAAAAAAAATGATGAAATTGCCCCTGGCAGTGACTGTCCAAAAACAGTGTGTTTCTATTGCTAAAAACGAAACTATTTTGGCTATAACAGCCACTAAGGCTTGTGTACTCAACATTTTTGAGTGCTACCACTTAGGTTAAGTAGTTAACTTACATATCTAGCACCTCTCTTTGACGGATCGCAAAAAGAAGGTGTAAATCAAAAACGGTGAAAATCCAAAGTACATAAAAATTTATGATTTATAAACTAGAAAAATTACTTTTCTTTTCTTTTGATTTCCAAACAAATCAACACCCAATATGGGTATATCAAAACATAAAAAACTCATCAACAAGTAAATACCATGTTTTTTTGAGTTTAGAAACTTAGATTCAAGTTTTAATTTACATTAATCAAAAATACATAAACAAAATGTATTTATACCTTTGGTTCCCATGCTCCCCTTCTTCTTCTTCTTCCTAGTTTGATTATGAAACTTGGTAGCTTTGCAAAAATTCTCTCCTCTTCCTTCCTTTAATGTCTGCCGCCCCTCCTCTTTCTCTCTCCCTCTTTAGTTTCTTATGTTAGCTAAATGAAGGAGATGAAAGAGAAGAAAAAAAATAAAAAATAAAATAAGATAGCTTTTTATTAGATATAGATATATAACAAATATCTATACTCATTCTCCTTTTCCTCTCTGCACATTTCACCGGCCATGTAGCCTTACCATTCTCCACCAATTCTCTTTCTCATTAATCATCACATTGATGTATGTGGGAGATTAGTAAACAAAGTGGCCCCTTAAAAAACTTGATACCTAGCTTAACTTGGTAATTATCTTTTGACAAATGTGAAGCTTAAAATGACGACAAGCATTCCCTTTTTCTCCTCCTCATGTAGCCGGCCAAGTGGCCCAATTTCTTCCATGTTTTGATTCTTTTTAATGTAATATCTAATATATCCAATGTCTAAAGTGTCCTTCTTCAATTGGGCTCCAAGTTTGGGCCACCATATATAATCTCTTGGGCTTTTAAATTAATTTCTTGGGCTATAATGAAATTAACATATTCTAATGCCTTTCATTTTATCTTATTCTGATTATTTAATTAGGGTTTTCATTTCCTCAATTATAATTTAAATCATTCCTCATGCACATTTAATTTCTTAACCCAATTTGACTTGCTATAATTAGGTTATAAAATTAATTAATTGAGATGAATAAAATAAATCCCTTAGAATTAGTATATATTTTAAATACTATTATTTTCCCATACCATAACCCTTAAGTTATTAAATTTTTCATTCATAATATATAATTAGGTTACCTTAGTTTCTTTTATTTGTTTATAATAAACAAATAAAAACAAACACATAATATTCATATTCACTTACTCACATGTTCACACAAATTAATTTAGTAGGTGGAGACATGATCCATAGATCTCTTAGATTAGGTCACTAGTATATAATTAAATACTAGGATCACTAAATAAAGATAACTATTTAGGTTATCTAATTCCAATACCTAATTTATAATTAGGTTATGTAACTTTTTATTTAATTTTTTTTTAATAAATAAATATATATACTAAATATATTTATTTATTTAATCACATATACATCACATAAGTCAAAAAGAATTTATCCTTATCATTCCTCTTGCTGAAATATATAGCACATCACTAAATATATATATGTACATATACATATACACATTCACTTTATCCTTATAATATCTCTTAATTGAAATTTATTTCCTTTATAAATTTCCCCCGTTCATAATCTATTTCTTTCTTTTTAAAATTTAATCATTCTCATAATTTCTTTCATTAAGTTGAAGGTAATATAATACCTTATTATTAACATACTTCCAAATAAAATTTCATTTTGAATTTTGTAACCCTTATTTTCTCAATTCTTATTCAAATGGCAAACCATATAGGTTATTCTTTAAAAATTTAAATCATTCCTCTATTTTCACTCTATGTTTTATTCTTTAACCATTAATTTAATCATTCAAGAGATCTTATGAATTTTTGGGATGTCACATTCTTCCACCCTTATAAGGATTCCGTCCCCGGAATCACTATTACACCAAAAGTACATATATTTAACCTCTTCTTATGAAAATTTCATCCTTGAAATTTCAGCCTATTACACCATACTCCTTTCATTCACCCAAACTAGGTTTTCATAATAACCTTTATCCAATCATATCAGATTCTACTCGTACACAACGAGTTCATATTATTTCATACCCATCATCATATACTACCCAAAACATCACTCCAAAGAGTTAAAATTTTCAAATCATGCTGAGGAGTCGTATAGATCATGAACTATTGAGGTTTAAAGGAATTAATACCTGCTACCTCTTTAAATTAAGAAAAAGGTACTCTATCCCTTAAAAAGGTTAGCAGTATGTTTACAATCACGAAGAAGGTAAACTACTGATGCTAGTACTTTAATCACGTCTCACGAATATTTTCGCTACAAATGGTTTGAATTATTTTATCCAATTGGCATAGTTCACCTCAGTCTTACCATATGATTCCACACCAAAATAATTTGGTTCGGGATAAATTCTTAAAGAATACTTTGAATTTTCATAAACGTTGGTCTAGCTGAATCAAATAGCTTAGAGTCATACCAATAATTCAAATTTCAATCGAAACATGTATGGACAAACCCCGTTGGCAATAGTTTATCTTTGAAATCCTAAAAATAATTTTATGACGTCATGATACCACACTGTACTTACAACACATTTAAGGATTCCGTAATTGTGTGACTTTGTCATACTACATCATTCCATAGTGGGCTGACGATCTTTAGATCACATCCAACACTAAGTAATCCTGCATTGATAACTCCGTCGTTTTTATCATCTCTGCACCAGGTTACATGATGCATTAATGATATAAAATATATTTTGATATTTTCAAATCATTTTCGTCTAGCCGAAATAATTAGCATATACTATTCTTTAAACAGTTCAAAAATCATTGCAAATTAGTTTTAGTGCTATAATACCTCAACAGGTAACGATGTGTCAGTGTCCCGAAGTCCAAACTTGCACAATTATCACCATGTGTTGAGAATAAAAATTTATTTTTAAAAGGCGTACAGTGCATATTTAGCTTGATGTCAAAAATTTTGAAATCTAGCATAGCTAGAAAATTTGGAATACCTATGCTTCCACCATCAACTCCACTTTCTATAATGATCCATTGCTTAATAAATCTATCTATTCATATCATCCTCAATTTTCCATTCACAACTTATCTATACCCCAGTTCATCAAACTTACCACACATTATGAGTTTAGGAACTTTCCATAATAATATGAGTTTAAGAACTTATCCTAGCAATACGTAGTTTAAGAACCAATCTGGAACTGTCCATACGCTTAGGGGTTCAAAACCATACGATTATGAGTCATGAACTTACCATAAATATGAGTTTTAAGAACTCACACCTAATCTTATATTCTCTACCTATCTGTTATACACATGAGAAAAGAATCACCTTCTCAACATATATATAGCAAATAATGCGACACAAACACTTGAGTGATTATCAGTGTAAGAAATGAAGTGGTTGTTACACCAAGTACAATTCCCTGCCCATACAAAGAATTATACAACTTAACTGCTGACATGAGACCTCAATTGAAATCCCATATAATCCTAGCTTTCCATTACTCTATACGAATTTTGTTTAATTTGTATTGCATCATCCATAACTCTTTTATGAGTGTGCATAGTACCAATTCATAATATAACTGACACACAACAATTTTACTGTAAAATTTTCAATCATTAGATTGATCCTCCTCCCTGCTATGACCATATCAGATCACGTGCTGATCTCATATTATAATCATATTATATTACGATTCATTTCTATGTTATGATCGTTTTGTTTTACGATATCCTTCCCTTTTTCTTTTAGTCTTTTCGACTCTATCTATTCATTATTATTGTTCACCTTTATCATCAGAGTTAGGTAACTCTGGATCTTTATAACTTGTTGAGATTGGTCTTTGAATCTTATGGACGCCCTAACTCTATTTGAGTTAGTCCTTATCCTTATCCATGCGATTATAGCCTAAGGTATCCTTACCTAAGATTTATAACCTATAGCTTTGATACCAACTGTAGCGTCCCCAAATCCGGGTACTAATCACCACGAACCTGGTACACCAATTCTATAACTATTGCGAAAGATATAAACATAAATTGTTTATACAAATACCTTTATAACATAATCCCCAAGGTCGATAACCTTAACTTAATATACATATTCATATACTACATGCCTTATAATGTTATTTGCCTTCAATACTATTTATAATTTTAACTGTATAATAATCCATCCATGTAACTTGTCTTTGCCTTTGCCTTTGCCTTTGCCTGTGCCTGAAGTATTCATCTTAATTTGAAATGTTTATCATGATATAGCAAGGGTGACCTGCGACGCCCCCAAAATAGGTATACATAACCCATTCTAAGTCGCCAAATACATGGTACATAAATCAAATACAAACTTAATTTATATAATATAACAAAACGTAGATGAAAGTTTTAACATGAATATTATCTTGTAGACAATATCCAAACTCAAATAGAGTCCTCATTACATTTATTATCACACTATTTCATAGAATAGTGAGGACTACTATAGCCACTATCTCGGACCCTCACTCCATTGCCCGACTAGTCCACACTATATTCTCATTTCCTGAAGAGAACAATGAAAGCAAAGGGTGAGCTCAAATAGCCCAGTAAAGAATATTATGACTAAGATATTGCAGAATAAATTATCGTTAGCCTTCAACAGTGTAAAACTGATAGAATATAATAGACAACAAGTCTAACTGCAGTGAAACAAGTAATCCATAAGAAGAGTCAAGTAGAGCATAATATCTACTATATTTTATGATTTAAAAGTTCATCATCAATATTTTATCGTTGTAACACAACTCAATAAATAATTCACATCATCGAATTATCCATGCACTATAGGCCAATGATATTCATTAGTATCACCAGTGGTCATGATCATGCCAACAACTGTCAATCAATGCATTACGGGCCAATGAGGACTTTTACCACATCATTTGTAACATTATGGGTCATGATTATGCCGATACATGGGGACTAGGATTAAGTGGGATTTCAATTGAGGACTCATTTCAGCAGCTGAGTTGTATAATTCCTTGTATGGGTGGAAATTTGTACTTGGTTTTAGAACCGCTTAGCTTCTTGATCGATATAGTGGTTAGGTTGAACAATTCTTTGTATGGGCGAGGAATTATCCGCTTAGCTTCCTATATTGATTAGTGGTTGAGTTGACCAATTCTTTGTATGGGCAGAGGATTGTGTTTGGTTCGACGACCACTTTGTTTCTGTAACGACCCCAAAATTCATACAATTTAATTCTCGACTTCGGTCGTTAATAATACATTCAACCTCTAATTTTATATCATTAAACGATAATACAACCATTGAAATTTGCAGAATAATTAAAATGTTCTATTACAATTAAAATTTTCTATTTACAAACTGTTCTCGTTCCCAGAACTTTTAACCTTTACATTACATCTCTTCGATTCAAATTTATATCATGAATCATTACAACAAAATGACTATACAGAGTCTTACATCATCAATAGATATTCATATATACCGGATAGCTCCACTTACAATTTAACAACATGTGACATTCAAAATATTAAATACATTTCTCATAAAACATAAGGAATCTTCAAGTATCACGTCAGATTCATAACTTTTAGGTAACACATAGCTTTACCTTGAAGTCTTGACCTGCAAAAATGGTTATTTGCAAGGTTGAGCTCGACAGCCCAGCAAAATCTAACAGTTTTCATGCAACACGTAGCATATAATATCATGCTCAACATATATCTCTTAAACATTGAACTATCATAACATACATGGTACATTTTATATAACAAATATAAAGATTGAGTTTCTTACTCAATCGACATGCTTTACTCAATTAATGCAGTCATAAGTTGACTTTGACGTTTCATGCTTCCACATAAATATAACACATATCATGTTATTTGCAATAAAGACTTAAAAAACAATTAATCATCAAGTTCACGTAGCAGATAGGAACTAAAAGACTTGCCTGGTTCATAGATTACCAATTACCAAAAAATAGCTTAAATGCTTTGCGTACCTCCTACAACAGTTCAAAGGTTCATAATTACAAGCATTAGTTACACATATAACGAAACCACAATGACTCCTATAACTTGCATCTCTTTGAGACTTAACACATATGTTCAGGTGTTTACTCCTCTTCGTATGACACTTATCATTACATAATCTCATTTTGTGTTTCTTTAAACTTCTTTCAAAACCAACACTTAGCATTCATTAAAGTCGTCATAGATTCCATTACCCCATATTAGATGTATTACACTTGTTGACAACAACTAGGAATCACATTATCAATTAGATATGCTAACATACCATAACATGAACATTTCTAGCTAAACTTACTATTTTAGCTCAAGTCTTTCTTTACCATTTACATTCCAGAAATTCTAAGTGTTTACTTCGCAACACTTGTCTAACATTCATTGTGTACACTAAGTTATCACATAACACGTTCGAAATTTACTAATCATTTTTATCACTTTGAATTCACTAACCCCATAACACAACTTTGTTTTAGCCTTGTTGTAACGTGTTGGACACATTACCATAACCTTTAGTTAAGCTACAAAGAACGACCAAAGTCTGCAGAATTAGCAGACTTCAGTGTCTGAAAATGGGCACTCGCGCGGCCGCGCGAGTTTTGTACTGGGAGGCTGCGCGCCCGTGCTGCAGCTGCACGGCCGCGCCTAAAGACTGCACGCCCGCGCGACACACAGAACTCAATTTTGCAGAATGTGTTTCGGCACAGTTTTTAGGCCAACTAACACGAATTTCACCCATAAAACAATGAAACCAATATCTATACTTGATATAAAACTATCACAAACATGTTTGTTAACATATTCAACCAATTAGAACAATTTAACAACACTTTTAACTATTTTAATTTCTCAAATTTCTCATTTTTATATGAAAACTCTATTATTGACATCCTTCACGAAAATCAACAATGTGATTTCGATTCCTCACCAAATCACTTCGTTCAAGTTACATTATCTTCGTTTCTTAATGAACTAGCACATACAAGCGTCAATTTACAGTTTCACATACAAATTGGCCATTAAAATTGGTACTTACATAAGCCACATGAAGAACACATATACTATCAAAATTTTATACTGTCAAAATAGAATTAGCATCCAAATTTCTTGTTTTAAACATAACTCTAGCATCATAAACATGTATAATCAGAATTTACCAACTATATATCTCCACAATTCCACACTTTGATTTCACAGAACATAAGAAAATTTTGCCGTATTCATACATATACAAATATAATATCAAAGTTATATAACATACCTTTAATTTGGCTGTTAATTCTTGCTAAACACTGAAGATGCTATGAAATTCTTAGGTTTCTCTCAAAATCTCTCACAAATTCTCTGTGAACCTTCTTCTCAGACAACTTCTATTTTCCTTCTTGACCAAATACAATATACGTAAAACCAAATAAAACCAATGCACGACCCTTTTCAAACGTTTAAAACTGTCCTGTACTAATTGCTCCTATTCAATTTATCAGTTACCAAAATTATTATATATATTATTTATATTTTATTTATTTATTCTATTATTATTATAATTAAAAAGGAAATCCAAAAGCCATAGGATTTTGTTTGGCAAAGCTCTAAAAAATAAAGACTTAATATACTTAAGCCTTTGGGTAAACTCAATTAAAACTGCTTTAATTTATTTTAATACTCCTTATAATATAGTTATTTGTCACACTGTAATTAATCAAGCTTTCATACATAATTTAATTAATTCAAATAACAATTAATTAAAGAAATTATTTAATCACATAACTCAATACAAATAATTAACCATTAAATTGAAATATCAATATAATAATAATTTCCTTAATTCATTAATTATTTATTTAACAAATAATTAACCAAATAAAATTAAATCAATTAAATAAATATTTATTCCATGATAAACACATCCATTAAATATTTATATAACTCAATAAATATTTAATATTATAATTTAAAATTCTGGAATGTTACAGTTTCTGATAGTGATAATCGTTGAAATGTTTGTGTCGCGCTATTTACTATATGCGTGATGAGAATGTGATTCTTTTCTCATGTGTATAACAGATAGGTAGAGTATAGTTATAGAATATAAAGTTAAGTTGCGAGTTCTTAAAACTCACACTTATGGTAAGTTCGTGACTCATAATTATATAAAATATTTTTGAACCCCTCAGCGAATGGACGCCAATGGTCTGACTAGGACAAGTTCTTAAACTCATATGATTGTGGTAAGTTCCTGAACTCATAACATGTGGTAAGTTTGACGAACTAGGTATAGTTATGTGTGAATGGATATTTGAGGATGATAGGAATAGATAGACTGATTAAGCAATGGATTATTAGTGGAGACATATGTTTTCCAAATCTTCTAGCTATGCTAGATTTCGAAATGTTTGACATCAAGCTAAATACGCACTATGTGCTTTTAAAAATGAATTTTTATTCTCAACTTCTGGTGACCATTGTGTATGCGTGGACTTTGGGTCGCTGACACATAGTTACCTATTGAGATGATAAAACTGATTTGCAATGATTTTTGAACGGTTTAAAGAATAGTCTATGCTAATTTTTTTGGCTAGACGATAATGATTTAAAATATCAAAATATATTTTATTTATCATTAATGTATCATGTAACCTGGTACACAGATGATAAAAAAATGATGGAGTTGTAAATACAGGAATACTTAGTGCTGAATTTGATTGAAAAATCGTTGTCCCACTATTGTATGATATGTTATGACAAAGTCATAATGACAGAATCCTCAAACGGGCTGTTAACACAGTACGGTATCATGACGCCATTTTCAAAATAATAAATTGACAACGGGGTTTGGCTATGCATTAATATTTCGATTGAAATTGATTATTGGTATGAGTCTAAGCTATTTGATTCAGCTAGACCAACATTTATAAAATTCTAAGCATTCTTTGAAAATTTTCCCGAACCAAATTGTTTTGGTGCAGAATCCGATAAGACTAAGGTAAAATTTTTGTGCGCCCAAGGGGGATAAGAGGAACGGGGAAAAATTGTTCCAAGTAGCAGTACTTGATAGGGCATGACGGGCTAAATACCCACCTTATCCGTAAGCCATGACGGTTTACGGATAAATTTCTATATAACCTTTTCGAAAATAAAAGTTTGTAGTCTATATGACTCCTCAGCAAAATTTGAAAAGTTTAACTCTTGTGAGTGATGTTTTGGGTAGCATGTGATGCTGTGTATGAAAGGTGTAAGGTGAATTTCAGGGATGAAATTCTTCAAAGAAGTGTGATAACCTGAGAATTTAGATAATTCTTAAAATCCTAAAATGATGGATTAAAGGTTCCATAATAGACCTAGACAGGAAATAAGTGTATGGATTTGACATTTCTGTGAAGGAATTTTAAGGATTTCAAAATTTTGGGAGAAGGACTTGAATGATTTGGTAGACTGTAAGTGATAGTTTGATTTTGAGGTATATGATTTTGGTGGATTTAAAAATTCTTGTGGAGAATTATCTGGGTTAAGTGTCTAAGTCTATAATAATATGTGTACAGTGAATATTTGTGTACAAATTGTGGTTTAAGATCAATTATTGATCAAGATTAGTAGTAACTTTAGCAAACCCTAAAGTTATGTGAGAACATCAAGGTTATGTTAGTAAACCCTAACAACTGGTTAGAAACCTTAGCGATATGATCAGAAACCCTAATTTTAGTTACGGGAATCTGAAACCTTAATTCAGAATTTGTAAACCCTAAATCGGGAGCTCAAAATCTAAATATAAAAGATGAAGTGTTAAAAGATGTGGGATAAATGGGAAATCTCCAAATTGCCCTTCAAATTGTAGGTGAAAAGACAAAAATACCCTTAGTGGGTGCGAAATGACCAAAATACCATTTTACTTAAAACTTAAGTAAAAGATTTTGTAAATCTTGTGAGTCATCACTCCAACATATCAACATGTGATATATATCTTCCAAAATCAGCCAATCTTGCCACCTTGCACACTAAGATACATTGGATCAAAGATATAATAAATCAAAGTAAGAAAAATCCTTACTTTACTTAACAAGTTAACCAAGACTTTCTCTCTCTTCAAATTTTGAAAATGAGACTGAAAGGGAGTGAAAAGTTAAGCTCATATCACCTCTTAGCTTAACAAGAACAACATCAAGGATTAGAAGTCAAGAATCAAAGTTAAAAAGGTATAAACCCTAACTTACTAAATCCATGTGTTTTATGTTAGAGGTTATTGTTTAAGGGTCTAAGATGGTACATAAAGGATCCATAACTTCTAGATGTAAGAAAATCAAGTTTTAAAGACTGACTTAGAACCCTAAAATATGATCCGACAGCCATATGTCAAGGCCCATAGATCTTTACTTGTTAATTGTTAGGTGTGTTTTATGTTATAGACTTGTTCTCTGCCATTAGGAGAGTAGACTGAAAGTGGAATCAAGTCTATACCATGTCTAGATCTCAAGATATAGGTGGTCAAACATGGTTGACCAACCATGGGAGACTGATTCTGGGCAGCCCATATTTCCTAGGAAGCTTCTGATAAGCTTTTCAAAGCCTTAGATCTTGCCGTGTTTAAGTTGTTATGTTATGTTGTTGTATTGATGTTGTAGACTGACATGCAGGCTACATAATCATACCTTTTGATCACCTAGAACATGCATAGAATCAAAGATATGGATGGTCAAACTAGGGTTGACCACCAGCCTTATGAACATTTCTGGAAAACCCAGAAATGCTCAAGAACAAGTTTTATGACATGGTTTGACCATGCCAGATCTTGTTCATGTTGTGACACCCCCAAATCTGGGTACTTTCAACCCACAGATATGGTGCTACATGGTACTCATAACTATACATTCATTCCATTGAAATAACATCAAAATGAGTGTATTAACTACATTCTTATTACAATAATAATGAATCCTTTCCCAGGTTCTGTTAACCAAATACATTATTCGTTCATTATAGTATAATTCATACAAAATACTAGTCTATTACAGGATAAACTAATTATCCATCTTAGCCTTGCCTTTATCTTTATTAGAACCCTCGGTTCACTGGGCCTCAACTGCAATCATATAATTCAAGCAAGAAGTGAGCATAACTAGCTCAACAAGTCTAGCAACATATTATATAAATACCACGTCGAGAATCATATGATTATTCTTCAAGAACTGAACAAATAGCTATGAAGTACTATGAAACATTGGATAACACTTTTCATTCTCGTAAAATAATTCATAAGTACATATAGTAACTTAGGAATTCTGAGTAGGTCAAAAGACCATGGACATTCTCTTTAGTTTTCATTCATGAAAAAGGACAACCCGACACTAAGTCCATAAGTCTGATATATCTTACGAGCACTTCTAGGTGATCAGCCTATAGTACTCTATGTTGATCAACACTCATCCGTTAAATATATTTACGTTTAAGTTTTGGCAACCTCACGTGCCCATCTAATAATCGATGTAAAATACATTTATTTATTCATACTCATGCTTACCTTTGAATCCGTACCAAACCCTTGGCATAGGATAGTGTTATCAATTCTATATCGAAAGACTTGTAAACAAATCAATCAAACTCTTACGATTAGTCTAGCCGAGTTAAAACTGGCATCGACCCTTTCGTAAAACAATTCATGCATCTCATAACATAAATCACAGAAAACTTGGCTAACACGAAAGTTAGAAAAGCGTTAAGAAAACTTGCCTTCAAGCGTCTTCAAATAAATATTCAACAATTCTTGGTCTTTACAGTCTCTAAATGATATATTCACATAGCACACTGTATTTAGCTACCAAACAATCTAATCACACTGTTCAACTATTTTCTCTTCTATAACTTATCCGAATTTATTTCATTAATAAAACCCGTTTATAGTTACTTATTCTTCTTTACTGCTTATTAACGTCTATCGTTTCATTACTAATAAACCATGTTCAATTCCTAAAGTCATCACTATATATGTGACATATGAATGGTCTTAACATGTATATTAAGTATATACACTTGCCCCATAATTGTCATGCAACAATTGGGTTCAAAAATAACTATGTATGGCATTTTCCCTGTCTTGGCGCTACGGCGCCATCTCCTAGTACACTATTTGCACTACGGTGCCAACTAACAGTAGCTAACCCCTTGTTTCGACACTGCGGCGCGAGACTTGTGCATATGAGTGGCGTTGCGACGTGACTTTGTAGTGTCTACCTCTCCGACCCGGCACTGCAGCGCGAGTAACAAACGCTAGGGCGGCGTTGCGGCGCCGACCCTGAGCCCTGGGAAATTCTAAATTTTTTTCCAGTTCAATTCTTTCCGGAATCCTAACTTGGTTATTATAAGTCGGAATTTGCTCGTTCAAAAGCCGTTATCTTACATATCTCATGTACTTCGATTTCATTCGGATAAAAGTAGTTTTTAAATCCTTTAACAATGAATTCACTATTTAACGTTCTATTACACATTCGTTTAACATTCGTGAACGTTTATAGCTCGTTTCTCGTTTTAAGTCAGAATTTGATGATTCTTGAGTCCACGACTCTTAAATACATTATTCTAGATTATGCCATCAAGAACGAAGGTTTCCGAGCTAAACGCCGACTTTTGACTACTAATCCGGGAATTCTACGATTTCAACGTTTAACGCCTAATCTCGTAAATTTCGCCAAAACTTCGTTACTCGAGTTTTAAGTGCCAAATCAAATGGAACCAATCCATTGATTCATTATCTATAACCTAACTAAGCGAGATGCACATAACCTATGATGGTTTTCAATTTGTCCATCAACAACCAAATAAACGCTTATTGGTTTTCTTCGCTTAATCTTACTTAAACGCTTATGATTCTTAATCATACATGACTTATAATGTTTTAATCCACTATTAGCCATCCTTATTACTCTGGAAGAGACATGCTCTACTAATTCATACTTCTCTACGAAAAAAAAATTGAAAAAGATCGAAGACTAATGCTTACATAATATTACCTTAACGTTCTTCGCGTCTTGAATAAAGTTTGAGTGTTTTGCTTTGGATTGCTCTTGATTACTTGTTAATGAAGTTTTCTCTCTCTCAGTATATTGTCTAGAGTTGGTGAAACAATCAAATGAACAACTCTAGCCTCTCTTATATAGAAAATCCAATTGAGGGCAAAATGGTCAACATGCCCTACCTCCTTACTATTCATTCCTTCCTCACCAAGTAAATCACTTTACTTGGCCACCAAGTGGCCGACCCACATGGCCCATTAGGTCCCTCCATGGGTTTTACCCATCCGGTGACCCATCGGTTCGATCCGCAGTTTGGTTTATTAGTTTGGGCCTTAGAATTAAATCATATTGGGCCTATCTTGGGCTTGATTTACATAACTTTGGGCTTGACATAATCCAAGTCCAATTGGATCTACAAAGTCCATAAACTCAAAGTCCACTAAGACTAATCGTATTCTACTCGTGCTATTCACGTATTCTCTTCGTATATAGTTCGTATGATATTCGTATTATACGTTGTAATAATCTTCATACTACACTCGTATAATAACTAGTATCATTCTCGTAGTTCTCATATATAATAACCATAATCATTATATATAGACATTTAATTTTCAGAACTCACTTTTCCTAACCCTTAAGTTTTAAGTCCGCAGACGAAAACTTCGTTTGCCATAACTGAAATATTATTGAATATTCCATCACGTCTTAGAATTCTATCATTATGCATTTCTCAGAAATCTAAACTTAATCTCCGAGCAGAAATGGATGAATAGTATTTTTACAAAAATTTATTGGAAAACTCTTATTTTTGTCTTGAAAATTCAAAACAATTAATCCTAGCACATAACTAGAATCCTAACCACATTCACACATTCTAGGTCATAGAACGACCTTCAAATAGCTTACTCACATAAATAAACAATTAAATTCATTTAATTCAAATAATCAAATAAAATTTAATTCACATAAAGATCCGATTTTCTCGGGCGTTACATTCTCCCCCCTTGCAAGGATTCTGTCCCCAGAATCTCGCTACAATTACATAAACAAATGAGAAAAATTTTCCTTCATTTTACTCTCGAGTTTTCACGTTGCTTCTTCGGCATTGTGGTTTCTCCAAATTATCTTCACCGAAGGTATTATCTTATTTCTCAAGACTTGTTCCTTCTTATCGACAATCTGAATTGGAAGTTCTTCATACGTTAAGTCTTTTTCTACGTGAATAGATTCATACTCTATTACGTGCTTGTAGTCCGATTTATAAGGACGCAAAACTGACACATGGAATACATTGTGTATTCGTTCCATCTCTGGAGGTAAAGCTACTTCATAAGCTATCTCTTCTGCCCTTCTTAAAATTTCAAAAGGTCCTACACACCTTGGACTTAACTTCCCTTTCTTTCCAAAATGTATCTTCTTTTTCCAAGGCGATACCTTCAGAAAGATGTACGAACCTACTTCAAACTCCCTCTTCTCACGATGAGGATCATCATACTTCTTTTGTCTATCTTGAGCAGCTACCAATCGAGTACGTATTAGCTTAACCATCTCTGCCGTTTGTTGTACCATCTCATGCCCCAATATCCAACGTTAACCTACTTCGTCTCAGCATAGTGGTGTTCTGCACTTCCTCCCATATAACGCTTCGTAAGGCGGCATGCCTATATATACTAGCATGAAGACTATTGTTGTAAGAGAATTCCACCAAAGGTAGGTCTTCGTCCCAACTTCCCTTAAAATCCATAACGCAAGATCTTAGCATATCTTCTAGCGTTTGAATTGTCTGTTCACTTTGTCCATCCGTCTGAGGATGATACGTTGTATTTAATCTCAACTGCGTTCCTAGTTGCTCTTACAAAGTCCTCCAGAAATTCGATGTGAATCGTGGATCACGATCTGGCACAATCGAAACTGGTACTCCATGTCTCAAAATAATTTCTTTGACATAAAGTTTAGCCAATTACTCTAGGTTATACCTAACTCTTATTGGTAAAAAGTGTGCCAATTTTGTCAACCGATCTACTATTACCCAAATAGCGTCGTATCCTTCCTCGTCGTTGGAAGTCCTACCATAAAATCCATCGTGATATGCTCCCATTTCCACTCTAGAATCTCTAGTGAGTGCAATAAACCACTCGGTTGTTGGTGTTCAGCCTTAACTTTCTGACAAGTTAAGCACTTACTAACATATTCTACTATTTCCCTCTTCATGTTTGGCCACCAAAAGTTCTGTCGAAGGTCTTGATACATCTTAGTACTACCTGGATGTATCGAGTACCTCGAACTATGGGCTTCACTCATAATCTCTTCTTTTAATTCAGAATTATTTGGAACCCAAATTCTTCCTTCAAAACGAAGTAATCCTTCTTTATCAAGGTTATACTTAGTCTTCTCTTCATCCTCCATCATCTTCTTCATTCGTTCGTACTCCTCATTACTTAGTTGTACTTCCTTAACTCATTCCATTATCGTTGGTCGAGTCTCTATTGTGAATAACATTTCTACCGCTTCACTTGGTAATTTAACTTCTAGCCCCATTCTTGCCATCTCCGTTATTAAATCATTCTGAGTTGTTAACATTGATAGCTTTTCCATACCCTTCCTACTTAACACGTCGGCTACTACGTTTGCCTTCCCCGGATGATATAAGATATCACAGTCATAATCTTTTATCAATTCTATCCACCTTCTCTGTCTCATATTTAACTCCTTCTGTGTGAAGATATATTTCAGACTTTTATGGTCCGTGTATATCTTACACTTCTCCCCATATAAATAATGTAAGACCCCAACTTATTATAAATGAAATTGAATTTCATCTATTTATTATTTTAAAATAGTAAGGGTTGATTTGATTAATGTGATTAGTTATGGGTTCAAATGCACAAATATTTTTAAATAAGCAAGTGGTTATAAAATATTCATTGTTGTCGGGGAATATTCGTTTGGTCGTGGAATATTCTTACTGTCGGGGAATATTCGTACAATGGCACACCCTTGTGTGGGCCCCATAAAGAAAAACGATTGGATGAAGAAAATGACAAGTATAAGTTGTTTATAAGTAACGGCGTAGTTGTTACCGTTAATACTGTTGGAATACCCGGTGGTTAAAATACAATAGCACACGGTATTGCATCAATTATTGATTCTTACGTAAGAAGGCACTACTCAATAATTATTACAGTAATTACTGTTCAATATTTTATTTTATTGATTCAATAATTGTTACGTTGATATTTTATATTATTGTTGTTTCAATAATTGTGACTGCACAATATTTTCCATTATCGGAGCAACAATTCATATTATTTGAATAATATTATTAGATAGCATTATTGGCAATGTCTAGAAAGTTCTATCTAAGGAGAGGTTTGGTCACCTAATTGCGCGCCAGTAAGGAGAAATCCTTATTGAAAAGCCCCCTCTTTCCTGGGAACAGTCTGGTTGTCAGTATTGTGATTCTGTAATATTATTTGTGAATAATTAATTATTGATTTATTTGATAAAGAAAATACTCATTTTACGTGGATATAGATGGAAAAAATCACACCAGAAATAAGTTTTCACTCTCTATATTATCGAGTGTATTCTTGTGAATATTTTGATACTTTGAGTGTTGCTATACGGTGCAAGTTCCCTTCAGCACTATATCCAGTATTCCAGTCAGAAGTACTGTCTTTTCGAGGTAAGGGATGTTATTTTTTTTATAGATGATATTATTTCTTTCAATATCATTATGCCAAAATATTGATCTGAACTTTTTATCAAATTTAAAACTTTTAGTATCGGAGTTACTATTCACGTATACGGCACTGTTCACGAATACAACACTATTCACCAAAAAATTAAATTTTTATTTTTCTTTTCAAGATATCTATTATGGATACTAGCTTTGATTGTATCCATGTTTTGATCATTCTTGAAGTTTACTCCACTATTGTTATTTATGAAGTATTTTTAAACTTGGATTGTTTAAAGTACAAATCCTTAATATTTGTTCTTTTGTTTCACTGGATTCGTTTTCTTTAAAATATTTTTCATCATCCTCAGTCCTAAATGATGATATTACTGAATATCTTTGACCTGTAGTGCAAAGACGAATGATTTTCTGATGAATATCTTTGGCCTGTAGTTCAAAGATGAACAAGTGTTTAGATGAACATGACCAACTGATGAATATCTTTGGCCTGTAGTGTAAAGATGAATATTTGATTCAAGATGTATATTGATTGATGTTACAGGGATAAAATATTGATGATGGACTTTTAAATTCATAGATGATAGTAGATTTCATCCTCTACTTAACACTTCTAATGAATTATTATTTCCGCTGCAAATATTGATTTAAAATTTGTTGTCTATTATATTCTATTAGATTCTTTCCTGTTGAGGACTAACGATATATTGTTCTATATTATCTTAGTCATAATATTCTTTACTGGGCTAGTTGAGCTCACCGTTTCCTTTTTGTTCTATTTTTCTTCTAAGGAGGCGAGAAAGTAGCGAGTACTAGTCGGGGTATGGAATGATGGTTCTAGAAAGATGTTTTAGTAGTCCTCACCATTTTTGTAAAATAAAGTATCAATAATTGTTATGAGGACTTATTTGAGTGTGGATATTGTCTAGAAGACAATAGTTGTATTTTAAACTCACAGTTAAGTGTTGTCGTATTTTGCACGACAATTGTATTAATAAAGTTGTAGTTGTTTTTGTACTATGTATTTGGCGACTCAGAGTGGGTGATGTATACCTATTTTGGGGGCATCACAGTTGGTATAAGAGCTTAGGGATATGGTCTCTGGCGGAGATCGGGGAATAGAACTAGGAGGGGAGAGACGAGTAAATCCTTCGCTAGTGTGTATTGCCTAAGCTTATTTGTTGGTTGGTCAGAGTATAGGGTTATTATGTTGCATGTCAATTTGTTTAAATAACCTTTATTTTGTGGCAGTATTTAAGAATGACAGCTGAGAATATTAACGATGGAGTAAATGCGACCGAGGAGACACCATTAATCACCAATGAGGAGAACGTGGAACAGGCCGACAATGTTCCTCCTGTAAACAACACGCTGAGCAGATGATTAACGATAGAATGTTTAGAAGCTTTTTGCAGTTCATGCACAATCAGACGAGGGAGACTCGTGTACAAAATACATGTGGAAATGATAGCAACGCGCGATTTGTCACGGCCAAGCAGTTCAAAGAGTTGGGACCACCAGAATTCTGGGAAAAGCCAGATCCAATTAAGGCGGAGACATGGGTCAAGCAAATTACCAAGATATTCGATGTCTTGGGATGCACGGTGGGACAAAAGGTTCCATTTGCCACCTTTATGTTCCATAATGAAGCAGATTACTGGTGAGAATCTGTGAAGCATACCCATCCAGCCGCACTGGGCATGTCTTGGGAGACATTTTAGAAACTTTTCAATGACAAGTACTTTCCTGAAAGTATTCGCCATATGAAGGAGGTGGAATTTATTAGACTGGAGCAGAACAACATGACGGTGTCCCAGTACGAGGCAAAGTTTGCAGAGTTATCCAAGTTTGTACCTCATTTGGTAGAGAATGAGGAACGTATGACGCGGATGTTTCTGAGAGGTTTGAAACCCGACATACGTCAGTATCTCATTTTTCATAAATTTTCTCTATATTTAGATGTTGTCAACATGGCTCAATTATTAGAGCGAGATAACGAGTACGTTCAACCGAGGGACCACAACCAGGATCGTACTGGTGACAGCAGTCATCGGAGCAACGATAACCAGCGGGAAAAGAAAAATTCAGACAAAAGCGGTAACCACTCTGGTGGTAATCGTGGCCATAAAAATAGAAGAAGCGAGTCGGGGGGAGATTTTAAAAAGAGAAGATTCAATAATGACAAAGTGAAGACGTCAGCACCAGCAGCAACTGGTTCTAAGGTAGGAGAACGACCACTGGTTGATTGCTATAAATGTGGAAAAGAGGGACATATCAGCCCAAACTATCCACAACAGTTCAAAGTATGCTATAATTATGGAAAGGAAGGACATATCGCTCGAGATTGTACGGTAGCGAAACCAAGTCCTGTGGGGATGGTGACTTAAAAGGCTGTCCCAGAAAAGTCAAAGTCAACGGTTTCTGGAAGAGCGTTTGTCTTGACTGGTTAAAATGCAAGGAACCCAAACGAGGTGATCACGGGTAAGCTAATCATAAATTCTTGTGAAGTTTATACCTTACTAGATACCGGTGCTACCCATTCATTTATCTCTCTTGCTTGTGCTCAATGTTTAAACTTAACTCCGGAGAAATTAGACTTTGATTTATCTGTGGAGACTCCGTTAGGAGAAACTTTCATTACATCCACTGTTTATAAATCTTGTTTGATCCAAGTTGGCACTATCACATTACCTGTTGACCTTATCTCTTTAAAGATACTTGCTTTTGATGTGATTTTAGGGATTGATTGGTTAACTACTCATCATGCCAAAATTGATTGTTTTCGTAAGGTTGTTAGTTTTCATATTCCTAACCAACCTGTTGTATGAATTTAAGCAACTAAACCACTAAAATCAATAACTGTCATATCAAGTTATAAAGCTATTCATTTATTGAAAAACGAATGTCAAACTTTCTTAGCCCATGTTATGGATTTGAATAAAGACACGTCAGATTTGAATAATATTCCTGTTGTTAGTGACTTTCCTGACGTATTTCCTGAAGAACTTCTCGGTCTACCCCCAGAACGTGAAGTTGAATTCTTTATTGATCTTGAACCTGGTACAAAGCCCATTTCTAAAACCTCATATCGAATGGCTCCTATTGAACTTCAGGAGTTAAAGGTCCAACTACAGGAATTGTTGGACATCAGTTTCATTCGTCCTAGTACATCTCCTTGGGGTGCTCCTATTTTATTCGTAAAGAAGAAAGACGGGAGTATGCGACTTTTTATTGACAACCGGGAATTGAACCATGTCATCATCAAGAATAGGTATCCGCTACCTCGTATTGATGACCTGTTTGAATAGTTACAAGGAGCATAATTCTTCTCAAAGATCGATCTTCGTTCTGGATATTATCAACTGAAGATTAGAACTGATGATATTCTAAAGAGTGCCTTCAGAAGTCGGTACGGGCGTTACGAATTTCTAGTCATGTCTTTTGAATTGACTAATGCTCCTGCGGCTTTCATGGATATGATGAACCGAGTATTCAAGGAATATTTGGATCAGTTCGTTGTTGTCTTTATTGATAACATCCTTATATATTCCAAAAGTCGTGAAGATCATGATCACCATTTGAAGCTGGTACTCCAAAGGCTTCGTGAAAATAAGCTATATGCCAAGTTAAAGAAATGCGAGTTCTGGCTTGAGAAAGTAGCATTCCTTAGGCACGTAGTGTTAAAACATGGAGTATCTGTTGACCCGACGAAGATTGAAGCAATACAAAGTTGGGAGCAACCTAAGTCGGTGACCAAAGTACGTAGCTTTCTGGGCTTAGCTGGTTATTATCGGAGATTCGTGGAAGGATTTTCTTGAATCGCTACTCTGTTAACTCAGTTGACTCGGAAGGAAACAAAATTCGTATGGAGCGAGGAATGCGAAAAGAGTTTTTAAGAGCTCAAGAGGAGACTCATTTCGGCACCTGTTATGACAATACCATTTGGTTCGGATGGATTTGTTATCTACAGCGATGCTTCGGGCAAAGGGTTAGGATGTGTTCTCATGCAATATGGAAAAGTCATAGCCTATGTCTCGCGATAACTTAAAGAATATGAGAGGAATTATCCTACTCATGATCTAGAGTTGGCAGCAGTCGTTTTCGCCTAAAGATCTGGAGGCACTATCTATATGGGGAGAAAGTGGAGATATATTCAGATCATAAAAGCCTTAAATATTTCTTCACCCAAAAGGAAATCAACATGCGGCAACGACATTGGCTCGAGTTGTTGAAAGACTACGACAATACCATTTAATACCATCCTGGAAAAGCGAACGTGGTAGCTGACGCGTTGAGTAGAAAATCATATGCGGGAACAAGTGCGATGTTGTCAACATAAAGGCCCATTTTGTGTGATTTACAAAAGATGAAGATAGAATTCAAGACTTCGGGGATTCATGCGATGATGTCAAGTATACGCATTGAACCGAATTTAATCGAAAAAGTTAAAGTTGCTTAAGCCACAGACCCGGAGCTGATACGTATGAAGAAGAAAGTACAAGAATGTGCTATTCTAGAAGCAAGAATCGATGAAGAAGGAATACTTCTAGTCCACTCCAGACTTTGTGTTCCTAACGACTCTGATTTGAAGTACAAGATCATGATGGAGGCACACAATACACCATTTACAATTCATCCTGGAAGTACCAAAATGTATTGTGATCTTCGACATACATTTTGGTGGAACAATATGAAGAGAGAGACTGCGAAGTTTATCTCGAGGTGTTTAACTTGTCGACATTTAAAGGCGGATCATCAAGTGCCTAAGGGTCCATTGCAACCACTTGAGATTCTAAAATGGAAGTAGGAACACATTACCATGGATTTTGTTACAGGTCATCCCACGGTTTCTCAAGGCATAAATGCTATTTGGGTTATTGTTGGTAAATTAACTAAGTCTGCTCATTTCTTGCCGATACGGGAGACTTATTCCCTTGAACGTCTTGCTCGTATATACGTAAATGAGATTGTGAGATTGCATGGCATGCCAGTATCCATAGTTTCGGATCGTGACCCAAGATTCACTTCACGATTTTGGGTTAGCTTGCAAAAAGCTATGGGCACGAATTTACGATTTAGTTCGGCATACCATCCTCAAACGGACGGACAATCAGAGAGGACTATTCAAACTCTTGAAGATCTATTAAGAATTTGTATCCTAGACTTCAAAGGGAGTTGGGATAAGTATTTACCATTGGTGGCATTCTCCTACAACAACAGTTATCAGGCAAGTATAGGGGTGGCTCCATTCGAAGCATTGTATGGACGAAAGTGTTGCTCTCCAATATGTTGGGATGAGGTGGGTGAAGCAACATTGTTGGGAACCGAGTTGGTACGTATTACTACAGAAAAGGTCCAAATGATTCGACAACATATACAAATGGCACAGGATCGACAAAAGAATTATGCCGATCTTCATCGAAAGGACGTGAAATTTAGTATTGGGGATCATGTAATATTGCGTGTTGCTCCATGGAAGGGAGTTACAAGATTTGGGAAGAGAGGAAAGCTCAATCCATGATTTATTGGTACATTTCAAATTTTTGACCGAGTAGAAAATGTGGCCTATAGACTCGCGTTACCTCCAAACATGTTTCGTGTTCATAATGTTTTTCACATATCTGTGCTTCGTAACTATGTGAAAGACCCGAACCACGTTATTGAGTTAGAACCGAACGAAATAACTGAAGAATTAACGTATGAGGAGGCACCTGTCAAGATCTTGGATAGAAAGGAGCATGTCCTACGCACAAAGGTCATACCACAAGTTAAAGTTTTGTGGAGGAACCATGCTATAGAGAAAATGACCTCGGAATTGGAAATAAAAATGAAAGCGAGGTATCCTCACCTTTTCGAAACACCAGGTACGTACGTTAATTTCGAGGACGAAATTTCATAAGGAAGGGAGGTTGTAAGACCCCAACTTATTATAAATGAAATTGAATTTTCTCTATTTATTATTTTAAAATAATATGGGTTGATTTGATTAATGTGATTAGTTGTGGGTTCAAATGCGCAAATATTTTTAAATAAGAAAGTGGTTATAAAATATTCATTGTTGTCAGGAAATATTCATTTGGTCGTGGAATATTCTTATTGTCAAGGAATATTCTTATTGTCGAGGAATATTCGTACGACGACGCAGCCTTGTGTGGGCCCCATAACGGAAAGCGATTGAATGAAGAAAATGACAAGTATAAGTTATTTATAAGTAACAGCGTAGTTGTTACCGTTAATACTGTTGGAATATCCGGTGGTTAAAATATAGTAGTACACGTTATTGTATCAATTATTGATTCTTACGTAAGAAGGCACTACTCAATAATTGTTACAGTAATTACTGTTCAATATTTTATTTTATTGATTCAATAATTGCTACGTTGATATTTTATATTATATTATTGTTATTACAATAATTGTCACTGCACAATATTTTCTATTATCGGAGCAATAATTCATATTATTTGAATAATATTATTAGATAGCATTATTGGCAATGTCTAGAAAGTTCTGTCTAAGGAGAGGTTTGGTCACCTAATTGCGCGCCAGTAAGGAGAAATCCATATTGGAAAGCCCCCTCTTTCTTGGGAACGACCTGGTTGCCAGTATTGTGATTCTGTAATATTATTTGTGAATAATTAATTATTAATTTATATGATAAAGAAAATACTCATTTTATGTGGATATAGATGGAGAAATTTTTTTATGTGACAATTGTTGAAAATTGATATTTTATCTTTTCTAATAAAATATATTATTATATTTTAATAATATAATAATGATGATATTTTTACAATGAATGTGTGATATATGAATAAATGAGGAGGAAGAATATTTTTGTTATTAAAAATATTTAAAACATATTTTCCATATTTGTGGACCCCATTTCTTGACTGAAATTTGATAATAGCTTGTAAAATCATCCGTATGTAGATTTCGGTCAATTTCTGTTTGGAATTTGGAAAAACTTCAACTTACAAAGTTGTAGAGAATTGAATTTTCTATGGAATGGACATAAGATTCAAATTTTTCTGATAGAAGGGCTATTTATTGTGTATTATTGAAGTTCCGGTATATCGGGTTTGAATTGATTTTTGGAGTTTTAAATGTTTTTGTTTAGAAAAACGTTTTTGTTATTTTTGGCACATGTATGGCTGATGTTTTGGTCAAAAGGCGGGCTAAGAAAAGTTATATAAATATATTAATATTTTATTAAATTTTCTGCTTTTGTGTTCTAAGCATTTTTCTATAAATAGGGTGTTTAGGTTAGAATTGAAAATCACACCAGGAATAAGTTTTCTCTCTCTATATTATCGAGCGTATTCTTGTGAGTATTTTGATACTTTGAGTGTTGCTATACGGTGCAAGTTTCCTTCAGCACTATATCCAGTATTCCAGTCAGAAGTACTGTCTTTTTGAGGTAAGGGATGTTATTTTTTTTATAGATGATATTATTTCTTTTAATATCATTATGCCGAAATATTGATCTGAATTTTTTATCAAATTTGAAACTTTTAGTGTCAGGATTACTATTCACGTATACGGCATTGTTCACGAATACGACACTATTCACCGAAAAATTAAATTTTTATTTTTCTTTTCAAGATATCTATTATGGATACTTGCTTTGATTGTATCCATGTTTTGATCATTCTTGAATTTTACTCCACTATTGTTATTTATGAAGTATTTTTAAACTTGGATTGTTTAAAGTACGAATCCTTAATATTTGTTCTTTTGTTTCACTGGATTCGTTTTCTTTAAAATATTTTTCATCATCCTCAGTCCTAAATGATGATATTACTGAATATCTTTGGCCTGTAGTGCAAAGATGAATGATTTTCTGATGAATATCTTTGGCCCGTAGTGTAAAGATGAACAAGTGTTTAGATGAACATGACCAACTGATGAATATCTTTGGCCTGTAGTGCAAAGATGAATATTTGATTCAAGATGTATATTGATTGATGTTACATGGATAAAATATTGATGATGGACTTTTAAATTCATAGATGATAGTCGATTTCATCCTCTACTTAACACTTCTAATGAATTATTATTTCCGCTGCGAATATTGATTTAAAATTTGTTGTCTATTATATTCTATTAGATTTTTTCCTGTTGAAGACAAACGATAATTTGTTCTATATTATCTTAGTCATAATATTCTTTACTGGGCTAGTTGAGCTCACCCTTTCCTTTTTGTTCTATTTTTCTTATCAGGAGGTGAGAAAGTAGCGAGTACTAGTCGGGGTATGGAATGATGGTTCTAGAAAGATGTTTTAGTAGTCCTAACCATTTTTGTAAAATAAAGTATCAATAATTGTTATGAGGACTTATTTGAGTGTGGATATTGTCTAGAAGACAATTGTTGTATTTTAAACTCACAGTTAAGTGTTGTCGTATTTTGCACGACAATTGTATTAATAAAGTTGTAGTCGTTTTTGTACTATGTATTTGGCGACTCAGAGTGGGTGATGTATACCTATTTTGGGGGCGTCACAAATAATGTCTCCATATTTTTAAGGCAAAAACTACTGCTGCCAATTCTAGGTTATGAGTAGGATAAACCTTCTCATAATCCTTTAACTAGCGTGACGCATATGCAATGACTTTGCCATGCTGCATGAGCACGCAACCCAGTCCTCTATGCGAAGCATCGCTATAAACTACAAAATTTCCCGTATCATCTGGTAGAGATAATACAGGTGCCTCACTTAACCTCCTTTTTAGTTCTTGAAAACTATTCTCACACTTCTCAGTCCAAACATACTTCACTGACTTCCTCGTCAAATTCATCAAACGGAGTAGCTATTTTAGAAAAGTCCTAGATGAATCTTCTATAGTATACCGCTAACCCTAGAAAACTCCGAACCTTGGTTGGCATTTTTGGTTATTCCCAATTATTAACCGCTTCCATCTTCGTTGGATCCACAGAAATGCCATCTTTATCAATAACATGTCCTAGAAACTACACTACTTCAAGCCAAAATTCACACTTAGTGAATTTCGCATACAACTTCTCTCTCCGTAGTGTTTCCAACACTATCCTCAAATGTTCAGCATGATCTTCGGGCATCTTAGAATAGACTAGAATATCATCAATTAACACTACGACGAACTTGTTCAAATATTGTTTGAACACTCTGTTCATCATATCCATAAATGCGGCCGTTGCATTAGTCAACCCAAACAACATAACCAGAAAATCGTAATGACTATAACGAGTCCTGAACGCCATCTTAGGTACATCCTCCTTCCTTACTTTCAATTGATGGTACCCCGTACGCAAATCTATCTTAGAAAAATACTTTTCCCCTTTCAACTGATGAAATAGATCATCAATCCTGGGAAATGGGTATTTATTCTTAATCGTTAACTTGTTCAACTCTCGATAGTCGATACAAAGTCATAACGACCCATCCTTCTTCTTTACAAAAAAAACCGATGCTCCCCACGGAGACACACTCAGTTAAATGCACATCCTATCTAATAGTTTTTGTAATTGAACCATTAACTCCTTCATCTCTACCGGCACCATTCTATAAGGTTCCTTAGAAACTGGTGTCGTACCCGGTAACAAGTCAATTACAAATTTGACCTCCCTATTCGGCGGAATACCTGGTAACCGTTAGGTTTGTAATATTCATGAACGTAATCAAATTGCATAAAATAAGCGGAAGCGTGAAAAATCAGAGTTTTAAAATTTTACAAACCATATACCCGGATAATCCTTTATGCACAATTATTAATTAAACAAAAAGATAAAGAACAAGAATCATACCCTTGAAGATTCGAGCTTCCTCAGGTACAAGTTCACCTCCAAATCCTTTTCGCGTTCAACTTGAATCCACCGGGTTTGGTTCCTTCCTTTGATAAACGTTAGCCACCCAAGTGTTTGGCCTCTAGAGGTGATCCACCAAGGAAGAAGAAAGATTCAAGAAGATGGGTGTCTGACAAAACCCTAGTTTTTCTATCTCTCATAGAAAAAGAGCGTACTCTCTAACTTTTGGAATTACGTATGTTGTGTAAAAGTCAACAACCACACTCACCCATAATAAGACTTCTCTTATTTATAGATGTAGGCAACCCTCCTTAACAATTAAGTAATTGGGCTTTATTTTAATTAATTAAACTCCTTTAATTAATTTAACCTCCTAATCTTATTAGGAATATATGACAGTACTTTTATTAATTAATTCTCAAACTCCTTTAGGAATTAAATAATAGTAATAGTAATAATAATAATAAGACTCCTCTTATTAATTTATATTTAATATTTCTAAAATATTAAATAATAAATATTAAGCTATTTAATTTATTTTATCACCATAGATTAAATTAAATATACATAACTTATTATTACGATTATGTCATTAACTTCTTAAATAATTATTCTTCCTTTTATGGTGTGACCCTTTAAGTTCTCCATATTAAACCGGTTGTGAATAAATTAATTAGAACAATTCTAATCTTATTTAAATAAATAAATTAAACTATTAATTTATTTAAATAAATAATATTTATTCTACAATAGGGATAAGCCTCCCTAGCGATCAACGACTTTTTAGATAATATAGATTTCAACATTAATCATTAACAAACCTTTGAGTAAATAGTTACCGTATAATTCAATCCTTTCACCATACAATGTCCCAATTAAATACAAGACATGGAATTACTGTCAAGTCTTATTTTATTTAATTATATATATTTCGACTCTTTAATGCACAACTCTAAATAATACAAATTAGAAACTCCTTTCTAATTTTATTCTGCCTTGGCCAAGGACTATTGGGTTGTCATTATCGAATCACATAGGACATTTCTCTTCTTTTACTAGAAGCGGCAGATTCTTTATTGATCATACATTATCTCCATGTACGACTTATTATACCCAAGCATACACTTTGATATACCCTAAGGGTCTTAAGAAATAAGTCAAAGTATAATTCATCATACACAAAATACTATGATGATCTCAAGTCCAAGGATCACTTGTACTACTATCACTACAGGAATTCCTATTGACAGGCAAGTAAAACTCCATTAGGTATTCCTCAGCGAGCCACGTTCAGTGAACTTATTCTCTAATAAGCACCTACATACTTGCTTTAGTGTCTCCACACAAATGATCATGAAATCAATCATCCTCATCTAATGAGCAAGTAACGTATGTACCAATCTATCCGGATTCACTAATCCCCAATTTAGTAATCCAACGATTGGAAACTATTTTAGTTTTAAGCCTTCTAAGAATTTAGATCTCATTAGAATGATCATCATCATTATTCAAAAAGCATTGCTTAAAACTATGAGTTTATCACATATTATAAAGCAACATCATGTTGATAATTAAAAACCTTTAATAAATTAATACTTTTTATTAATAAATGAATAAGATTGTTACAAAGTATATGCTTTATCATCAAATATGATTGGCTTGTGTGTATACTACTTTTAGTAACTCCTCCGGAAATACATCTGCGAACTCTTGTACTATAGGTATCTGCTCCAATGATGCTTCCACTCTCTGGGTATCCACAAAATGGCACAGGTATCCTATACACCCCTTCCTTAACATCTTTCTAGCTTGTGTCATGGTTAGACAACAAGAGCGTCCAAGTGATTTACTACCGTAGAACACTACCTTGGGTTTCTTAGAAAGCCAAAGGTTCACACTTTTCTTAT
This sequence comes from Panax notoginseng, assembly GCA_016801055.1. NCBI lineage: Eukaryota > Viridiplantae > Streptophyta > Magnoliopsida > Apiales > Araliaceae > Panax > Panax notoginseng. The sequence goes on from CM029015.1 coordinate 131,844,520, forward strand.
GATAATTTATTATCGCTCTATGGTTAATTAACCAATCCATACTGAGAATTACATCAAATTGTATTAGCTTTATCGGTAGAAGATCTACCGATAATTTGTTACCTATAATATCTACGAAACAATTCCTATGAATGTGTTAAATAGGAATTATCTCTTTGTTTGCTACCTTAACGTCTAAAGGTATTTCTAATCTTTTCAGGAATAAACCTAATCGCTTAGTAAATTCAAATGCTATGAAAGAAAAAGTAGCACCCGAATCAAACAGCACATAAACATTTATTTCATTAACTGGAATGATACCTGCTATTACATCCGTTGATGCAACCGCATCTTGGACAATCATATTAAAAGTACGAGACGTAGGTCTACCCGATGGTGTTGGTCCAGTAATGGATAACTTACCACTACTAGTACCCTTGTTACCCTCCGTTCCCTTCTTTGGGCAATTTCTTGCCATGTGGTCCATCGTCCCACAAACAAAACAACCCTTGGTTCTTCTTAGGGTTAGGACAATTAGGTGATATATGACCCTCTTACTCACAATTGTAACAAACCGACTTCCCCTTAAGGTTGACTCCTAGATAAGCCTTTCCGCATGTCTTACATGCTTCGATCCTACGCTTATGATCCCCTTGTTTCACTCCAGTATTCCTGGAGTTAAAACTATTTCTTTTGGGCATACTGCCACTGGTTTCCTCTACCCTTGGATCCTCCATTTCCTTTGCTTTTATTCTTTCTCTCTTTGTGGTATTGGCTCAATGCCTCACTACCACCCTCAGCAATAATTGCTTTCTCCAGAATGGTTCTATACGAAGCACTCTGGAACACAGATATCCTACTATAGAGCAAGGGTTTCAATCCCTGCTCAAACCTACGAGCCTTCCTCTCCTCAGTGTCCACTTGATGTGGAGCAAATCTTGCCAATTCATTGAATTTGGCCACATACTGGGGAACCGTCATGTCCCCTTATTTAAGTTCTAAGAACTTAATCTCCATTCTCCCCTGCATGCTTGTAGGAAAGTAGTTCTCGAAGAAAATCTTCTTAAACTATTCCCACGTGACAACATCAGTTCTAGCCCCACCCTGGTGAGCCTCCCACCAAAAGTTGGCATCTCCTTTCATCATGTAAGTAGCAAAAGAAGTCATTTGCGCCTCTCCTATGTTTTTAATAACAAATGCCTTCTCTATTTCCTTCACCCATGTCTGGGCCTCTATTGGGTCCGTAGTTCCCTTAAACTCCAGCGGACCTACACTTTTAAATTCTTTAAAGGTAGTCGTTCTGGATACCCTAGGTACTGCGGGTGCTCTACCCTTAGTTTTGTTAAATGCAGCCGTTAATAAATTAACGAACTCTTGCATAGGGTTGTTCTGACCCCCTTGGGTATTATTATGGGATTCAGCCTGCTGATTACGTTGTCTTCTTCTTGGCGGTATTTTTTCGATTAAATAAATAAAGTTCCATTATTATTTATTTACTTACTTAGTTATTATTCGCCAAACAACAACTCATACCACACAAAGCACATTTAATAAAAACTTCATTATATTCATATGCTTCTTCATTATTCAAACTATTTACAATTTGATTCCATAGCCAAAGCTATCACATTTCTATCCCGCGATTGAATTTCACAAAAATTGAGATTTATAAAAAGACTACCCTTTAATTATACAAAAGAGGGCTTTACGTCACTACACAAAATATTTACTGCTCTAGACTTCTAATACTGTATAACAACATTCTCATACTTTTCATTCGTAAGAATCGATACAATATCCCGACTAATAGCATGTCGAGTTTGTCCCGACTCAATGGAATAACAAGCAATTTTCAGCTTGAAATCCTCATGAGCACTCCCATGGATGTAGGACATCCGTGCTATTTTCTGGTTTGTCTCCCCCAGTTCTTTACGAAGCTCAACGGCCTCATTCTTATAATTCGTCGCCTTATCCTTCATGAGCACCTTCTCGTCATGCTCTATTTCAAAATCTGCTTCTACAGACTCCTTTTCTTCATGGAGATCACTAATCTCCTCCCCCTGGTTCTGTAAAATAGTGCGCAGTTGCACATTACAGTCAAGCACCGCTAGATACAATGCCCTCATTGCATCTGGAGGTGTTGGCTATAGTGCAAGTACCACCGTATTAAACGATGCTACCTTCATATCCTCATCCACATCGACCACCATATCAAGATATGACGCCGATCCCATATTTCCCATATCCCCCTCTGAGTAATCCTCCTTTGAATATTCCTCCTCAGGGTCAGACTCTTCTATGTTCACCACTGGTACCGCCGCCACCGGCACTGGTACTGGCTTTATTCTGTTCATTGACTCTTCACTAACTATGTGTATATCCCTATACATGTAGCTATCGATGGACATCTACAATAACACATAACATGTTGATTAATACATAATACACAATAATATAAGCACAAATCACATTTAATTTATTTAGGGTTAATTTCCATCTTTTAAATCTTTCAGTACTGAGTTTCCTCAATACTTAATTAACTCATTCTACTAAAGTTCATTCGCTTTTCCTTCTCATCTACTAACGAGGTTATTAGCCTAAGGTTCTTCCCCCCTTAAGTTTTATAACCTAATGCTCTGATACCAACCTATGACGCCCCCAAACCCGGGTACTTTCAACCCACAGATATGGTTCTACACGGTACTCATAACTATACATTCATTCCATTGAAACAACATCAAAATGAGTGTATTAATTACATTCTTATTACAATAATAATGAATCCTTTCCCATGTTCTGTTAACCAAATACATTATTCGTTCATCATAGTATAATTCATACAAAATACTAGTCTATTACTGGATAAACTAATTTTCCATCTTAGCCTTGCCTTTATCTTTATTAGAACCCTCGGTTTGCTCGACCTTAGCTGCAATCATATAATTCAAGCAAGAAGTGAGCATAACTAGCTCAGTAAGTCTAGCAACATATTATATAAATACCACGTCGAGAATCATATGATTATTCTTCAATAACTGAACAAATAGCTATGAAGTACTATGAAACATTGGATAACACTTTTCATTCTTGTAAAATAATTCATAAGTACATATAGTAACTTAGGAATTCTGAGTAGGTCAAAAGACCATTAACATTCTCTTTAGTTTTCATTCACAAAAAAGGACAACTCGACACTAAGTTCGTAAGTCCGATATATCTTACGAGCACTTCTAGGTGATCAGCCTATAGTACTCTATGTTGATCAACACTCATCCGTTAAACGTATTTACATTTATATTTTGGCAACCTCACGTGCCCATCGAATAATCGATGTAAAATATATTTGTTTATTGATACTCAGGCTTACCTTTGAATCCGTACCAAACACTTGGCATAGGATAACATTATCAATTATATATAGAAAGACTTGTAAATAAATCAATCAAACTCTTAAGATTAGTCTAGCTGAGTTAAAACTGGCATCGACCCTTTCGTAAAATAATTCATGCATCTCATAACATAAATCACAAAAAACTTGGCTAACACGAAGGTTAGACAAGCGTTAAGAAAACTTGCCTTCAAGCGTCTTCAAATAAATATTCAACAATTCTTGGTCTTTACAGTCTCTACATGATATATTCACATAGCACACTGTATTTAGCTACCAAACAATCTAATCACATTATTTTTACCAACTTTTTTCTCTTCTATAACTTATCCGAATTTATTTCATTATTAAAACTCGTTTATAGTTACTTATTCTTCTTTACGGCTTATTAACATCCATCGTTTCAACCATGTTCAATTCCTAAAGTCATCACTATATATGTGACATAGGAATGGTCTTAACATGTATATTAAGTATATACACTTGCCCCATAATTGTCATGCAACAATTGGGGTCAAAAATAACGAAGTCAGGCATTTTCCTTGTCTCGGCGCTACGGCGCCATCTCCTAGTACACTATTGGCGTTGTGGTGCCAACTAACAGTAGCTAACCCCTTGTCTCGGGGTTGCAACGCGAGACTTATGTATACGAGTGGCGCTGCGGCACGACTCTGCAGTGTCTACCTCTCCGACCCGGCGCTGCGGCGCGAGTAACAAACGCTTGGGCGGCGTTGCGGCGCCGACCCTGAGCCCTGGTAAATTCTAAATTTTTTCCCAGTTTAATTCTTTTTGGACTCCTAACTTGGTTGTTATAAGTCAAAATTGGCTCGTTTAAAAGCCGTTATCTTACATATCTCATGTACTTCGATTTCATTTGGATAAAAGTAGTTTTTAAATCCGTTGACAATGCATTTCACTATTTAATGTTCTATTATGCGTTCGTTTAACGTTCATGAACGTTTATAGCTCATTTCTTCGTTTTAAGTCAGAATTCGACGATTCTTCAGTCCACGACTCCTAAATACATTATTCTACGTTATGCCATTGAAAACCAAGGTTTCCCAATTAAACTATGACTTTTGACTACTAATCTGAAAATTCTACGATTTCAACGTTTAACGCCTAATCTCATAAATTTCGCCATAACTTCGTTACTCGAGTTTTATATGCCAAATCAAATGGAACCAATCCATTGATTTATTGTCTATAACCTAACTAAGTAAGATGCACATAACCTATGATGGTTTTCAATTTTTCCATCAACAACCAAATAAACGCTTATTAGTTTTCTTCGCTTAATCTTACTTAAACGCTTATGATTCTTAATCACACATGACTTATAATGTTTTAATCCACTATTAGCCAACCTTATTACTCCAGAAGAGACACGCTCCACCAATTCATACTTTTCTACGAAAAAGAAATAGAAAAGGAACGAAGACTATTGTTTACATAATATTACCTTAACGTTCTTCGCGTTCTTGAATAAAGCTTGAGTGTTTTGCTTTGGATTGCTCTTGATTACTTGTTAATGAAGTTTTCGCTCTCTCTCTCTCTCTCTCAATATATTGTCTAGAGTTGGTGAAGCAATCAAATGAACAACTCTAGCCTTTCTTATATAGAAAATCCAATTGAGGGCAAAATGGTCAACATGCCTTAACTCTTTACTATTCATTCCTTCCTCAGCAAGTAAATCACTTTACTTGGCCACCAAGTGGCCGGCCCACATGTCCCATTGGGTCCCCCCATAGGTTACCCCATGGGTTTTACCTATTCGGTGACCCATCGGTTCGATCCGCAGTTTGATTTATTGGTTTGGGCCTTAGAATTAAATCATATTGGGCCTATCTTGGGCTTGATTTACATAACTTTGGGCTTGACATAATCCAAGTCCAATTGGATTCTACAAAGTCCATAAACTCAAAGTCCAGTAAGACTAATCATATTCTACTCGTACTATTCATATATTCTCTTCGTTATAGTTCGTACGATATTCGTATTATATGTCGTAATAATTTTCATACTATACTCGTATAATAACTAGTATTATACTCGTATTTCTCACGTATAATAACCATAATCATTATACATAGACATTTAATTCACGGAACTCACTTTTCCTAACCCTTAGGTTTTAAGTCCGCAGGCAAAAACTTCATTTGTCATAACTGAAATATTATTGAATATTCCATCACGTCTTAGAATTCTATCATTACGCATTTCTCAGAAATTCAAACTTAATCTCTGAGCAGAAATGGATGAACAGTGTTTTTACGAAAATTTCTTAGAAAACTCTTATTTTCGTCTTGGAAATTCAAAATAATTAATCCTAGCACATAGCTAGAATCATAACCACATTCGCACATTCTAGGTCATAGAATGACCTTCAAATAACTTACTCACATAAATAAACAATTAAATTCATTTAATTCAAATAATCAAATATAATTTAATATACATAAAGATCCAATTTTCTCGGGCGTTACATTCTCCCCCCTATAAGGATTCTGTCCCCAGAATCTCGCTACAATTACATTAACCAAAGAGGAAAATGTTCTTTCATTTTGCTCCCGAGTTCCCACATTGCTTTTTCGGCATTGTGGTTTCTCCAAATTATCTTCACCGAAGGTTTTATCTTATTTCTCAAGACTTGTTCCTTCCTATCTACAATCTGAATTGGAAGTTCTTCATACGTTAAGTCTTTTTCTATGTGAATAGATTCATACTCTTTTACATGCTTGTAGTCCGATTTATAAGGATACAAAACTGACACATGGAACACATTGTGTATTCGTTCCATCTCTGGAGGTAAAGCTACTTCATAAGCTACCTCTCCTACCCTTCTTAAAATTTTAAAAGGTCCTACCAAACATGGACTTAACTTCCTTTTCTTTCCAAAACGTATCTTCCCTTTCCAAGGCGATTGTGACGCCCCCAAATTCGGACCGCCACTTGGTCACTCGAATTCGGTTCGTCACGTGCTCATGGTAATACAATAATAACTAAAATTACACATTCATAGCGGAAGATCTAATCTAGAATAATATACAATGATTTATTATAATTATTCTCCCAAATCTCGCAACCTACAGTACTTAATAGATTACATAATAATATCGAATAAAGACTTATTACATAATCCTACTTAAGCTTAAACATAGTCTGAAGATAGTCTTAATACAACGTAACAATTTTAAACATAAAGGAACAAGCTAGTCGGTAGCCTTGCCCTTGCCCTTGTCTTTCCCAGAGACATTTCCATGTTCTGCCTTAACTGAAAGGTTTTAAATAAGCAAGAATGAGCACAAATTGCCCAGCAAGCAATATACAACAAGGGTAAAGGGTTTTATAACACGAGTTTGAAATATCGAAGTATCATCTCTAAGATAGTTCAGGGTTTCAGAATAATATCATGAATAACGAATATCAACAATTCTTGAATCAAATCCTTGGAATATGAAATGATAATTCAATATAGATCAACATATATATATGAATTCAAAGGTTATCAATGTATCCAACTGGATAAATAATTTATACTGAGCAGTCACTAAGGACTATTGAAAATCTACTAGAATCATCAATATTAAACTAATAACCCAAAAAAAATAAGTACGATAGATGACCAGTCTACAATACTCTATGTTATGCATAACACCACAATAATATTCACGCGTGTGTTAGGGCTTCCAACAATAATCACTCCCCCGACCATAAGGGTTGTTCAACTCAGTTTTCAAGATTTTCGCACCAGCCAATTGGTTTGGACAGTTTTATAAATATGCATATAGTCTAGCCGAATCAAATGACATAGATACTTTCACAATATTCAAGAACAATACCAAGTTCAGCATAAATAATAACTTTCATTTGACTTAACGAAATAAGAGTTCAAGTATGCTAACTCAATTTAAACGAGTAAGGAAACTAGCTAACAATATACCAGGATAGAATACTTGCACTATAAAAGAGCGTAAGTTAGGAAACTTGCACAATAAAAGTAGGGTTCGTATACTTGCCTTTAGCGTAGTCTATCCAGTAATTTAACCAACATTTTTGAATCCTATTATAGTGTATTATATGTTTAGGATGTTCATTAGTTAAACATATTCGATAAACAAACTTGATATATAGTGCAAGTGTACATATATGACTCAATCATGAAATCTTATACGTATGTTATTACGTAGCTCGGAACTATCGTTAGACTTCATCATTTAAAAACACATTGTCAATTCAAGTTAAGATAGGTGTTAACATGCAAGGCTACCTCTGTCAGTGTGTTATGGACATAGATAAGCATAATGAAGTTATACTAGCATGCTACATATTTCAGAAATCACAAAAGTCACTTTCGAAGTCTGCAGAAGGCCGCGGTCGCGCCTGATTTGTACTAGGGAGACGCGCGACCGCGCTGCTCCCAGTTCAAACCAGGGCTGGACAATCAGTTGCCTAGCCTAGCTTATCCATCCTTACACACATAACATATATTAACATGTCAAGGGTCCTTTCGTATCTCTCAAGTTCAATCTAGGTCCATTCTTTCATAATATGGTTTTAAGTTGAACACCTCAACAAGTTAAGTCCATTGAAGGTTATGAAACCACAAAGTCTAACATGCTTGCTTCTTAAACATATAAGGTAGTCATATAACTCATATTAGACATGCTTGTAAGTAATCATATCACATATGTGTAATTAGCATCATTTTGGTTTGAAAATATGCTTCGTTTATGCTTCACTTGAATTACGATACCTAAGCATGGTATATATACATTTATGATACATGAGTGAGTCTAAGAGTATCATCAAACATGTTCACAAATATCAGATTCTAACTCTCAAAGTAGCACGTTAACATTCACGTTCAAAGTTCGTATTTTCATTAGTAAAGCTTACTAATAAGTCCAACATGTTCATGCTTTATTACGAAATCCATATATGTAAGTTAGTATATCCGACATGCATTTCAAAATCATACTAACATGCTGGCAAGATCAGAATATCAAAATGAATATAATAAGTCAATGTCCATTTTGAAACTCTAAGTTTCCATTAGCATGTTATCTGTGACACCCCCAAATCCGAGTACTTCATTCCCTTAGTATTTGGTGTTCACTTTATAAAAATATTCATATCTAACTACCCAATTAACATAATCACAGTTCAATTTTACAATTAGTATACACTTTAACCATCCAATTTGTTAGTGTCATAAGCCATGTACAAGAACATACACTGAAAAACAGTTTTGCTTTCTTTTAACAAAATTAACATAATAATTTATGTTTAAACACTAGTTCTAACATCATGAACCCATATAATCACCATAGTTCAGTTATATAACAATAATTACAGAAATTTTGGAATTCACAGCAAGTATAAAACTTGTGAACATAGAAACTAAAACTCACGTCGTTAAAATACATACATACATATATATATATATATATACATATAATAAAGTTATGATCATACCTTTTGTTGCTTAAGAAATCTTTGCTAATCACTGATAATAGCTTGAAGAACTTAGAACTTGCTTTGGGAATCACAGACTTGTCTTTCTCTCAACTCTCTCTGGTCTCTCAATTTTCTCTGACAACATTTCTTCTCTTTTCTTACTTAGGCTTTAGCCAAATAGATTATACTTAAACTAAAAATAAACCAACGCATAAACGTTTCTTTTTAAAAACCGACATCACTTATTGTCCTTAATAACTTATCGGTTACCAGAACTTATTATAAATTATTTTTATTTTGCTTATTTAATTTATATTATTATAATTCAAAATTCAAAAGAAATCCAAAAGTTATAAGGCTCCGTTTGGCAAAACTATTTATGTAAGACCCCGAATTTTATGAAATAAAAGTATTCAATTTTTCTTATAATTACTATTCAGTAAATGGTTAAATTGATAAAAGTTTAAAGTTATGGGTGAAATATGAATTTTTTTTCAAAATAAGCAAGTGGTTATAAAATAATCATTGTTGTCGGGGAATATTCGTTTGGTCGTGGAATATTCTTTCTGTCGGGGAATATTCGTACGACGGCGCAGCTATTTGTGGGCCCCATAACGAATAACTGTCGGATGAAGAAAACGACAAATTTGAGTTTTTACAAATAACGGCGTAGTTGTTACTGTTAATACTGTTGAAATACCCGGTAGTTAAAATACAGTAATACGCGTTATTGTACAGTAGCACACGGTATTGCACCAATTATTGATTCTTACGTAAGAAGACACTACTCAATAATGGTTACAGTAGTTATTATTCAATATTTTATTTTATTGATTCAATAATTGCTGCGTTGATATTTTATATTATTGTTGTTTCAATAATTGTTGCTGCACAGTATTTTCCTTTATCAGATCAATAATTCATATTATTTGAATAATATTATTAGATAACATTATTGGTAATGTCTAGAAAGTTCTGTCTAAGGAGAGGTTTGGTCATCTAATTGCGCGCTAGTAAGGAGAAATCCTTATTGGAAAGCCCCCTCTTTCCTGGGAACGGCCTGGTTGTCATAAATGTGATTCTGTAATATTATTTGTGAATAATTAATTATTGATTCATATGATAAGGAAATATTTATTTTATGTGGATATAAATGAGAGATATGTTTTTGTGGTTAAAAATGAAGGAATTAATGCTGAGATTTTTATCAGTATTTTTGTCGGAATGGAGGTATTAAAAATTAGGATTTTTGAGATATTTTGCAAGGGTTATAATTTTTAATCCGACCGTTGGATCGTGGTAGTATTTGGATATGTTATACATATATAAGTTGAGTATATGCCCACAAATTTTGAACCGTTAAAAATGAACGTATGATTTATTATGAATTTTACGAGATGACTGGTTCAGAAATTGTTGAATTTTCGGAGTTTATCATTTTGGTGGAAAATTCTAGAATTGGTGGGCCCCACTTGTGGTTGGTGAAGAAATGTGCTGAATTATATTTCAAATGTGGTGGGTGAGAATAGTAGCAGGTAAAGCCATCAGGTTGCAGGTCAAACCTACCAAATTTTTCCTATAAATGAGGGCTAAGTTAGAATTGAAAATTACACCAAAAACATAAGCTTTCTCTCTTTCTCTCTCTATATTATGAAGCATATTTTGTGAGTATTTAGATACATTGAGAGTTGCTATTCAGTGCAAGTTTCCTTCGGCTTTACATTCCGGTCAGAAGTACTGCTGTTTTGAGGTAAGGGATGGTAAGGGATAGTAAGGGATTTTAAAAATTCTGAGAAAAATATATGTTCACTATGGGACTATATTATGCTAAATCTCAGAAAAGAAATATTTTTGGAACTGATTTGGTATTTTTCATGAAAATGGTCTAGTTGTGAGTAAATGAATTAAATATGTTATGTGAAGTAAGAAAATTAGAAAATAGGATTTTATGGCTTGAGAATTCTATATGAGGTATATGCAGATTTTTGATGAGGGTTTTGATTATTGGTGATAAAATTTTATGAGTTTGGTATTTTAGAATGATTAAATGCATTATTTAGTAAAGTGTAAACAATTTAAATAAATTGTTTATAAGCTTAAGAAATATTATTCTTTCAATATCATTATACCAAAATACTGGTATGAATTTTATTATGGAATTTCTACCTTTTTGTGTCGAGTTTACTATTCATGAGTTACTATTCATGAGTTACTATTCACGAGTTACTATTCATGAGTTACTATTCACGAGTTACTATTCTCTTTTTCTGACCAAATTATAGTTGGTTTATGAATATTACTCTTGAGATTAAAACTAGATGTTGATCATATTATTTTTATTATTATATATAACTTTTTTATAACCCTAATGATGATATTTCTCTTTGACTTGAGTGTAAAGATGGGTAGATTTTTGGTATGATCATGACTATGGGTTATCTTTGGCCAGTAGTACAAAGTTGAATCGTTGATTGGTATGATCATGACCATTAAATTTATAAGTGAATATCTTTAGCTTAAGTGCAAAGGTGAATTGATCAACATGGTTATAATTATTGTTTATATAAATTCTGAAATGATTATATATTTCTTTCAGATATTAATATCTTTGGCCTGTAGTGCAAAGATGAAATATTGATGAATATCTTTGGCCTGTAGTGCAAAGATGAATTGTTGATGAATATCTTTGGCCCGTAGTGCAAAGATAACATGTTGTTGAATATCTTTTGCCAGTAGTGCAAAGATGAACAGATGTTGAGATAAACATGACCAACTGGTGATACAAATGAATATCTTTGGCCGTAGTGCAAAGATGAAGTTATTAGTATGATTATGAACAGGAAATGTGATTTGGTGTAACCATGATCTTTGATGTTTCAGGTAAAGATATGTGATAAAAATTATCTTCGTCCTAGATGAGAAGAGGAATTTAGAACTACAGTTATGATTATGAGTTATTCATATGATTGTGGACCAGAATTGTTGATTGATGTTACAGGGATAAAACATTGTTGATGGATTTTTAACATGGAGAAGATAATAGACTTTATAGTCTATTTGACTCTTCAAATGGATTGCTCGTTCCGCTGCAACTATGGTTGAAATTTTTATCATTTACCATATGTTCTAAATTTCTGATTTATTATTGATGAAGGCTATTGATAATTTAATTATCTTTAGTCATGATATTCTTTACTGAGCTAGTTGTGCTCACCCTTTTGCTTCACAATTCTTTTCAGGTAATAAGAGTGTAGCTGGGTCGAGCGAGGGTAACAAGGGAATAGAACGGTGGTCATCATTTAGTAGTTATATTTGATGAAGAAAATAGGGTGAGGCGAACCCAACGTTGGAAGGGTGTTTTGCCACTATCATACAAGATGTCTAACGACATACAACCTCGTGTCATCATAAGACAAGGATGTGCTCATCCACTTGCTGAGTATATATACGAGCACTGCCTATATAATCTTGGTGTTTGTTTGAAGTATAATTCTCAATTAGAGACAATAGAGATAATGATATGTCAAGAGAAGACTCACCATTGGGAAGAATATGATAGTAATCTTCTCGTTTTTCTTTGGGGTCTATTGGGTCAACCAAGGATAATTCTGTGGCCATATGATATCTATCATAACTTAGACGCATGGCCTCCCATGTACGAAGGTTTTCTTGAGCACTTCCCAAAGATTCTAGTTTCTAAAACAGTTTTTGACTATACCTTTATGTAAGGTGTTACTGTGAGGTGCTGTCCATGGTTGGGACATGTGTCACATTTGGTATATATTTGTATTCAAACTCACAGCATATATGTTGTTATATTTTGTACGACAATTATTGTAATAGAGTTATAGTTGTTTTCTGTACCATGTATTTGACGACTCAGAATGGGTTAGATGGAATGGACCTGTTTTGGGGTCGTTACAGGTGGTATCAGAGCTTAGGGATATGATCTCTGGCGGAGATCGAGAAATAGAACTAGGAGGGAAGAGATGAGTAAATCCTTCGTTAGTGTGTCCTACCTAAGCTTATTTGTTGGTCAGTCATAATATCGGGATATTATGTGATATGTTAATTTGTTAAATTAACCCTTGTTTTGAAGCTGTATTCTAGAATGATATCTGAAATACAGGAGATGAGCAATGGAAAAATCATGATGACAGGGAAGATGGAATCTGAAATGAAAGCAAGGTATTCTGATTTATTATTGATGAAGGCTATTGATAATTTAATTATCTTTAGTCATGATATTTTTTACTGAGCTAGTTGTGCTCACCCTTTTGCTTCACAATTCCTTTCAGGTAATAAGAGTGTAGCTGGGTCGAGCGAGGGTAACAAGGGAATAGAACGGTGGTCATCATTTAGTAGTTATATTTGATGAAGAAAATAGGGTGAGGCGAACCCAACGTTGGAAGGGTGTTTTGCCACTATCATACAAGATGTCTAACGACATACAACCTCGTGTCATCATAAGACAAGGATGTGCTCATCCACTTGCTGAGTATATATACGAGCACTGCCTATATAATCTTGGTGTTTGTTTGAAGTATAATTCTCAATTAGAGACAGTAGAGATAATGATATGTCAAGAGAAGACTCACCATTGGGAAGAATATGATAGTAATCTTCTCGTTTTTTTTGGGGTCTATTGGGTCAACCAAGGATAATTCTGTGGCCATATGATATCTATCATAACCTAGACGCATGGCCTCCCATGTACGAAGGTTTCCTTGAGCACTTCCCAAAGATTCTAGTTTCTAAAATAGTTTTTGACTATACCTTTATGTAAGGTGTTACTGTGAGGTGCTGTCCATGGTTGGGACATGTGTCACATTTGGTATATATTTGTATTCAAACTCACAGCATATATGTTGTTGTATTTTGTACGACAATTATTGTAATAGAGTTATAGTTATTTTCTGTACCATGTATTTGACGACTCAGAATGGGTTGGATGGAATGGACCTGTTTTGGGGTCGTTATAATTTAAAATTAAAGACTTAATATATTTAAGCATTGTTTGGCAAACTAAATTAAAATTACTTTAATTTTATTTAATCAACTAACACATCATTTTAATCATAATTCAAAATAATATATCATTGTAATAATTCATTTAATCATTATAAACTCTCTAACTTAATTATTAAATTAAATTAGAGTATTATCTCATAATAATTAATTTCCTTAACTCATTAATTATTTATTAAACAAATAATTAACCACAATAAATCAAATCAAATTAATTTAAACAAATATTTATTCAACGATAAACATATCCATTAAATATTTATATCATTCAACAAATATTTAAAAATTACAAATAAAATCTGGATTGTTACATCATTCCCTCCTTACAAGGATTCTGTTCTCAGAATCACAACTCAAATAAATCATTCGTCATTCTTCCCTACCTACAAAGATTTTGTCCCCAGAATCGAAGACACAGATTAAACAAATAACTCAGGATAATTTTTCATCATTTTATCTTCGAGTTTTCACGTTGCTTCTTCAGCATTGTGGTTCCTCCAAATCACCTTCACAGAAGGTATCACCTTATTCCTGAGCACTTGTTCTTTCCTGTCAACTATCTGGATAGGAATCTCTTCGTACGACAAGTCTTTATCGAACTGCAACGGTTCATACTTGATCACGTGCTTGTAATCGGGTTTATACGGTCGTAACACCGAAACATGAAAAATATTATGAATGTTTTCCAACTCTGGAGGCAGAGCTACCTCGTAAGCCACTTCTCCAACTCTTCACAGCACTTCGAAGGGTCCAATAAACCTCGGGTTTAGCTTTCGCTTTTTACTGAAACGAATTTTTCCCTTCCAAGGAGAAATTTTTAGGAATTCATAATTTCCTACGTCGAATGCATAATCTTGTCTGTGTTGATCAACATACTTCTTCTGTCTATCTTGAGCAGCTACCAATCTTGTCCTGATGAGTTTGACAACCTCAGTAGTTTGTTGTACCAGTTCTGGTCCTAATAGTTGGCGTTCACCGACTTCATCCCAGCACAGTGGAGTTCTGCACTTTCTGCCGTATAATGCTTCGTATGGCGGCATGCCGATGCTCGCGTTGTAACTGTTGTTGTAGGCTAATTCCACCCACGACAAATGTTCTTCCCAACTCCCTTCGAAATCCATGATGCATGCCCTCAGCATATCTTCTAATGTCTGGATCGTTCATTCTCTTTGGCCATCTGTTTGTGGATTGTATGCCGTACTCATTCTTAACTGTGTTCCCATACATTCTTGTAGTCTCTTCTAAAAGTTTGACGTGAATCGTGGATCTCTATTTGACACCATTGACACTGGCACTCCATGTCTCGAAACGATCTCTTTAATGAACAATCTTGCCAACTGATCAAGATTGAACCTAATCTT
This sequence comes from Panax notoginseng, assembly GCA_016801055.1. Classification (NCBI taxonomy): domain Eukaryota; kingdom Viridiplantae; phylum Streptophyta; class Magnoliopsida; order Apiales; family Araliaceae; genus Panax; species Panax notoginseng. The sequence continues at coordinate 131,859,736 of CM029015.1, forward strand.
TATTGGCAAAAAGTGTGCTGATTTTGTCAGTCTGTCCACTATCACCCAAATCGCATCGCATCCTCTCTGAGTCGTTGGAAGACCCACCACAAAATCCATTGTAATGTGTTTCCACTTCCATTCCAGTATTTCCAACGGTTGAAGTAATCCGCTTGGTCTTTGATCGGCCTTGACTCTTTGACATGTCAAGCATTTTGTGACATATTCTGCGACATCTTTTCATCTTCGTACTTTTCGGATGAATCGTGTATCTTGAATTACGAGCTTCGGTCAAGATTTCTTCTTTAATATCTGGTACTGCTGGAACCCAGATTCTTCCCTCGAATCTCAGTAACCCTTCGGTATCGATCTTGTATTTCACCTCTTTTCCTTCGTTCACACCTTCCTTTATTTTTATGCATTCTTCATCTTGTAGTTGAGCATTCTTAACTTTGTCCACCAAAGTTGGACTAGCTTCTATCTGAAATAGTCGTTCATCGGATTCTTGTGGAAATTTTATTTCCAGCTCTAGCTTTGTCATTGCTGAAATAAGCTCCTCCTGAGTGGTTATCAGCATCAACTTTTCTTGACCTTTCCTGCTTAAAGCATCTGCAACCACATTTTCTTTGCCTGGATGGTAAAAGATCTCACAATCGTAATCCTTTATCAATTTCATCCATCTTCTTTGACGCACGTTCAGGTCCTTCTGAGTGAAAATATACTTCAGGCTCTTATGGTCTATATATATCTCACATTTTTCTCCATAAAGATAGTGTCTCCACATCTTCAGAGCAAATACTATAGCAGCCAAATCTAAATCATGAGTCGGATACCCTTTCTCATAATCCTTCAGTTGCCTTGATGCATATGCAATAACTTTGCTGTTTTGCATAAGGACACATCCCAATCCTTTGTGTGAGGCATCACTATACACCACAAAGTTTCCTGTACTATCTGGTAATGACAACACAGGTGCCATACTTAACTTCTTTAAATCAAGAAAACTTTCTTCACACTTCTCCGTCCAAACAAATTTTATAGCTTTCCTTATCAAATTTGTTAGCGGAGTGGCTATCTTGGAAAAATTTTGAATAAATCTTCTATAATAACCGGCCAGTCCCAAGAAACTCCTCACCTCCGATGGTGTTCTTGGTTGCTCCCAATTGATTACAACTTTAACTTTTGATGGATCAACTGAAATCCCATCTTTGTCAATCACATGACCCAAAAATTGTACACGTTCTAACCAAAATTCACACTTAAAAAATTTCGCGTATAACTTTTCCTTTCTTAGTGTCTCCAACGTCAAACATAAATGTTCCACGTGTTCTTCTTGAGTTTTGGAATACACCAAAATGTCGTCGATAAATACCACCACAAATTTGTCTAAGAATGGTTTAAAAACCCTGTTCATCAAATCCATGAATGCAGCAGGGGCATTGGTCAAACCAAAAGACATCACCAGAAACTCGTAATGTCTATACCGAGTTCTGAATGCCGTTCGAGGTCTATCCTCCTTCCTTACCTTCAATTGGTGATACCCTCTTCTCAAATCTATTTTTGAGTAGTATTTAGCACCCTTCAACTGATCAAACAAGTCATCTATTCTTGGCAACAGATATTTATTCTTAATAGTGACTTTATTTAATTCCCTATAATCAATGCAAAGACGTATTGACTCATCCTTCTTCTTCATGAATAACACCGGTGCTCCCCACGGTGATACGCTTGGCTGAATATTCTTCTTGTCTAACAGCTCCTGCAGTTGTACCATCAGTTCCTTCATCTCTATCGGAGCCATTCTGTACGGGGCCTTCGATATCAGTACTGTTCTTGGAGCTAAATTGATCACGAACTCAATCTCTCTGTCAGGCGGAAGTCCTGACAAATCTTCCGAAAACACATCTACGAATTCCCTAACCACTGGTATCTCTTCCAGCTTCACACCCTTCTTTTGAGTATCGACTATGTAAGCTAAATAATCCACACAGCCTTAACTCGAGAACTTCTTGGCCTGCATAATCGTCAGACATTTCATTTATCTAGGCGATTTGCTACCATAGAAAACTACCTTTGACGGAGTCATAAGGTTTACACATTTCTTTTGGCAATCAATTACCGCTCCATAATTGAACAACCAATCCATTCCCAAAATAACATCAAACTCTCCAAGTCAAATCAGAATTAAATCTACCATCATGATATTCCCCTTAATATTCACCCTACAGTTATTGTATACGAACCTAACAGGAATCACTTCCTTATTCGCAATTTCTATGTTAAAAGGGAAATTCAGTTCTTCACTAGGCAACCCTAACCTCTTAGCAAACTCATCAGATATAAACGAGCAAGTAGCACCCGAATCAAATAATATATAAGCATCAGTATCATTGATTGGGATAATACCTGACACAACATCCTTTGATTTCACATCATCTTGCACAGTCATGTTGAAGGTTCTGGTTGTGGGTTTGTTTGATGTCGTTGGTCCATCAATGACCCATGTACCTCCACTGCTACCTCCCTTGCTTCCTGTTGCCTCTCCAGCTTTCTTCTTAGGGTACTCATGAGCAAAGTGATCCTTGGATCCGCACGTGAAGCAAACATTTTTCTTGGGTTGAGTGCAATTTGGGGCGATGTGACCCTCCTGACCACAGTTGAAGCATACACATTTCCCCATCAAGCACACACCCTTGTGAAACTTCCCGCATATAGCACATGTTTCGAACTTCTTATTTTGCTGGTTACCCTGTTGATTTCCAGCACCCACATTTCCATTCCATTTTCTCTTTAGGTTGTTGTTACCATTCTTCTTCTTTTTCTGCTCCTGATTAAACTTTGTTACCGCCTCATCTCCTCCTTCGACGAGAATTGCCTTCTCCGTTACCGCCGCGAATGTCTTCAGCTGGAACAGGGAGACCTTACTATACAACTAGGGCTTCAGTCCCTGTTCAAACCTCTTCGCCTTGCGTTCGTCTGAGCTGACTTGATATGGCACAAACCTCGCCAACTTATTGAATTTTGCGGCATACTCAGACACCGTCATCGTTCCCTGCTTCAGTTCTAAAAACTGAACCTCTAGCTGACTCTTCGAACTCTCTGGGAAATAAGTCTTGAAGAATATCTCCTTAAACCTATCCCAGGTCATCACCCCTTGACCTTCCCGAGTTTTATTGGCCTACCACCAATAACTAGACTCTGCTTTCAACATGAATGTTGCAAAAGTAGTCTTCTGATCATCCCTTACTCTAGCAACATCGAATACTTTCTCTATCTCCATGATATAGGTTTGTGCCTCCACTGGATTCATGGACCCACGGAATTCTGGTGGTCCAACCGCTTTGAACTCCTTAAAAGTTGTACCTTAATTCTGCGGTTGATTCTGCAACACTCCTGTCAGTAATGTCACTAGCTGTTGAATTGGGTTAGCTTTAGCATCGTTATTGTTAGTTCCCTCAGTGGTTCTCTGTCGGGACTGACGTCTTAGAGGCATTTTCTGTTAAAATACACTCATTAGATTATTACTCAATTTCTTTTAAGTATCTTTTACTTAACTTACATTTCATAAAATAAATCATTACATAACACATAACACTTTGAATAAAATAAAATAATATCTTTTATTCATTCATAATGTCTTTGAAAACATCAAAACAATAGCATCACTGCTATTTACATTACTTTCCTAAACTACTAAAGTTTCAGGACAACATCATCATCATATCCCATAGGTTACATAAGACTAGGGATTTACATATTATTTAATATTTTTATTAATCGCATAACAGGTACATTCACTACAATGTCCTACTAAGATACTGCGTAGCCTTATGACGCTCTTCCTCCATAATCCGGAACATTGCTCGACAATCTAATATATACGATGGCAGCGTCTTAAACTGAATCGGATAACCCATGACCCGATCTTGAGTTCGATTAATCACGGTGTTGAATTCGTTATTCATCTCCTTCATCTTAATCCTCTTTGCTTGTGCGTCTCTCGCTGCTATCCCAGCTAGTTGAAAAGCTTCCTCATACGCATCTTCGGCTCTTGCTCTCTTAGTAGATTCTTCCTGTAGCTTGTTCTTCAGTTCTACGATCTCCTCGATCAGTTGTTCATTCTCTCCTTCAGTGTGTACCAGCTTCTCTTCGACATTAGTCAGTCGTTCATCTCGATCTTGGATCTCGTCGTCCTTCTGTGCCATCGAAGTCTGTTGTTTAGCTACTATCTCTTCCAACTCCTTGATAGTGTCCTGAAGTTCCACATTGCGGTCGTATACTTCATCTTACATACGAGCAGCGATCGAGGTTAGTGGAATCTCTTCCTCCTCGTCCTCGTCATCCTCATTTGGTTGTGGCAGCTCAACGGGATCCTCTTCTTCCGTTTCCACATCATCATCCTCATCTTCAACTACTGTAACCAACGGGGCTGACTCCTGTGGAAGTAGTTGTTCCCAAACCACCTGAATGTCACGAGACTCCTCCTCTATAGGCATCTGAGGTCCTTCCTCCCTAGCCTGACTGGATTCTCTGACATTAGTCATCATGACAACAAAATTTTTAAGTTTTAATTACTAATCATTACTACTCGACACTAACAAATTGGATGGTTAGAGTGTATACTAATTGTAAAATTGAACTGTGATTATGTTAATTGGGTAGTTAGATATGAATGTTTTTATAAAGTGAACACCAAATCCTGAGGGAATGAAGTACTCGAATTTGGGGGTGTCAGATTATCAATGTCATTTAGTATGTTAAACTACTTCACTTACTATACATCCTGCTCGCATGCTTACGTACAAATGAAATCAGACCATACTAACATGTCTTCAAGTTAGAACTTTAAGGTACACATGGTCTATTGAGTTTGCACATTGAAAACTCAAGTTTTCTTTTAAAATCAAGCTAGGTGAGTAATTATATGAAAGGCAACATAACTAGTATGTCAAGGACTGAAATAAGCTTAACTAAGTTGTATTAGCATGCTCCATAAACCAGATATCATAAAAAAACAACCAACAAAATCTGTGGAGGGGCGCGACCGCGCAGCTCCCGTTCCAGACCAGAGACTTCCCAATCTCGACAGATAACAAACCCAATATCAAATTTTCTTCACCAATTCCACTGTAACCAAGCCGCATTGCATACTAAACATGTTAATAAGCCTATATAACAACTATATAAGCGTTCTACAACCCAATCACAATTTAACTTGGCATAATCAAGAAATTAAAATTCAAGAACGTAAGAAATTCTTTTGACAAAGAATTAAAATGAAAAGCAAGGAAGAGGGATTATACCTCTGTAATGTGAAATGAGTTTGCTGCTAAATGAATTCCCAAACTCTTAGAATACTTGTATGCCCTCAATTCATAGACTCAATAAAATTCTTAGAAAATCAAATTAGAAGGATATGGGTTGTATTTATAGAGAAACCAATGTACAGACAATGCATATATACATCAAATTAAAATAATGAGAATGTTAGATTACATGATGGTTAAGAGAGAGTTGGTAAATGGTTGTTGAAGATCATCATGACAACCACTCCACCCATAATCATGAGATAGAAGGAGCTTGGGTGAAGAATATGGAATAGCTCCTAGCCTTTATGTGACGCCCCCAAAATAGGTATACATCACCCATTCTGAGTAGCCAAATACATGACACTGAATTCAAATACAACTTAATTATACAACTGTCGTGTAAAGTACGACAAAACATAAGCTGTGAGTTTTAATACAAATATTGTCTTCTAGACAATATCCAAACTCAAATTCAATATTATTACAATTATTATCACACTATTTCATAGAATAGTGAGGACTATTAATGCACCATCTCGGACCATCACTCCGTTTCCCGACTAGTCCAAGCTATGTTCTCATTTCCTGAAGAAAACAATGAAAGCAAAGGGTGAGCTCAACTAGCCTAGTAAGAAATATTATGACTAAGATAATGTAGAATAAATTATCGTTAGCTTTCAACAGTGTTAAACTGATAAAATACAATAGACATCAAGTTTAACTGCAGCAGAACAAACAATCCATTAGAAGAGTCAAGTAGAGCATGATATCTACTATCTTCTATGATTTAAAAGAATTTATCATCAATTTTATCACTGTGAATTAGCTTAATAAATAATTCACATTATCGAATCACCCCTGCACTACGGCCAAGGATATTCATTAGTATCACGACCACAAATTATCCATGCACTACGGGCCAAGGATATTCGTGTTTTCATCAATGGTCATGATCATGCCAATAACTGTCCATCAATGCACTACGGGCCAATGAGGACTTTTTTCACATCATTTATAACATTACGGTCATGATTATACAGAATAATCCCTGGTCATAATCATACCAAGTCCATCTATACACTACGGGCCACAGATGACTTTCATAATAATATAAGCATGAGGATGATGACAATGATATAAGAATTCAATTAAATGAAAGCAAATGATAAATTTTTAAAGATTTATAATTAAATTTATCCAGAATTAAATAATGTTCAAAATGCTAACATGATACTGCTTTGTGGAGTAAAATTCAAGAATAATATTGTATCAAAAATGATTTGGACCGAAAAAAATAAATTTTTGTCATGAATAGTACCCCGGGTGAATAGTAATCGAGTGAATAGTATCCCGTGAATAGTACTTCAGGAATAGTAACCCCGTGAATAGATGAAAAAGTTAAAACTTATCAATAATGCTCAGAATAATATTTTCATGAAAAGATACTGGATGAAGCGCAAATATCAAGGATATTCTTCTAATTTCGTGGAGTATAGAAGCCAAAACTTTAACAAAATGAGTGTAGAATTTAAAATCTGAAACGAAATAATAATACTTACATACTACAGAGTATGCAAGAAAATATTATTTCATATGAATACTGAACAAAAATAATATCCATTACGAATATTAAACGAAGATAATATTTCTTACGACTATTGAACGAAAATAATATTCCTTATGAATATAGAACGAAAATAATATTCCTTGCGAATATTGAACGAAATAAAATTTCTTACAAATACGAAAAATAATATCGTAAGCGAATATGAAATAAATAATACCCCTTAACTTGAAAAGAAGAGTATTGTAACTGGTATAGTGGGTATATTCTTGAAGAAAACTTTCACTATTTTCTACGCTCAAAACTTTATAAAATTCGAAAGAAATACGCTCAATATTATAGAAGAAAAATTCTCTGATTCTGGTGTGATTTTCAATTCTAACTAAGTATCCTATTTATAGGAGAATGGAAGGGGTACTGTTAAGAAACGGACGCAACAATTAATTTTTTTTAAAAAAAATCACGGACGATTTCAAAATTTCGTATAACTTTACTATGCAAACACTATACAGAGACTATGCAAAAACTATACATAATAAAATATAATATATTCTATTTTTTTAAAAAGAAACAAAACTTATATATATATATATATATATATATATATATATATATATATATGTATGTATGTATAAGAATTTATTACCTCCATTATACGTAATAACCTTCCCCCCCTTTTTTTTCTTCATCCCATACACATTTCTTCCCACCATTCCCCACTTTCATAATCTATCATTTTTCCACCACCACTTTTCTTCCACCAACATACACTAACACACACACAATTTTTTTTACTTTCCCACCAACACATCACTTTCACACACATGTCCACATCACACACATTATATATATATATATATATATACCCCATTTCACCATATATACCATTCCATCCGTGATTCCATATTCCCCCCATTTCATTTTTCTTCCACACGTAGGCCCCACATGTGGCCCCCACCCTTATTATATTGAATAACTTTCTACCGATTATTTTAAAAAATAGGTAAATGGGGGTCCAAATAATACGCCAATATTTACTACAAATACTTCATAAAATTGAAAGTAGTATGCACACAAGCCAATCATAATTGATGATAAAGCATATACTTTGTAACAATCTTATTCATTTATTAATAAAAAGTATTAATTTATTAAAGGCTTTTAATTATCTACATGATGTTGTTTTATAATATGTGATAAACCCATAATTTTAAGCAGTGCATTTAGAATAATGATGATGATCATTCTAATGAGATCTAAATTCGTAGAAAGCTTAAAACTAAAATAGTTCACAATCGTTGGATTACTAAATTGGGGATTAGTGAATCCTGATAGATTGGTACATACGTTGCTTGCTCATTGGATAAGGATGATTGATCTCATGATCATTTATGTGGAGACACTAAAGTAAGTATGTATGTATTTATTAGAGAATAAGTTCACTGAACGTGGCTCGCTAAGGAATACCTAATGGAGTTTTACTTGTCTGTCAATAGGAATTCCTATAGTGATAGTAGTACAAGTGATCCTTGGACTTGAGATTATCATAGTATCTTGTGTAAGATGAGTTATACTTTGACTTATTCCTTAAGACCCTTAGGGTATATCAAAGGGTATGCTTGGGTATAATAAGTTATACATGAAGATAATGTATGATCAATAAAGAATCTACCACTTCTAGTAAAAGAAGTGAAATGTCCTATGTGATTCGATAAATGACAACCCAGTAGTCCTTGGCCAATGCATAATGAAATTAGAAAGGAGTTTCTAATTTGCATTATTTGGAGTTGTGCATTTAAGAATCGAAAAACATATAATTAAATAAAATAAGACTTGACAGTAATTCCATGTCTTATATTTAATTGGGACATTGTATGGTGGAAGGATTGAATTGTACGAAAACTATTTACTCAAAGGTTCTTTTATGATTAATGTTGAAATCTATATTATCTGGAAAGTCGTTAATGGCTAGAGAGGCTTACCCTATTGTAGAATAAATATTATTTATTTAAATAAATTATTAGTTTAATTTATTTATTTAAATGAAATTAGAATTGTTCTAATTGATTTATTCACAACTGGTTTAATATGGAGAACCTAAAGGGTCACACCATAAAAAGAAAAATAATTATTTAAGAAGTAAATAGCATAATCGTAATAATATGTTAAGTGCATTTAATTTAATCTATGCTGATAGAATAAATTAAATAGCTTAATATTTATTATTTAATATTTTGGAAATATTAAATATTAATTAATAAGAGGAGTCTTATTATTATTATTATTATTACTATTATTATTATTATTATTATTATTATTATTATTATTTAATTCCTAAAGTCGTTTGGGAATTAATTAATAAAAGTACTCTCATATATTCCTAATAAGACTAGGAGGTTAAATTAATTAAAAGAGTTTAATTAATTATCCCTAATAAGATTAGGGAGCTTAATTAATTAAAAAAATTTAATTAATTAAATAATACCCTATTTTCTAATTAGATTAGAAGGGTTAACTGATATCTTTATAAGAGGAGTTTTATATTAGATATCTATAAACGTGATTCTAATTGTTGGAGAGTACACTCTTTTTCTATGATAGATAGACAAACTAGGGTTTTGCCAAATACTCATCTTTTTGAATCTTTCTTCTTCCTTGGTGGATCACCTTTAGAGGCCAAACACTTGGGTGGCTAACGTTGATCAAAGGAAAGAACCAAACCCGGTGGATTTAAGTTGAACGCAAAAGGATTTGGAGGTGAACTTGTACCTGAGGAAGCTCGAATCTTCAAGGGTATGATTTTTGTTCTTTATCTTTTCGTTTAATTAATAATTGTGTATAAAGGATGATCTGGGTATATGGTTTATAAAATTTTAAAACTCTGATTTTCTATGTTTTCGCTTATTTTGTGCATTTTGATTGCGTTCATGAATCTTACAAACCTAACAAAAATCCCCTCAATATGTTTTAACAACATTTATTCATCACTATTATTATTCGTAATATTTAACAACCAGATCATTTTCTGGAAAGAGGGGACTTTCCGATAAGGATTTCTCCCTATTGGCGCGTAATTAGGTGACCAAACCTCTCCTCGATAGAACTTTCTAGACATCGTCAATATTGTAAATAATAATATGAATAACTGTAACGTCTCAATTTTTGATTTAATAATATATAAAATATCGACAATAATTGAATCAAATAATGTGAGATACTATGCAGTAATTACTGTAGCAATAATTGAACAAAACTGAGTGACTTCTGACGTAAGCATCAATAATCAATATCGTGTGCTACTATGCAACCACACGCATTACTCTACTTTAACCACCGAGTATTTTAATAGTTTAATGGTAAAACTTTTGCCGTTATTTTCATAAAAAGTTATTTCTGTCGTTTTCTCATTCCGACAATAATTCCGTTGTGAATATTGAACGAAATAATATTCCTTATGAATATTGAACGAAAATAATATTTTTTATGAATATTGAACGAAAATAATATTCCTTGTGAATATTGAACGAAATAAAATTTCTTACGAATACGAAAAATAATATCGTAAGCGAATATGAAATAAATAATACCCCTTACCTTGAAAAGAAGAGTATTCCAACTGGTATAGTGGGTATAGTGGGTATATTCTAATGTGATTTTCAATTATAACTAAGCATCCTATTTATAGGAGAATGGAAGGGGTATACTGTTAAGAAACGGACGAAACATTGATTTTTTTTCAAAAAAAATCACGGACGATTTCAAAATTTCGTATAACTTTACTATGCAAACACTATACAGAGACTATGCAAATACTATGCATAATAAAATATAACATATTCCATTTTTCAAAAAAAAAATAAAACTTATTATAATATATATATATATATATATATATATATATAAAATAATAATAATAATAATAATAATAATAATAATAATAATTTATTACCTCCATTATACGTAATAACCTTTCCCCCCCTTTTTTTGTTCATCCCATACACATTTCTTCCCACCATTCCCCACTTTCATAATCTATCATTTTTCCACCACCACTTTTCTTCCACCCACATACACTAACACACACACACACATAATTGTTTTACTTTCCCACCAACACATCACTTTCACACACATGTCCACATCACACACATTATCCCATTTCACCATATATACCATTCCATCAATGATTCCATATCCCCCCCATTTCATTTTTCTTCCACACGTGGGCCCTCACCCTTATTATATTGAATAACTTTCTACCGATGTTTTTGAAAAATGGGTAAATGGGGGTCCAAATAATACGCCAATATTTACAACAAATACTTCATAAAATTCCCTCAATATTTTTTAACAACATTTATACATCACTATTATTGTTCACAATATTTAACAACCAGATCGTTCCTAGGAAAGTGGGGGCTTTCCGATAAGGATTTCTCTCTATTGGCACGCAATTAGGTGACCAAACCTCTCCTCGACAGAACTTTCTAGACATCGTCAATATTGTAAATAATAATATGAATAACTATATAGTCTCAATTATTGATTTAATAATATATAAAATATCGACAATAATTGAATCAAATAACGTGAGTTACTATGCAGCAATTACTATAGAAATAATTGAACAAAACTGAGTGACTTCTCACGTAAGCATTAATAATCAATACCGTGTGCTACTATGCAACCACGCGTATTACTGTACTTTTACCATCGAGTATTTCAATAGTTTAACAATAAAACTTCTGCCGTTATTTTCATAAAAAGTTATTTCTGTCGTTTTCTCATTCCGATAATAATTCTGTTATGGGGTCCACCAATGATTGTGCCGTCGTACGAATATTCCTTGTTAAAACGAATATTCCCTGACCAATCTAATATTTTATGACAACTTGCATACTTTGCAAAATTTATAAATACTACCCACAACTATAATATTATATCAAATCCACACCATTATACTTAAAAAATATTTTGAGAAAAATAATCTTTACTCACAAAATTTGGGGTCTTACACTTTATGTGTTACGCGTGAATGAGAAGTGAGGAGTAATTGGATACTAAATTTGGGACATGCCTTAATCTCGGCATTTGCAATTCAACTAATACCGCATACTATAGTTATATGTATAAGCCCACTTAGGTTATATACATCTTATACATACACATGGTTCGAATACACTTAGGTTTCAATTCCAATTGAAATGTCACTATATAATTCTCACAATGTAGTAAGTGTAAATTGATACACATATAATCCATGTATATTTTATCACACCGATATACTTTATTCGGATGTTACACATTACATTGTATTCTTTATTAAAATAATAGCTTACAATATGTTCATGGTATATTATTTTAATGTATACACACACACATATTGTCACATAAGCATTTCATGATGTATTCATAACATATGGTCTCAATAAATATAAAGCTTCGTATATGGTTTCTATATATAATATAGCCACATTGCACTTTACACTATATTATACATATAGGTAGCTACTATACGTATATATTTAATTATCACATGCTTGCACAGAACAATTAATAAATTATTTATCTTACCAATTAATTAATAATAATATTAATTAATCCCTTCCATATTAATCAATGCCATTATTAATCTTTATAACAATTGATTAAATAAATATGAATCTTGTTATATTTATAAACACATTGCTCATTGTTATTATATCTCTTACACTAATAATAATCTCATATTATTAATCACCATTAATATTCTATAACAATTAATCAATATTCTTTAATAATAATTAACAATTAATGTAGATTAATTGTTCGCTTAACAATTCTTTCGATAATTAATAAAATCACTATTATTTCTCATTACAGTGCCACACAAGGCATTTCAACGAGTATATTACAACCACATTTTCTCACTTATTACAATTATTCACTTTAATATAATTGAGTTAACTCGTCTCATAACACGAAATCATTTCTATTCAAATAAATACCTATTTCCATTAATATATCTATTTATTAATATATGGAAATTCTCAGGTATTACATCCTCCCCCCCTTATAAAAATTTTGTCCCAGAATTGCTATAAGGTTACACAAATAGATGGGGATAATCCCTCATCATCCTATCTTCTAACTCCCACATTGCCTCCTCGACATCGTGGTTATGCTAAAGTATTTTTACAGAGGAAATAACTTTATTTCTCAAGGGTTGCTCTTTCCTATCTAGTATTTGGACATGAATTTCTTCATACGCCAAGTTCTTCTCCACTTGAATGGGCTCGTAAGAAATCATTTGCTTGTAGTCGGCCATGTACGGTCGTAACACAGAAATGTGGAACACGTTGTGAATGTGCTCCAACTCGGGTGGTAATGCAACTTTGTATGCCACTTCGCCCACTCGCTTTAGTATCTCGAACGATCCTATGAATCTTGGACTCAACTTTCCTTTCTTGTCGAAATGGATCTTTTCCTTCCATGGAGATACCTTCAAGAAAACAAAACTGCCGACTTTATAGTCTCGGTCCTGCCGATGCAAATTTGCGTATTTTTTCTGGCGTTTTTGAGCTGCTACAAGTCTGCCTCTTATCACTGTCACCACGTCTGCGGTTTGTTGTACTAACTCTGGTCCGAGTATTTGTCGCTCTCCGACTTCATCCTAACATAATGGCGTTCTGCACTTTCTCCCGTAAAGAGCTTCGTATGGTGGCATGTCGATACTCGCATGGTAACTATTGTTATACGCAAATTCAACTAAGGGTAGGTGGTCGTTCCAATTTCCCTTGAAGTCCATCACGCAAGTCCTAGGCATATCCTCTAGCGTTTGTATAGTTCGCTCACTTTGTCCGTCTGTCTGAGGGTGATAAGCGGTACTTAACCTCAACTGCATTTCCATTCTCTCTTGCAAACTCTTCCAAAAATTGGACGTGAAGCGCGAATCTCAATCAGAGACAATAGATACCGACACTCCATGTCGTGAGACAATCTTCTTTATGTATAGGCTCGCTAACTGGTTCAAACTGTAGCGGATCTTGATCGGTAGAAAATGTGTGGTCTTTGTATGTCGATCCACGATAACCCAATTGGCATCATAACCTTTCTGCGTAACTAGAATTCCTACCACGAAGTCCATCGTAATATGCTCCCATTTCCACTCCAATATTTCCAACGGTTGTAATAAACCACTCGGTCGCTGATGCTCTGCTTTAACGCGTTGACAAGTTAAACATCTACTGACGCACTCTTCCACTTCACGTTTCAAATTGGGCCACCAAAAATATTACCTTAGATCTCGGTACATCTTTGTGCCTCCCGGATGAACGGAATATTGTGTGCCTCGTGCAAAATCTCTTCCCTCAACTCGGTTACCGTTGATACCTATACTCTTCCTTCGAATCTTAATATATCGTCTTTATCCATTTGGAATTTCTCTTCTTCATCCTCTGTAATCCTCTTTCTGATCTTTTCACATTCTTCATCTTTCTCCTGTGCTTCCTTTACTTTATCCAACAATGTCGAACAAGCTTCCATTACAAATAACTTCTGTCCAAACCTTTCTGGTCCTTTCACTTCTATCTCCAATTTCTCCATCTCTCTTATCAAGTTTTTCTGAGTCGTCAAATGAAATAATTTCTCCCTTCCTTTCCTGCTCAGAGCGTCAGCAACCACGTTTACCTTCCCCGGGTGATAAAGAATATCGCAGTCATAGTCTTTGATTAATTCTAACTACCTTCTCTGCCGCATGTTCAGCTCCTTCTGTGTGAAGATATATTTCAGACTCTTATGGTCCGTGTATATCTCATATTTCTCCCCGTATAAGTAATACCTCCATATCTTTAACGCAAAAACTACTGCCGCTAACTCTAAGTCATGAGTAGGGTATCGTTTTTCATAATCATTTAACTGTCTTGATGCATACACAATGACTTTGTCGTGTTATATGAGCACACAACCAAGTCCCTTGTGCGATGCATCACTAAATACCACAAAATTTCTCACATCATCTGGTAATGATAACACAGGCGCCTCGCTCAATCTCTTCTTTAATTCCTGAAAACTTTCTTCGCATTTTTCTGTCCATACAAACTTTACCGTCTTCCTTGTCAAATTGGTCAACGGGGTTGCTATCTTAGAAAAATCTTGGATAAATCATCGATAGTACCCACCACGTGGCCTAAGAATTGAACCTTCTCCATCCAAAATTCATACTTTGAAAACTTCGCATACATATTCTCTTTCCTTAGTGCCTCCAAAACAATCTTTAGATGTTCGGCATGTTCTTCCTCAGTCTTCGAGTAGATTAAAATATCATCGATGAAAAATACTACAAATTTATCCAAGTATGGCTTGAAAACTCGGTTCATCAAGTCCATAAATGCTGCCGGAGTATTAGTCAAACCAAATGACATTACCAAAAACTAGTAATGTCCATAATGGGTTCGAAACACAGTCTTTGGTATGTTCTCATCCCGTACCTTTAGTTGGTGATATCCCGTCCGTAGGTCGATCTTCGAGAAACATTTTGCTCCCTTCAGTTGATCAAATAAGTCATCTATCCTCGGTAGCAGATATCTGTTCTTGATCGTTACTCTGTTTAATTCTTGATAATCGATACAAAGCCTCATCGATCCTTCCTTTTTCTTCACGAATAACACTAGAGACACACTCGGTCGAATGTAACCTTTATCTAATAACTCTTGAAGTTGTACCATCAACTCCTTCATTTCTACCGGCGCCATACGATATGGAGTTTTCAAAATCGGTGCCATTCTCGGTGCTAAGTCTATTACGAATTCGATTTCTCTGTCTGGCAGAAGACCATGTAGATCGTCCAGAAACACATCTTGAAATTCATTCACCACAGATATATCCTTAATTTCTACTCCCTTCTTTCGAGTATCTATGATGTAAGCTAAATAACCTACACATCCTTTCCATAACAATTTCTTGACCTGCATCATCGTAACACATCACGATTGCTTAAGTGATGAGCTACCATAAAACACTACCTTAGACTTACTCGGAGTTTGAAGGTTCACACATTTGTTCTGACAATCAATTATCGCTGCATAGTTATACAACCAATCCATTCCCAGTATTACGTCAAATTCTCCCAGTCTAATAGGAATCAAGTTAACGCTTAGTTCATGTTCTCTAATGTTTGTGGGACAATTTCGATAAACGTTTTCTATAGGGATTATTTCCTTATTTGCAACTTCTATGTTCAAAGGATCTTCTAAACGTTCTCGGGGTGTACTAAGTTTACTAGAAAATTCTTCAGATATAAAAGAACAGGTGGCACCCGAATCAAATAATACATAGGCATTTATATCATTGATTAGGATTATACCTGACACCACGTCCTTTATAGTTACTGCATCCTGGACGGTCATGTTAAAGGTTCGGGCGGTCGATCGGTTGGGTTGCGCGGGTCCACCAATCATTAACTTACTTCCTCCTCCCTAGCCTCCGCCAGTTCCACCACTTCCTTTCTTTGGGCAATCCTTTATCTGGTGCTCTGTTGATCCACAAGCAAAACATCCCCTGATCTTCTTTGGTTTTGGGCAATTTGGCGATATGTGCCCCTTTTGGCCGCAATTATAACACGTGCTCTTTCCTTTCCAGCACTCCCCCTGATGACTCCTCCCACACTTGTTACAAGCTTCAGTCCTTTTCTTAAAGTTTCTCTGGTAACTCCCACTTTGATTATTGTTTCTGTTGTTGTTGTTGTTTTCCCTATTTCTCTTTCCAGAGTTACTCCCTCCGTCGCTGCTTCCTCCACGATACTCACTACCAATGTTCTTGTTTTTCTTCTCCTTATGATACAAGCTTAAGGTCTCACTGCCACCTTCTACAATGATTGCCTTTTCTAACAACGTCGCAAAGAAATCAATCTGGAGGACTGATACCTTATTATACAACCATGACTTTAGCCCTTGCTTAAAGCGTCTTGCCTTCCTCTCTTCATCTCCTACTTGGTGCTCTACAAAATGCGCTAGTTCATTGAACTTAGTCGCGTATTGCACCACCGTCATCTCACCTTATTTTAATTCTAGAAATTTCACCTCCATTCGATTCTTGATGCTCTTCGGGAAGTAATTTTCAAAGAACAGTGTCTTAAACCTATCCCACATTATCGTTCCTTCGCCAGCTCTCTGCTGATTAGCCTCCCACCAATAGTTCGCTTCTCCCCTTATCATATTGTTGGGTAAAATCTATATATGCACAACACGCAAGTATACGTGGTCAACAAATAATATAGTAATAAGTAGAGTATCGTTCCCACATAGACAAATTAGTAAGAAACTTAACCTTACAATTACCAATTTCCTATTAATCCTAATTTTATCAAACTATCTAATTCAATGATTAAAATTATAGAAACTAAATTAAGAAATAAATAAACTACCACAAAACAATCAAAAATATCAAAATCTAGAATTTCAAACAATTAATGGAGAATTAGACTTATGATTTCACCCTAAACTTCACTCTGATTTCTACACCTTTATTCCAATTCAACTCACTATCCCAGTTCATTAATCAAGAACACGAATGTAGTACTAGCCACCTCTCGATGCACTAATACCGTATTAATTTAAATCCACAAATTAGATAGAAATAAGTTAAACACCTTAATCAACTAACTCACTATATCTCTATGTGAATTATAATTAAAGAAGGTTTAAGATTAAGTTCTCTATCCGATTACATACAATGTCAAGCATATCTCTACCTTAACATTCATCAAGAATCTGCTATTCACAAAATTCATGAACACATGCTATATTAACTAAGTCTAGATTCGAATATCCTCTCTCGATTCCATACAAATCCACAAAGAATTGTTGATCAGGCAATTCATAAATTCAAGCTCAAATTAATATAGATACACTGGAAAATAGCTTATTGAACTGGAAATCAAAGTTTACAAAATCATCGTTTCACTTAAGGATCCACCATAAGCCTAAAAAGCGAATTAGTTCATAAAGAATGAAATAAAAACTGAATAATTTAAAGGAAACAGCCTGTCAATTACAAATATAGAACTAAGATGAAGAATAGTGCAAAACACTTTTCACGTAGCCTTAATCTGCAATCGTCACGAAAATCTCTTCAAAATACTCCTCCAAAGCTTGCTTATAAAAAAACTGGAATTGATCTTCGTATTATGCCTTGTGTGATTTAAATATTTCCCTTTCTCTCTCCCACACTTAGCATAAAAATGCCCTCAACTCAGCTCCATACCACTAATCCTAATCCAACTCTACCCCCTCTCATAGAAAGTTAAATAGGAATCTAAATCCATTTCAACACCAACAAATCATTAGTCAAAGACTCCTACAAAAATGAACTAACAATCATCCCACAACCCTATTATGATCACATTACATAAAGAATTAATAGCTCCCAACACTACCCAACTTCCAACATAAAATTACTTTTCACCCAGAACTGATGCCGACACAGCGCGCCCCGCGCTATGCAGTACTCTTTGACAGCGCGGCCCGCGCTACTGTTCTAGGAGAAGTTCACGTACCAGCGTGCCCCACGCTACTCCACTACACATCATAGTGCGGTCCACGCTATGTAGTCAGAAAGTCCAAAAATTGCTTGAAATCTCCTTCCAATGCTAGCATTCCGATAGGCACATTGATTATCCTATAACAAGCACAAAACCCATCAAAAGTAACATGAAAGTACAAAAAAAAAAACTAACAATATAACAAGCTAAACGAACATAAATCGTAGGTCGAAAACCTACTCATCACATATACGTAGCAAACACCGTCTTCTGATCTTCGCCCACGCAAGCTATAGTGAAAACTTTTTCGATCTCCTTGATTCACGTTTGCGCAACTATCGAGTCAGTCGTACCCTCGAACTCTAGGGGTCCTACATTCCTAAAATCTTTGAAGGTTGTCACTGGGACAACTTGAGGGTTGGGGGCGAACGGGTTCATTGTTCCTTCCCCTTAAGGCCTCTCCTAACAAGTCTACCAACTTCTGAATGGGATCTACTTGCTCCTTCTCGTTATTAATGGATTCTTCGGTGCAGTCAATCTACGTCTTGGTGCCATGATCTGCATCACAAATTTTCATTTTATTATTATTTAGTTATATTACTAAGTATTTCTTTTAATTTAAAAAGAATAAATTTATAACACGTTTCTGAATAAACTCCATTTATATTCATATGCCAATTCGTTACAATTACATGATTCTCTCTAGCATACTGCTATAAATAATAACACATATCCCCTATTATCACAAAAGATGGGGACAACACTAGCTTACTACCCTTCTAATATTTTTCAAAAGTTGGGATTTACTACTATCTCACATCTTACACAAAAGACTGAGATTTCAACAACAGATTAAAAAACACATAAATAAATATAATACAACTACAAAGATTCTTTCTCTAGAGTTAATCTAACATTCTACGCTCCACGGCTCTCTGGTATTCCTTTTGAGTAATGTGCACCACCATATCTCGGCTTATGGTATGTCAGGTCTGTCCTTGTTCAGCAGGGTAGTGATTTACCCCATCAATCAATCTCCTCATGGCCGTGTGCGGAGCATATCCCATCTTGTTCATCTTCCTTCTCTTGCATCTCACATCATCCTCTAAGTCATTAGCCCGATCATTAGTTTCTTCCCACTTCTCCTCGAAGTGAATCCTATCCATTACCTCCATCTCTAGCTGTGTACGAAGTGCTTCCTTCTCCGTCCTCTCGCTCAATTCTCTCTGCTCCATTTCTTCTAATTTCCCAGCCAACTCTAACTTCCTAGCCACCGATCGGTGAAACAAAGTTCCCATATGGATCCCTGCCTCCTTACGGTGAGCAATCTCCACCTCTATCTCCTGCATCACTAATTTTATCTATTGATTCTCGTCCCTTAGTTTGTGGAACTCAGACTCCCATTCCCCAGCCTCAACTTCTAATTCCTCCACTCTACATCCTAACTCCAAAATTTGTTCCTCATATTCTCCCAACATCCGATCCTCAAAAGTTGCCTCGCCAGAGTCCCCCATATGTTCAGGCTCCTCCTCTATAGGCTCTTCCTCCAGATCAGACTCCTCAAGTAATGGCTCCATCTCATCCTCCTCATCATCCACATTAATAGGGGCCACTACTGATATGGGCTCCACTATCAACGGTGCCTCATATACCACGTGGATATCACGCGGCTCCTCCTCTACTACTCGGCTAGGTCCTCCCATGTCAGTCATCCTACAATCAGCAACATAAGATAAGATAAACAATAACTCCATTAGAATGTTAGATAGCATAAGTTCATTGTATAGAATGAAGTTATATTCTATAACACACTTTGTCTCTCTTTATGAAAACTCTATATGAGTCTCATCCCTCTTTATCTTCTAAGTTTTCCTAAGTTATAATCTAAGGACTCTCGTCCCTAAGGTTTATAACTATGGCTTTGATACCAACCTGTAAAGCCCCCAAATTCGGACCGCCACTTGGTCACTGGAATTCAGTTCGTCACGTGCTCATTGTAATACAATAATAACTAAAATTACACATTCACAGCGGAAGATCTAATCTAGAATAATATACAATGCTTTATTATAATTATTTTCCCAAATCTCGTAACCTACAGTACTTAATAGATTACATAATAATATCGAATAAAGACTTATTACATAATCCTACTTAAGCTTAAACATAGTCTGAAGACAGTCTTAATACAACATAACAATTTTAAACATAAAGGAACAAGATAGTCGGTAGCCTTGCCCTTGCCCTTGTCTTTCCCAGAGACACTTCCCTGTTCCGCCTTAATTGAAAGGTTTTAAATAAGCAAGAATGAGCACGAATTTCCCAACAAGTAATATACAACAAGGGTAAAGAGTTTTATAACACGAGTTTGAAATATCGAAGTATCATCTCTAAGATAGTTCAGGGTTTCAGAATAATATCACGAATAACGAATATCAACAATTGTTGAATCAAATCCTTTGAATATGAAACGATAATTCAATATAGATCAACAGATATATATGAATTCAAAGGCTATCAACGTATCTAACTGAATAAACAATTTATACTGAGCAGTCACTAATGACTATTGAACATCTACTAGAATCATCAATATTAAACTGATAACCTAAAAGAAATAACTATGATAGATGATTAGTCTACAATACTCTATGTTATGCATAACACCACAGTAATATTCACGCGTGTGTTGGAGCTTCCAACAATAAACACTCCCCTTACCATAAGGGTTGTTCAACTCAGTTTTCAAGATTTTCGCACCAGTCAATTGGTTTGGATATTTTTATAAACATGCATATAGTCTAGTCGAATCAAATGGCATAGATATTTTCACAATATCTAAGAACAATACCAAGTTCAGCATGAATAATAGCTTTCATTCGACTTAACGAAATAAGAGTTCAAGTATTCTAACTCAATTTAAATGAGTAAGGAAACTAGTTCGCAATATACCAGGATAGAATACTTGCACTATAAAAAAGTGTAAGTTGGGAAACTTGCACAATAAAAGTAGGGTTCAGATGCTTGCCTTTAGCGTAGTCTAGCCACGTAATTTAACCAACACTTTTGAATCCTATTATAGTGTATTATATGTTTAGGATGTTCATTAGTTAAACATATTCGATAAACAAACTTGATATATAGTGCAAGTGTACACATATGACTCAATCATGAAATCTTATACGTATGTTATTACGTAGCTCGGAACTATCGTTAGACTTCATCATTTAAAAATACCTTGTCAATTAAAGCTAAGATAAGTGTTAACATGCAAGGCTACCTCTACCACTGTGTCATGGACATAAATAAGCATAATGAAGTTATACTAGCATGCAACATATTTCAGAAATCACAAAAGTCACTTTCCAAGTCTGTAGAAGAGCAAGGGCGCGGCCGCGTGACTCCCAGTTCAAACTAGGGCTGAACAATCACTTGCCTGGCCTAGCTTGCCCATCCTTACACACATAACATATATTAACATGTCAAGGGTCCTTTCGTATCTCTCAAGTTCAATCTAGGTCCCTTCTTTCATAATATTATTCTAAGTTGAACATCTCAACAAGTTAAGGTCATTCAAGGTTATGAAACCACAAAGTCTAACATGCTTCCTTCTTAAACATATAGGGTAGTCATTTAACTCATATTAGAGATGCTTATGAGTATTCATATCACATATGTGTAATCAACATCGTTTTGGTTTGAAAATATGCTTCGTTTATGCTTCACTTGAATTACGATACCTAAGCATGGTATATATACATTTATGATACATGAGTGAGTCTAATATTATCATCAAACATCTTCACAAATATCAGATTCTAACTCTCATAGTAGCACGTTAACATTCACATTCAAAGTTCGTATTCTTATTAGTAAAGCTTACTAATAAGTCCAACATGTTCATGCTTCATTACAAAATCCATATACGTAAGTTAGTATGTCTGACATGCATTTGAAAATCATACTAACTTGCTTGCAAGATCAGAATATCAAAACGAATTTAATAAGTCAATGTCCATTTTGAAACTCTAAGTTTCCATTAGCATGTTATCAATGCCATTTAGTATGTTAAACTACTTCACTTACTATACATCCTGCTCACATGCTTACGTACAAATGAAATCAGACCATACAAACATGTCTTTAAGTTAGAACTTTAAGGTACACATGGTCTATTGAGTTTGCACATTGAAAACTCAAGTTTTCTTTTGAAATCAAGCTAGGTGAGTAATTATATGAAACACAACATAACTAGTATGTCAAGGACTGAAATAAGCTTAACTAAGTTGTATTAGCATGCTCCATAAGATAAATATCATAACAAAACAACCAACAAAATCTACAAAGGGGCGCGGCCGCACGCCATTTGTACTAGGGATACGCGCGGCCGCACGGCTTCCGTTCCAGACCAGAGACTTCCCAGCCTCGACAGATAACAAGCCCAATATCAAATTTTATTCACCAATTCGACTGTAACCAAGCCGCATTGCCTACTAAACATGTTAATAAGCCTATATAACAACTATATAAGTTTTCTACAACCCAAACACAATTCAACTTGGCATAATCAAGAAATTGAAATTCAAGAACTCAAGAAATTCTTTTGGCAAAGATTGAAAATGAAAAGCAAGGAAGAGGGATTATACCTCTGTAATGTGAAATGTGTTTGCTGCTAAATGAATTCCTAAACTCTTAGAATACTTGTATGCTCTCAATAAAATTCTCAACAAATCAAATTAGAAGGAGATGAGTTGTATTTATAGAGAAACCAATGTACAGACAATCCATATATACATCAAATTAAACCAATGAGAATGTTAGATTACATGATGGTTAAGAGAGAGTTGATAAATGGTTGTTAAAAATCATCATGACAACCACTCCCTGCATAATTATGTGTTACACGTGAATGAGAAGTGAGGAGCAATTAGACACTAAATTTGGGACAAGCCTTAATCTCAGCATTTGCAATTCAACTAATACCATATACTATAGTTACATGTATAAGCCCACTTAGGTTATATACATATTATACATACACATGGTTCTAATACACTTAGGTTTCGATTCCAATTGAAATGTCACTATATAATTCTCATAATGTAGTAAGTGTAAATTGGTACTGTGACGCCCCCAAATCTGGGTATCTTTTAACCCGACAGATGGTGCTACACGGTGCTATAGTTCACACAAACATTCAATTGAAATGCCTCAAAAGAACGAATATGTCTTATATATATATTCCAAAATAATATTACCATTCCCCAGGTTCTTTATAACCATTACATTTGTTCTTGTCATAATATTCAATATAATCATTATAAACCTATACTATTGCATAGGTAATCTACAGGTTCGCCTTAACCTTCCCATTTATCCTTGCCGGATACTTCGGTCCGTTCGGTCTTAGCTTCAGCGTCTGCTACAGTAAAAAAATTACTTTCCCTTTGAGTCTTTATAGTCTCCTTGAAGATTACTTGGTTAATCTTTGATCTTCTTCTTGCTTCTTGAAATATAAACTCTAGCTTTTCTAGCTTTTTCTCTCAAGTTAATAAGCACCTTATAAGTTGGATGAAATGAAAACAACCAACAAATGAAATCCTAAGCTTGCTATTTATAGGAATCTCAAAGTGAGGGTTGTTTAGACATTAAACCAATCTCACCTCCTTACTATTCCTAGCTTAAGCATTAAGTTTACTTGATCACCACATTATTTGCTTAACCATTAAGTTATCTTGCTTATCACATATACTTGGCCATTAAGTTTACTTGCTAATCATCTAACTTATTCATTACTTGCTCATCACTTTAATTACTTGGCCATTACAACACTTAGCCATCAAGTTACTTTACTTGGCCACCACTTTGGGTCATCCATGGGTTTAAACCATCCAATAACCCATTAGTTCATACTTTGGGTCTTTAGCTTAATTAATCTTAACTTATTCATTGGGCTTGCAATTAAACAATTACTTGGGCTTGTTCATTAATTTATATTGGACTTAACCATTCCTACATTTGGGCCTTATCATACTTCCTATTGGACAATACAATTTCCTACACAATCCTACAAGTCCATTACTCATGGCTTAAAGCCTTATAACGTATTGTCGACGTATTAATCTCGTATTCCAACTCATATACTTGTTCAACATATACGCCATACCATCATTCATACATACTCATATAATACCTCGTATCATACTCGTATTCATTACCTCGTTTAATTCTTACGCATCATACGATCATCGCTTTATTCATTATACGAATTTCATTTCCTTCTCAGAAATCACGTTCCCTAATCGTTAGGTTTTTAAGCCCACAGGCGAAAAAAATGCATTTTTCATAACTAAAATATTATTGGATATTCCATCTCACCTTGATATTCTATCGTTACGTATTTCTCGAAAGTTCAAAAATAATTCTCGAGCATAAATGCGTGAATAGTATTTTTTGGAAAATTTCTCGGAAAGCTTTTATTTCCGTCTTCAAAATTCAAACACTTTAATCCTACCACGTAGCCAAAATCCTACGACGTTCCGACATATTTAAGTCATAAAACGACCTTTGTGACAACCCGAGAATTTAGATAATTATTAAAATCCTAAAATGATGTATTAAAAGTTATAAGATGAACCTAGACAGAAAATAAGTGTATGGAATTGACGTTTCTGTGAAGAAATTTTAAGGACTTCAAAATTTTTAAGAAGAACCTATATGGTTTCTTAATTGAATGAGAATAAATAAAATATGGTTTACAAAATTTCAAAACCCTAGAAATGAATTGATATGTATTTGAGTGAATATCAATAATAAGGTATTATGATACCTGTAAAATTTGATGTGAATTGAATAGTGTAAGAAATGTTATACTAATACATGTGAAATTTTATTAAGAAGATAAGATTTCACATGAAGAGATGTTATAAGGTTAAACGAAGATGAGTATATGTATAGAAATATATATACTTAGTAAGGTGCTATATATATTTTAGCAAGAGCAGTGATGAATTAAGTTAATGATATAAGGATCAAGATAAAACTATGTTAGTAGTTAACATAGCTTGAACGTTGGCCTTGACTGGCAAATAAGAATTTGAATAAGTAGAAAGTCGTTAGTTATTACGATTAGCAATAAGAAGGGAGTAATTTAAAACTCAAAATTTGAGTTAGAGATAGAATTTTGAATCATGGACTGCTCGGTTGCGTCCGGAAAGTCAAGATTAGTCAGAATGGACAGTAAACACAAAATGTGTAAATGTTGACTATTGGTCTAAGTCAACAGTTGACTTTTTATGGAGAAAAGTCAAAATTAGTATGAGAAGTGAAATATATTATGATATTATGTTATACGGGTAGTGGTATAATATTTAATATTATACCAAATGATGTAAAGCTAAAATATGAGATGAGATCCAATATGTAGATATGAATATTGGTATCAAAGTAGTTAGTAAATTAAATTCATATTTGAATAAATGATTGAATATACTAAATTATATATTTAATATATAAATAAATTGTTTGAAAATAATTTATGGAGAGGAGGAGGAAATTAAATTTAATTATACAATATAAATTGTATAACTTAAATAAGTTATTTAAATTAAGTATGATAATTAAATAACCTAAATGGTTATTGTTATTTAGTGGTACTAGCATTTAAATATATACTAGTGACCTAATCTAAGAGAATTGTGGAGCATGTCACAATTTATTTTATGATTATGTGAGTAAGTGAATACGAATATTATGTGATGACAAATAAAAGAAACTAGTGTGATCGTAATTATATATTAGGAATGAAGAATTAAATAACTTAAGAGTTATGAGATGAGAGAATTATGGTATTTAAAATATATACTAATTTTAAGAGATTTATTTTATACATCTCAGTTAATTAATTTTATAACCTAATTATAATAAGTCTAATTGGGTTAAGAAATTAATGGCATGTAAGTAAGGAATTAAGTTATAATGAAAACCCTAATTAAATAATTAGGGAATAATAATATTAAAAGTATTGGACCTAATTTATTTTCATGGTCCAATCAATTAATTTAAGAAGCCCAAAACTTGATCCAAGTATAGAAGGACACAATGGTCATTTGGTAAGTAAAATAAAAGCAATTAAAGAAAATAGTATGGGTGAAATGAGGCCACATAGTTGGCTAGTGAGTGGTAGAGGTAATAACCACAAAGAAACTAAAATGTGGTGGAAAGAGGGGCCAAGTGGCTGGATATACAGGGAGGAAAAGAAGGGAGTGCATGTCATCATGCTAAGCCACAAATTTGCAAAAGATGTTTACCCATGTGTCACATTAATTAAGGTGCCACTTTGTTTCCTAGTCTTCCACATATATCTATGTGGTGATTTAGTAAGAAAGAGAATTTGTGGGAGCAAAACAAGGCCACTTGGCCGGATCCAAAATGAGAGGAAGAAGATGTAGCCACATGGTTGGCAAACAAATAAGAGAAAAAGGAGTGGACAATAATTGGCCACAAGGAAAAGTTAGTGGAGAAACATGTGGGACAATTAATAAAATATTAACTAAGGAACTAAACCAAGTGTGGGAGAAATGAAGGCCACGTGGCCGGATATATGAAGAGAGAAAGGAGGCATGCATGTCATCAATTTAAGCACAACACAAGTGGCAAAAGATCTTACACCAATTAAACTAGGTGTCATTTATTTTAAGGAACCACTTTGCCTAATAATCTTCCACATATTTATGTGATGATTAAGTGTGAAAGAGAGAGAGAGAATGTGGTGGAGGAAAAAGAGGCCACATATGGCCGGATGTTTTTGTGAGAGGAAAAAAAAGAATGGGTATAGATATTAGTTAAATAATTATATCCAATAACAAGCTATCTTGTTTCTTTCTCTTTCATCATTTCCAATTAGCTAACATAAGAACTAAATAGAGAGAGAGAAAGAAGAGGTTCGGCAGCCATGGAGGAGGGGAAGGGAAGTTTTTGGTGAAACATCAAAGCTCCATAATCAAACAATGAAGAAGAAGAAGGAGAGCATGGTAATCAAAGGTATAAATACCTTTTGTTATGTAATTTATGATTATTGTAAATCAAATCTTGAATCAAGTTTTCTAAACTTAAAAACCATGAATATACTTGTTATTGAGTGTTTCATGTTTAGATATACCCATTTTGGGTGTTGTTTTAGTTGGAAATCAAAAATAAAGAAAAGTGATTTTTCTAGTTTATGAGCCTAAAAATTTCTAAGTACTTTAGATTTCCACCATTTTTGATCTACACCTTCTGTTTGTGATCCGTCAAAGGGATGTGGTAGATATGTAAGTTAACTACTAAACCCAAGTGGTAGAACTCAAAAATGTTGAGTACACAAGTTGTAGTGACTGTTTTACAAAAAACAGTTTCGTTGCTAAAAATAAAAAATAGACTGTTTTGGACAGTCAAAGAGTAGGGGCAGTTTGGTCATTTTTTGGACATCTAAAAATTCTGGAAAAATTTGGGAGGGTAATATGATAAGTTAGCTAACATCTCCAAGTAGAATCACTTAAAAAGGAGTTGTAGAGTTCCCTATGGAAAATGTTTAACAAAGCACAAAAAACTGCAAAATGATATTTAGCTTCTCCCCAAAATTTTAAAAGGGCATTTTCGGCCACTTAATTTGTGAGAAAAATTCTGGCCTTTTGGGACATGAAACTATATGGTATTAAATACCTCCTGTCCAAAAATGAGCTAATTCTGACTTAAAATGACCAAGTTATGACCATTTCAATTTCTGTGATTTTCCGACGAAAATGGCTATAACCGGAGTTCTATAACTCCGATGGCCACGAAATTTAAACTGGAGTGTCACGTTAGCACGTATAAGATTGTATCAAGAGATGAGAATTTTTGGAGTTAAGCACGAGATAGCTAATTTCTTAAGAAAATGACTAAAAATGATTTTTGAAAAATACCAAAGGAAGTTGGAAAACTTTGGAAAAATACTTTTTGTGTATGAAATATATGTATACATGTTTGGACAAAGGATAGAAAAATAATAAGTTGATTTGGTATTTTCGTGAGCGGATATGGAATCCAGCTTGCTGGATTGGAAAATCTGATGAATCCAGCTTGCTGGATTGAAAAGAAGTTTACTGAATTAAAAATTTGTTGGATCCAGCTTGCTGGATTGTAATCTAGTTGCTGGATTTGTAATCCAGTTCGCTGGATTGCAGTTTGGCATGCTGGATTGGAAATTTGTTGAATCCAGGTTGCTGGATTCTGTATCCAGTCTGCTGGATTGGCAATTTGGTTGTTAAATTTAGAATCCAGGTTGTTGGATTAGTATTTGACTTATTAGAGTATAAAGAAAAACTTATAATGTATAAGATTAAGTGTTTAATCATAATGAATATGATACAGTGATTGAAGAATTATCCAAGAATGATAATAATACCGATGTGTTAGGATGTTATCTAATATTTGATTAAATGTTAGATAATCTATTGACAAAGTAATTGTATTATGATACAAAGTAGAATATGCTGATTGAAAGACCAATCTTATAATTAATGATAGGTCTTACAAAAAGAAGTTAACTTAAACTGAGTAGCAGTAGTCAACGAATCAGGCAAGTTTTTCCTAACTCAAACTTGAGTTGTATGTTGAAAGCATGTTAATGAATAATTGTTGTTAATTATTCACGTCTATATTGATTATTGATTCGCACGTTGTGCATATTGTAAATGTTCATCAGGTATGAAAGGCTGATCACCTTCATTACCATTTGGTTCAGTTAATCTGTTTATGTTTATGCTTGATCATTCATTTTTATTGACTTGGTCGTTTAGCTAAGAAAATTTGTTCATGCTCTTTCACAATGTTTATATTGTTAAAAGTTAGCTAGCTTATTGTTCAATTCTTTCAATCATGATATATCTTCAATAAACTTATGCTAGTTGGGCAAATTTGATGCTCACCCTTGCTATATTATGATAAAATTTTCAGATTAAGATGAAAGCTTGAGTAAAGATAGAAGCGAAGATAAAGTGCAAGATTAAATTATGGTGCAGTTAGATCTATTAAATTTTCTGACGAAAATAACATTGTAAACCTTTAAGATATTGAAGGTATGTATTAAGTTAAGGTTGTAGACCTTGGGAATGATGTGTAAAAGTTTAATGTATAAATAATTTATGTTTATATCTTCCGCAATAGTTATAGAAATAGTATACCAGATCCTTGGTGATTAGGACCGGGATCTGGGGATGCTACAACCTTCATCTTGTTAACACATATAATATAACTTTATTCATTATTAAATCAAATAAAATTATTTTATAATTTGCTCGATTTTCAGGGGCGTTACATTCTTCTCCCCTTATAAGGATTCTGTCCCCAGAATCTCGCTACAATTACACAAACACATGAGGAAAAATTTTCCTTTATTTTAATTTCGAGTTCCCACATTGCTTCTTCAACATTGTGGTTCCTCACATTCACCTTCACAGAAGGTATTATCTTATTTCACATGACTTGTCACTTCCTATCAATAATTTTAGTTGGAAGTTAAATACTTATTAACATATTACGCTATCTTACTTTTATTAGTCCTTCTTTTATCATGGAATTATATGAAACTCAAAATCCTCCTTCAAAACAAGATTATACTTAATCTTCTCTTCATCCTCCATCCTTTTCTTGATTCGCTTGCACTCCTCGTTACCTAGTTGTACTTCCTTAACTCGTTCCGTTTTCGTGGATTGAGTCTACATTGTGAATAACATTTCTACCACTTCATTCCGTAATTTAACTTCTAACTCTATTCTTGTCATCTCTGTTATTAACTCATTTTGAGTCGTTAACATCGATAGCTTTTCCCTACCTCATATTCAACTTTGTATGTGTTAAGATATATTTCAGACTCTTAGAGTCCGTGTATATCTCACACTTCTCCCCGTATAAATACTATCTTCAGATTTTTAATCCAAAACTACAGCTGCCCATTCTAGATCATAAGTAGGATAAACCTTCTCATAATCCCTTAACTAGCGTGATGCATACACAATGACATTGCCATGCTACATGAGCACGCAACCCCGTCATCTATGCGAAGCATCGAGATACACTAAAAAATTCCCCGTATCATCTAATAAAGATAATACAGGTGCTTAATTAAACTTCTTTTCTTAGTTCCTAAAAACTATTTTTCTCACTTCTTATTCCCATCATACCTATCAATTTGCTACTGACTTGCTTGGTGCCCCTTACAAAAAGTCTAACTTCAATACATCAGTCAGCCCATACGACATAACCAGAAACTCAACATAACTATAACGAGTTCTGAACGTCATCTTAGGTACCTCATACTCCCTTACGTTCCACCGATAATACCCTGTACGTAAATCTATCTTAGAAAAATTCTTTACCCATTTCAACTGATCCAATAGATCATCGATCCTGGGCAGCGGGTATTTATTCTTAACCACTAACCAATTAGTCATATATTTGACTAACGCATTGGGTACTTAACTTTACTTATTAGGGTTCGCGTTCTTTCAACCTAAGTTTACGCGACCTACTTTCATTACCAGCTTACAGCTTCATGACATATGGAGATGTCTTACTTAATACATTCATCATCTTTGTTGATTTACATTCTTATCTTCTTCTTATTACTTCTTTAGGACTCTGCACACATCGCTTCTCTGCTAGTAGTCCATATGGTACTCTGAGTGGTTTCCCACAAACAACCAACAAACAAGTTCCCATCTCATCTACACAGCCACACAGTGAGTTAGATCGGTTGCTAGTTTCGTATATACCTTCGCTCTCTGAAGGAATTGTTTAACCCAGCTCCCTTATGTTAACCATCAAAGGTTACAATTGTACAACAACCTAAACTTATCTTAACATCCTTCTAGATTGCGTCATGATTAGACAACAAGAAAGTTTCGGTGATTTATTACCGTAAAATACTACCTTAGGTTTCCTTATAAAACCGAAGATTCATACTTTTCCTTAGACAATTTATTAAGGTTCTATGGTTAATCAACCCATTCATACCGAGAAATACTTCAAATTCTCTAAACTTTATCTGTACTTATCTACCGATACTTGCTTACCTTTCTTATTCATAAAACCATTTCCAAAATATATTCAATGAGAGTTATTTTCTCCTTCTCTACCTGTGATAATCCGAGAATTTGGATATTTATAAAATCTTAAAATATTGAATTAAGGTTAAATAATAAACCTAGACAGAAAATAAGTGAATGGATTTGAGATTTCCGAAAAGGAATTTTGTGAATTTAAAATTTATATGGTGAATTATTTAGGATTAAGTATATAAGTGAATATGTTCCGTGTATATGGTATTATATGTGTACAGTATGTGGTTAAGGGTCAAGGGTTGACCAGATAATCTATATCAGTGGCAAACCTTAATATTGTATTAAGAACGTCAACATTTAGTTAGAAAATTCTTACGATTTATAAGAAACCCTAAAACCGGTTTTAGAAACCCTAATTTCAGTTCCGGAAATTTGAAACCCTAATTTATAATTAGGGAAAACCTAATTGTTAATTTAATAATTTTAATGTTAATTAGAAAACCTAATTTCTAAATTAGAAAGATTATTTTTCTATTTAAAACCCTAATTCTTGGGTTATAAACACTAATGGCCATTTTGGAAAAACCCTAATTATTATTTAAAATTTTTAATTAGAACATATTAATCCTAATTAGCAAGCTTGAGTTATGATTGGGAAATGTTAATATAATTAGAGAATTCTAATTATAATTTATAAATATTAATTTTCTATTTTGAAAACCTAATTTAGAAATCCTAGAAATTTGATTTTTAAGAACCTTAGGTTTTAACCCTAAGGGTCAAACCCTAAGGGTTGGATGAGAGGTCAAGTATGCCATTAAAATGTTATGCAAAAAGACTAAAATGCCCTTTTTAGTATTCTTTAATGGATCAAAGAGATAAAAGAATTAAAGTAAAGAAAATCTAACTTTACTTAGCATACTTGCCAAAACCGTTCCCTCTCTAAAAATTCGGAACTTAGAGTGAGATGGAGTGATAAACTAAGCTAAGAACACTTCATAGCTTGCCAAGATCAGAATCAAAAGTCAGAAATCAAAGATCTAAGCCTAGAAGGTATAAACCCTAAATTCTATAAATCTTGTGTTTTGATGTTAGTTGTTGTTTAGAGTTGTGTTATAAGATGTCATTTAATATTTTGGGTTGTTATATCCCAGATCCATAACATCAAAATGCTCGAAATTGATGATTTTAGAAATCTGAAAAAAGTTTGACATATGGCCTGACAGCCATATGTCAGGACCCATAGATCTTTATCTGTTAATGATTTGTTCTGTTTTAAGTTATAAACTTGTAGTATGTTGTTAGGGCTTGGATCTAAAGCTTGCATCAAGCCCAGATCAAGTATGTATTGAAAGTTATAAGTAGTCAAACTGCGTTGACCGGCCACGAAATCTGGTTTACGGGTAACCAAGAAACACAGAAATCCAGAAATCACTAACAGCGTTTTTGTCAGCTCTTTATCTTGCCGATCTTTGTTTGTTAAGTCATGTTGTTGGTTGAATCTTGTAGATTAACATGTAGGCTATACATCTATGCTTTTATCTTACCAAAATCATAAACATGATCAAGGTAATCAGTGGTCAAACTAGCATTGACCAACTGTCCGGATGAATTTTTGGAAAACCCAAAATTCACCAAGAACAGTTTTTGGCATGCACTTTGACCGGCTCAGATTTTGACTTGGTGATGTTGTTGAACTGAAATAAGTACATATTGTTGTACCCTGACATCAAGACTATAGGATTGAACCTTTATAACGCAAAAACATAACTTGGAAAGCAAAGATTCAAGCCGCCTAAGTAGGTACCTCGGCTGCTCTTCATTTTTGGGTAACCCAGAAAATGAAGAACAGGCCTGACAAGATTTTTGATGCCTTATAACTGACTGATCTGATGTTGTATGGCCAGAAACTTGGTATGCTATTGTAGTATTACATAAGTACTACAACTTTAACACAAATTCCAACCCAGAAAGCAACATGAACATAGAATTAAAATCGGTCAAACCACCTACCTTGAACACTGACATGAGTTTCTGGGTTTGATCAAAACAGCCCAAGAACACCATTAACAACAAATTTGTCGCTTAAAGCCCCTTCAGCGACACTTAAATTCAGAAATTTATTTATTTTAATTAATAAATAGATAAAAATAGTTTTTAATTATTAAAAATTCAAAATAAATTGCTAAAAATTATTTTAAAGCCTGAAAATTAGTTTTTAATTATTCTTAAATATTTAATATTTTTGGAATAATAATGGTATTTAATTTATTTAATTATAATATTAAATAAATTATTTAAAAATAATTTTAATACATGAAAAATCATTTAAAAATATATTATGGTATAAGAAAATATTTTAAGTTATTTTCAATAACTTTTAATATTATGTGATGAATTTCATTAATTAATTAATATTAATGATAAGTAATTTATTTAATAAATATATTAAATAAATTATTGAAAAATAGAATTAATGATTTAAAAATCATATAAAATGATTTAAGTGTTACAAAAATATTTTAAGTAATAAAATATAACTTTTGGTATTTTGTCATAAAAATATTAATATTTTAATATTAATAGCAATTATCGGATAATGAATTAATTGTTTAAAAATCATATAAATATGATTTTAAGGTATTAAAAATACTTTGTGATATTATAACTATATTATAATATTATGTCACGTATTTCATTAATATTTAATATTAAATAAATATTAATGATAAAAGAATTATGTGATATTTAATTCATATAAATACGATATTAATGATTGAAAAATTATGTCAAATGGTAATAATTATCTGAAAATTATTATGAGACTTGGAAAAATATTTTAATTGTTAATATAATTGTCTGAGATAATTGTTAAGTATTTAGGCAGAGTTTAATGGAAGTTAAACTCGATAATTCTCCGACTAAACTGTCGGGATGTCAGAATTGTGTTGGTTTCAATTCAAACTGAAATAGTTTGACTTGATACCGAGTCTTAGATAATTTATGGACTGATAGGGTTATGTGTTAATGTGTTTATGTTATTTTAAATACTATGATGATAATATTCTAATGTGTAGATCGATATTATTTATATTAGGTTTTTAGATAAAGCTAAATAGAATGTGTAACGATAAACATCAAAACAGGCAAGTTTTTCTTAACTCGACCTCGAGTTGTATTATTCAGTTATACTTGCGGTTAATCATTTTTGATTGTCATGTCTAAGAATTATTAAATCACACTCTGTGCATACTACATGTATTCATTAGGTATGAAAAGCTGATCACCTTCATTACTATTCGGTCTAGATATATATATATATATATATATGTTCATGTACAATGCTCGTTCAGTCATGTAAAATTTGTTCATGCTAGTTCATAACTATATTGTAGAACTTTAGCCAGCTTATTGTTCAAATTCTTTCAATCATGATATATCCTTAAATAAACTTATAATTGGTGGGCAAACTTATGATCACCCTTGCTATATCATGATAAACATTGTAGATTAAGACGAATACGTCAGATACAAGGAAATGTTAAAGACAATTCCATCTTTAAGTTTACGTGTGCAGTTAAGTTTGTATAAGTATTGCATATTAATGTTTTTGAAAGTCAAATAAGTTATGATTTGTGTATAAGTTAATGTTACTCGACCTTGTGGAAATAGTGTGTAATGTAATGTATAAATAATTTATGTTTATATCTTCCGCAATAGTTATAGAATGATTGTACCGGATCCGTGGTGATTTGGGACCCGAGTTTGGGGTCTCACAGTTGGTATCAAAGCTGTTGGTTATGAACCTTAGGTAGGAATACCTGAGACTAATAACCGCAGTGATTAGGATAAGATCTAACTCATATAGAGTTAGTTGGTCGGTAAGATTCAAAGACGAATATCGACGAGTCATAAGATACAGAGTTCCCTAACTCTGATAATAAAGTTGAACAGTAGTGGTGAATAGATCGAGTCTAAAAGACCAAAAGTTCAGAAACAGGAGATCAAAAAACAAAACGATCAAGGCATAGAAATGAATCGTAATATATACGATGAGATCACCCCGTGATCTGATAAGGTTATAGTATGGAGAAAGATCAAGAAAATGATTGAAAAGTTTAATGGCAAGAATGCTGTATGTCAGTTGTATTATGAATTGGTACAGATTCTGGAAAGGATTATGAATACGGATTAAATGAAATTCGTATGGAGAAGGGAGTTAGAATTAAGTGGGGATTTCAATTGAGGACTCATGTCAGCAGCTAAGTTGTATGATTCTTCGTATGGGAGCTGAATTATATTTGGTGTAAAAACCACTTAGTTTCTGGCACTGATAATCATTGAAATGTCTGTATCGTGCTATTTTTTATATACATGTTGAGAAGGTGATTATTTTCTCATGTGTATACCATATAGATAGGATATAGGTAGAGAATAAATGGTTAAGTACGAGTTCTTAAAACTCATACTTATGATACGTTCGTGACTCATGATTATATGAAATGTTTATGAACCCCTCAACGAATGGACGCCAAAGGTCGGACTAGGACAAGTTCTTAAACTCATATGATTGTGAAAAGTTACTAAACTCATGAGTGTGGTTTGACGAACTGGGAATAGTTTTGTGTAATAAGGATAATATGAATAGATAGACTGTTTAAGCAATTGATCATTAGTGGAGACATAAGTTTTTCAAAACTCCTAGCTATGCTAGACTTCGAAAATTTTTGGACATCAAGCTAAATACGCACTATGTGCTTTTAAAAAATGAATTTTTATTCTCAACACTTGGTAACCATTGTGTATGCGTGGACTTCGGGCCACCGACACATCGTTACCTATTGAGATGATAAATCAGATTTGAAATGAATTTTTGATCGGTTTAAAGAATAGTCTATGCTATTTGCTTCGGCTAGACGATAATGATTTGAAATATCAAAATATTTTTTATTTTATCGCTTATGTACCATTTAACCTGGTGCAGAGATGATAAAAAGTTGATGGAGTTGTAAATGCAGGAATACTTAGTGTTGAATTTGATCTAAAATCGTTGTTCCACTATTGTATTATGTGTTATGACAAAGTCACTCGATGACGACATCCTCAAACGGGGCTGTTAATACAGTACGGCATCATGACGTCATTTTCAAAATATTTTCAAAAATTTAATTTACCAATGGCGTTTGGCTACACACATTCGTATTTTGATTGAATTGAATTATTAATATGAGTCTAAGCTATTTGATTCGGCTAGCCCAACGTTTATGAAAACTCTAAGCATTCTTTGAAAATTTTCCCGAACTAAATTATTTTGGTGCGGAATCTGATAAGACTGAGGTAAATTTTTGTGCCTATGGCAGTCAGGAGAAACATATCAAACCAGCAGTACGTAATAAGTACAGGGCATACCGGGCTAATTACCCATTATGTCCGTAAGTTATGACGGTTTACGGATGAATTTCCATATAACCTTTGTGAAAATGACAGAAAATAGTCTATATAACTCCTCAGCACAATTTCAAAATTTTTACTCTTGTGAAAAATGTATTGGGTAGCATGTGATGATGAGAAGGAATGGTGAATGGTGTATGGTGTAGGGTGTAAGGAAAATTTTGGGGACGAAATTTTTAGAAGAAGGGATGAATGTGACAACCCGAGAATTTGGATATTTATAAAATCTTAAAATATTGAATTAAGGTTAAATAATAAACCTAGATAAAAAATAAGTGAATGGATTTAAGATTTTCGAGAAGGAATTTTGTGAATTTAAAATTTCTGTGGTGAATTATTCAGGATTAAGTATATAAGTGAATATGTTCTGTGTATATGGAATTATATGTGTACAGTATGTGGTTAAGGGTCAAGGGTTGACCAGATAAGCTATGTCAGTGGCAAACCCTAATAATGTATTAAGAACGTCAACATTCAGTTAGAAAATTCTTACGATTTATAAGAAACCCTAAAACCAGTTCGGAAAACCATAATTTCAGTTCTTAAAATTCGAAACCCTAATTTATAATTAGAGAAAACCTAATTGTTAATTTAATAATTTTAATGTTAATTAGGAAACCTAATTTCTAAATTAGAAAGATTATTTTTCTATTTAAAACTCTAATTCTTGGGTTATAAATCCTAATGGCCATTTTGGAAAAACCCTAATTATTATTTAAAATTTTTAATTAGAAAATATTAATCCTAATTAGCAAGCTTGAGTTATGATTGGGAAATTTTAATATAATTAGAGAATTCTAATTATAATTTATAAATATTAATTTTCTATTTTGAAAACCTAATTTAGAAATCCTAGAAATTTAATTTTTAAGAACCTTAGGTTTTAACCCTAAGAGTTAAACCCTAAAGGTCAAACCCTAAGGGTTGGATGAGAGGTCAAGTATGCCATTAAAATGTTATGCAAAAAGACTAAAATGCCCTTTTTAGTATTCTTTAATTAGGAAGTGTGCAAATCTTGCCAAGATCTTGGTGGATCACCAACTAAATATTTCCCATGTGCTCAAATCTTAGCAACCTCAGCCAATACATTGCCACCTAGCAACTAGATTCAATGGATCAAAGAGATAAAAGAATTAAAGTAAAGAAAATCTAACTTTACTTAGCATACTTGCCAAAACCGTTCTCTCTCTAAAAATTCGGAACTTAGAGTGAGAGGGAGTGATAAACTAAGCTAAGAACACTTCATAGCTTGCCAAGATCAAAATCAAAAGTCCAAAATCAAAGATCTAAGCCTAGAAGGTATAAACCCTAAATTCTATAAATCTTGTGTTTTGATGTTAGTTGTTGTTTAGAGTTGTGTTATAAGATGTCATTTAATATTTTGGGTTGTTATATCCCAGATCCATACCATCAAAATGCTCGAAATTGATGATTTTAGAAATCTGAAAAAAGTTTGACATATGGCCTGATAGCCATATGTCAGGACCCATAGATCTTTATATGTTAATGATTTGTTCTGTTTTAAGTTATAAACTTGTAGTATGTTGTCAGGGCTTGGATCTGAAGCTTGCATCAAGCCTAGATTAAGTATGTATTGAAAGTTATAAGAAGTCAAATTTTGTTGACCGGCCACAAAATCTTATTTCTGGGTAACCCAGAAACCCAGAAATCACTGACAGCGTTTTTGCAAGCTCTTTATCTTGCTGATTTTTGTTAGTTAAGTCATGTTGTTGGTTGAATCTTGTAGATTAACATGTAGGCTATACATCTATGCTTTTATCTTACCAAAATCATAAACAGGATAAAACTAATCAGTGGTCAAACTAGCGTTGACCAACTGTCCGGATGAATTTCTGGAAAACCCATAATTCACCAAGAACAGTTTTTGGCAGGCACTTTGACCGGCTCAGATCTTGACTTGGTGATGTTGTTGGACTGAAATAAGTACATGTTGTTGTACCCTGACATCAAGACTATAGGATTGAACCTTTATAACGCATAAACATAACTTGGAAAGCAAAGATTCAAGCCGCCTAAGTAGGTACCTTGGTTGTTCTTCATTTCTGGGTAACCCAGAAAATGAAGAACATGCCTGACAAGATTTTTGATGCCTTATAACTCACTGATCTTATGTTGTATGGCCATGAACTTGGTATGCTATTGTAGTATTACATAAGTACTACAACTTTAACACAAATTGCAACCTAGATAGTAACAGGAACATAGAATTAAAACCGGTCAAACCACCTACCTTGAACACTGACACGAGTTTCTGGATTTGAAGAAGAACAGCCCAAGAACACCATTAGCAACAGATTTGTCGCTTAAAGCCCGTTTAGCGACACTTAAATTAAGAAATTTAATTATTTTAATTAATAAATAGATAAAAATAGTTTTTAATTATTAAAAATTCAAAATAAATTCCTAAAAAATTATTTTAAAGCCTGAAAATTAGTTTTTAATTATTCTGAATATATTTCTTAAATATTTAATATTTTTGGAATAATAACGGTATTTAATTTATTTAATTATAATATTGAATAAATTATTTAAAAATAATTTTAATACATGAAATATCATTTAATAATATATTATGGTATAAGAAAATATTTTAAGTTACTTTCAATAACTTTTAATATTATGTGATGAATTTCATTAATTAATTAATATTAATGATAATTAATTTATTTAATAAATATATTAAATAAATTATAGAAAAATAGAATTAATGATTTAAAAATCATATAAAATAATTTAAGTGTTACAAAAATATTTTAAGTAATAAAATATAACTTTTGATATTTTGTCATAAAAATATTAATATTTTAATATTAATAGCAATTATCAGATAATGAATTTAATTGTTTAAAAATCATATAAATATGATTTTAAGGTATTAAAAATACTTTGTGATATTATAACTATATTATAATATTATGTCATGTATTTCATTAATATTTAATATTAAATAAATATTAATGATAAAAGAATTATGTGATATTTAATTCATATAAATACGATATTAATGATTGAAAAATTATGTCAAATGGTAATAATTATTTGAAAATTATTATGAGACTTGGAAAATTATTTTGATGGATAATATAATTGTCTGAGATAATTGTTAAGTGTTTAGGCAGAGCTTAATGGAACTTAAACTCGATAATTCTTCGACTAAACTGTCGGGATGTCAGAATTGTGTTGGTTTCAATTCAGACTGAAATAGTTTGACTTGATACCGAGTCTTAGATAATTTATGAACTGATAGGGTTATGTGTTAATGTGTTTAGGTTATTTTAAATACTGTGATGATATTATTCTAATGTGTAGATCGATATTATTTATATTAAGTTTTTAGATAAAGCTAAATAGAATGCGTAACGGTAAACATCAAAACAGGCAAGTTTTTCTTAACTCGACCTCGAGTTGTATTATTCAGTTATACTTGCGGTTAATCATTCCTGATTGCCATGTCTAAGAATTATTAAATCACACTCTATGCATACTACATGCATTCATCAGGTATGAAAGGCTGATCACCTTCATTACCATTCAGTCCATATATATATATATATATATATATATATATATATATATATATATATATATATATATGTTCATGTTCAATGCTCGTTCAGTCATGTAAAATTTGTTCATGCTAGTTCACAACTATATTGTAGAAATTTAGCCAGCTTATTGTTCAAATTCTTTCAATCATGATATATCCTTAAATAAACTTATACTTGGTGGGCAAACTTATGCTCACCCTTGCTATATCATGATAAATATTGTAGATTAAGACGAATACATCGGATACAAGGAAAGGTTAAAGACAATTCCAGCTTTAAGTTTACGTGTGCAGTTAAGTTTGTATAAGTATTGTATATTAATGTTGTTGAAAGTTAATTAAGTTATGACTTGTGTATAAGTTAATGTTACTCGACCTTGGGAAAATAGTGTGTAATGTAATGTATAAACAATTTATGTTTATATTTTTCGCAATAGTTATAGGATGATTGTACCGGATCTGTGATGATTTGGGACCCGAATTTGGGGGTCTCACACAACCTTAACGCTTAAATGCATTTATAATCCCCTTCGGGAATGAACTTAATCACTTAGCAAATTCACATGCTATAAAAGAAAAGTAGCACTCCAATCACACAGCACATAAGCATTCATTGTATTGACTAGAATGATACTCGCTACTAAATCCGCTGATGCAACCACATCTTGGACCGTCATATTAAAAGTATGGCCATAGGTCTACCCGATGATGGTGGTCTAGTAATGGCTAACTTACCACTACTAACACCCTTACTCCCTTCCGACCCCCTTCCTTGGGCAATTTCTTGCCACGTGGTCCAAAGACCCACATACAAAACAACTATGATTTTTCTTAGGATTAGGACAATTGGGTGATATATGACCCTCTTGTCCACAGTTATAACAAACCGCTTTCCCCTTCAGATAGACTCCTAGCTGAGTCTCTCCACATGTCTTACATGCTTCCATCCTACGTTTAGGATCCCCTTATCCCACTCCAGTATTTCTAGAGCTAAAATTCTTTCTTTTTTGGCATACTACCACTACCACTGGCACTCTCTACCTTGGCTCCTCCCTCTCCCTCATATAGGTTGCAAAAGAAGTTTTTTGCGCCTTATCTACGTTTGTAATAACAGACGTCTTCTCTATTTCTTTTACCCATATCTGGGCCTCTATTGGGTCTGTCGTTCCTTTGAACTCCGGCGGACCTACGCTTTTAAACTCTTTAAAGGTAGTCGTTCTGGCTATCCTAGGTTCCGCTGGTACTCTATCCACGGTTTGGTTAAATGCATCCTTTAATATATTAACGAACTCTTGCATAGGGTTACTTTGACCCCTTTGATTTATCATTATGTGATTCCGCTTCCTTATTATGTTGTCTTCTCCTTGGCGGCATTTTCAGATTAAATAAATAAAATTTCATTATTATCTATTTACTTACTTCGTCATTATTTGCCACATTCCAACTCATACCATAACAAAGCATATTAAATGAAAACTTCATTATATTTATATGCTTCTTCATACTTTGAAACTATTTATAATTTGTTTTTCATAGCCAAAAGCTATTACATTTCTATCCCGTAATTGATCTTCACAAAATTTGGGATTTACAAAAGGACTACCCTTTTATACAAAAGAGGGTTTTACGTCACTACACACATACTTATAACTCTAGACTTCTAATAATGCATAACAGCGTCCTCG
Organism: Panax notoginseng; assembly: GCA_016801055.1. Taxonomy (NCBI): domain Eukaryota; kingdom Viridiplantae; phylum Streptophyta; class Magnoliopsida; order Apiales; family Araliaceae; genus Panax; species Panax notoginseng. Next base: position 131,901,892 of record CM029015.1, read on the forward strand.
TGTTTCTCATTCGCAATCATCACTACAGTATCCCGACTAATAGTGCGACGGGTTTGTCCTGACTCCATGGGATGACAAGCAACTTTCAGCTTGAAATCCTTATGAGCACTCTTATGGATGTAAGACATCCGTGCTATCTTCTGGTCCTTCTCCCCTAGTTCTTTACGAAGCTCATCGACCTCCTTCTTAAAATACCTAGCCTTATTTATCATGAGCACCTTCTCAACATGCTTGGACTCAAAATCTGCTTCTGCAGACTCTGTCACTACATAAAGAGCACTAATCTCTTCATTCTGATTCTGCACAACTGTACTCAGTTACACATTCCTGTTAAGCACTGCCAGAAACAATGCTTTCATTGCATCTGGAGGTGATGACTGTAGTGTAGGTACCACCGTATCAACCAATGTTACCTCCATTCCTTCCTCTATATCACTCATCATATCAAGGTATAATGTCCAAGCTACATCTCCCTCGGAATAGTCTTCCTCAGAAAAATACTCCACTGTCTTCGACTACTCTAAAATCATTAAGGGTACCTCCGCCACTGGCATGGGTACATGCCCTACTCTGTTCAAAATTTCTTGGCTCACTGCGTATATCTCAATACATCAAGCTATCGATCGACATCCTACAATAACACATAACATGTTGATTAGTACATAACACATAATAGTATAAGCACAAATCACATTTAATTTATTTAGGGTTACCTTCCATCTTTTAAATTTTTCGGTACTAAGTTTCCTCAATACCTTATTGACCCATTCGACTTAAGTAAAGCTCGAGTTTACTTCCTTCGGACTTTTCCTTCCTTAACGAGGTTATTAGCCTAAGGTTCTTCCCCCCCTTAAGTTTTATAACCTAAGGCTCTAAAACCAACCTGTAACGCCCCCAAATTCGGGTATCATCCAACCAGACAGATAGTGCTACACGGTGCTACAGTTCGCACAAATATTCAATTGAAATGCCTCAAAAGAACGAACATGTCTTATATATATTCCAAAATAATATTACCATTCCCAGGTTCTTTATAACCGTTACATTTTTTCTTGTCATAATATCCAATATTATCATTACAAACCTATACTATTGCATAAGTAATCTACGGGTTCGCCATAGCCTTCCTTTTTATCCTTGACAGATACTTCGGTCCGTTCGGTCTTAGCTTTAGCATCTGCTACAGTAAAAAAATTTCTTTCCCTTTGAGTCTTTATATTCTCCTGGAAGATTACTTGGTTAATCTTTGATCTTCTTCTTGCTTCTTAAAATATAAACTCTAGCTTTTCTAGCTTTTTCTCTCAAGCAAATAAGCACCTTATAAGTTGGATGAAATGAAAATAACCAACAAATGAAATCCTAAGCTTGCTATTTATAGGAATCTCAAAGTGAGGGTAGTTTAGACGTTAAACCAATCCCACCTCCTTACTATTCCTAGCTTAAGCATTAAGTTTACTTGATCACCACATTATTTGCTTAGCCATTAAGTTATCTTGTTTATCACATATACTTGGCCATTAAGTTTACTTGCTAATCATCTAACTTATCCATTACTTTCTCATCACTTTAATTACTTGGCTATTACAATACTTAGCCATCAAGTTACTTTACTTGGCCACCACGTTGGGTCATCCATGGGTTTAAACCATCCAATAACACATTAGTTCATACTTTGGGCCTTTAACTTAATTAATCTTAACTTATTCACTGGGCTTGCAATTAAACAATTACTTGGTCTTGTTCATTAATTTACATTGGACTTAACCATTCCTACATTTGGGCCTTATCATACTTCTTATTGGACAATATAATTTCCTACACAATCCTACAAGTCAATTACTCATTGATTAAAGCCTTATAACGTATTGTCTATGTATTAATCTCGTATTCTAACTCGTATACTTGTTCAACATATATGTCATACCATCATTCATACATACTCGTATAAAACCTCGTATCATACTCGTATTCATTACCTCGTTTAATTCTTACTCATCATACGATCATCGCTTTATTCATTATACGAATTTCATTTCCTTCTCGGAAATTACGTTCCCTAATCGTTATGTTTTTAAGCCCGCAGGCGAAAAAATGTGTTTGTCATAACTGAAATATTATTGGATATTCTATCTCACCTTGATATTCTATCGTAACGTATTTCTCAGAAGTTCAAAAATAATTTCCGAGCAGAAATGTGTGAATAGTGTTTTTTGAAAAATTTCTCGGAAAGCTTTTATTTTCGTCTTAGAAATTCAAACACTTTAATCCCACCACGTAGCCAAAATTCTACGACGTTTTGACATATCTAGGTCATAAAACGACCTTCATCTTATTAACACATATAATATAATTTTATTTATTATTAAATCAAATAAAATTATTTTATAATTTGTTCGATTTTCTGGGGCGTTACAAGTACACATATAATCCATGTACATTTTATCACACCGATATACTTTATTCGGTTGTTATCACATTACATTGTCTTCTTTATTAAAATAATAGTTTACAATATGTTCATGGTATATTATTTTAATGTATACCCACACACATATTGTCACATAAGCATTTCATGATGTATTCATAACATATGGTCTCAATAAATATAAATCTTCTTATATGGTTTCTATATATAATATAGCCACATTGCACTTTACACTTTATATTATACATATAGGTAGCTACTATACATATATATTTAACTATCACATGCTTGCACATACCAATTAATAAATTATTTATCTTACCAATTAATTAATAATAATATTAATTAATTAATCCCTTCCCTATTAATCAATGAAATTATTAATCTTTATAACAATTGATTAAATAAATATGAATCTTGTTATATTTATAAACACGTTGCTCATTGTTATTATATCTCTTACACTAATAATAATCATATTTATTAATCACCATTAATATTCTATAACAATTAATCAATATTCTTTAATAACAATTAACAATTAATATAGATTAATTATTCACTTAACAATTCTTTCGTTAATTAATATAATTACTATTATTTCTCATCACGGTGCCACACAAGGCATTTCAACGAGTTTATTACAACTCCACATTTCCTCACTTATTACAATTATTCACTTTAATATAATTGAGTTAACTCGTCTCATAACACGAAATCATTTCTATTCATATACATGCTCATTTCCATTAATATTTCTATTTATTAATATATGGAAATTCTCGGGTATTACAGCGATACCTTTAGAAAGACATACAAACCTACTTCAAACTCCCTCTTCTCACGATAAGGATCTTCATACGTCTTTTGTCTATCTTGAGCCGCTACCAATCGAGTACGCTTTAGCTTAACCATCTCTGCCGTTTGTTGTACCATCTCAGGCCCTAACATCCGACGTTCACCTACTTCGTCCCAACATAGTGGTGTTCTGTACTTCCTCCCATATAACGCTTCGTAAGGCGGCATGCCTATACTAGCATGAAAACTATTGTTGTAAGCGAATTCCACCAAAGGTAGATGTTCGTCCCAACTCCCCTTGAAATCCATAATGCAAGATCTTAACATATCTTCTAGCGTTTGAATTGTCTGTTCACTTTGTCCATCCGTCTGAGGATTATACGCTGTACTTAATCTCAACTGCGTTCCTAGTTGCTGTTACAAACTCCTCTAGAAATTTGATGTGAATCGTGGATCACGATCTGACACAATTGAAACTGGTACTCCATGTCTCGAAATAATTTATTTGACATAAAGTTTAGCCAATTGCTATAGGTTATACCTAACTCCTATTGGTAAAAAGTGTGCCAATTTTGTCAATCGATCTACGATTACCCAAATAGCTTCGTATCCCTTCCTCGTCGTTGAAAGTCCTACCACAAAATCCATCGTGATATGCTCTTATTTCTACTCTAGAATCTCTAGTGAGTGCAATAATCCACTCGGTCGTTGGTGTTCAGCCTTAACTTTTTGACAAGTTAAGCACTTACTAACATATTATGTTATTTCCCTCTTCATGTTTCGCCACTAAAAGTTCTGTCAAAGGTCTTGATGCATCTCAGTACTACCTAGATGAATTGAGTACCTCGAACTATGGGCCTCACTCATAATCTATTCTTTTAATTCGAAATTTTTTTGAACCAAAATTCTTCCTTCAAAACGAAGTAATCCTTCTTTATCAAGGTTATACTATGTCTTCTCTTCATCCTCCATCATCATCTTCATTCGTTAGCACTCCTCATTACTTAGTTGCACTTCCTTATTATCCTTGGTCGAGTCTCCATTGTGAATAACATTTCTACCGCTTCACTCGGTAATTTAACTTCTAGCTCCATTCTTGCCATCTCCGTTATTAACTCATTCTGAGTCGTTAACATTGATAGATTTTCCCTACCCTTCCTACTTAACGCGTCGGCTACTACGTTTGCCTTCCTCGGATGATATAAGATATCATAGTCGTAATCTTTTATCAATTCTAACCACCTTCTCTGTCTCAATTCAACTCCTTCCGTGTGAAGATATATTTCAGACTTTTATGGTCCGTGTATATCTCACACTTCTCCCCGTATAAATAATGTCTCTATATTTTTAAGGCAAAAACTACTGCTGCCAATTCTAGGTCATGAGTAGGATAAACCTTCTCATAATCCTTTAACTGGCGTGACGCATACGTAATGACTTTGCCATGCTGCATGAGCACGCAACCTAGTCCTTTATGCGAAGCATCGCTATAAACTACAAAATTTCCCGTATCATCTGGTAGAGATCTGGTGCCTTACTTAACCTCCTTTTTAGTTCTTGAAAACTATTCTCACACTTCTCAGTCCAAACATACTTTACTGACTTTCTCGTCAAATTCGTCAACAAAGTAGCTATTTTAGAAAAGTCCTGGATGAACCTTCTATAGTATCATGCTAACCCCAAAAAACTCTGAACCTCGGTTGGTGTTTTCGGTTATTCCTAATTATTAACTGCTTCCACCTTCGTTGGATCCACATAAATGTCATCTTTATCAATAACATGTCCTATAAGCTACACTCTTTCAAGCCAAAATTCACACTTAGTGAATTTCGGATATAACTTCTTCCTCCGTAGTGTTTCCAACACTATCCTCAAATGTTCAGCATGATCTTCTGGCGTCTTAGAATAGACTAGAATATCATCAATGAACACTACGACGAACTTGTCTAAATATTATTTGAACACTCTGTTTATCATATCCATAAATGCGGCTGGCGCATTAGTCAACCCAAACGACATAACTAGAAACTCGTAATGACCATAACGAGTTCTGAACTCGTAATATAACTTTTGATATTTTGTCAAGAAATACATTAATATTTTAATATTAATGGCGGATATTTGATAATGGATTTAAGTGTTTAAAAATCATTTAAATATGATTTTAAGGTATTAAAAATACTTTGAAATATTATAAATAATTTATAATATTATGACATGGATTTCATTAATATTTGACAGTAATTAAATATTAATGATAATAGAATTATGTGGTATTTAAATCATATAAATATGATATTAATGATTAAAAAACCATGATAAATGATAATAATTATCTGAAAATTATTACGAGTCTTTGAAAAATATTCTGACTGATAATAAAATTATCTAAGATAATGTTGAACCAGTTTAAGTAGAGTCTTAAGGAAAATAGGCTCGAGAATTATCCGACTAGGACGTCAGGATGTCGAAATTGTACTGGACTCAACTTAGACTAAAATAGTTTGACTTGATACCAAGTCTTAGGTAGTTTGTGAACTGATAGGGATACATGTTTATGTGTCTAGGTTATTTATAACTGTGATTAACAGTATTATACTGTGATGATATTATTCTAATGTGGGGATTAATATTATTAATATTAGGTCTTCGAATGAAGCTAAGATAGATTGCGAAACAGTAATCAACCGTACATGCAAGTTCTCTAACTCGACCTCGAGTTGTTTCATTCAAATATGCTTATGGTTAATCATTGTTGATTACCATGTCTATGGATTATTGATTCGCACTCTGTGCATATTGCATGTGTTCATCAAGTATGAAAGGCTGATCACCTTCATTACCATCTAGTTCAGTTGATTTGTTCATGTTCAATGTTTGTTCAGCTATGAAAATTTGTTCATACTAGTTCATAATGTTTATATTGTTGAATGTAACCAGCTTTTTTGTTCAATTCTTTCAATCATGATTTATCCTCAATTAAACTTATACTTGCTGGGAAAACTTATTGCTCACCCTTGCTATAAGATGATAAACATTGCAGATTAAGACAAATACATCGATACAGGAGAAGCAAGTGACATTGAATGTCGGATAATATGGAATACATGTATTACGTGAAGGTTCTCGACCTTGGGGATAGTTTGTAAGTTTAATGTATAAACAATTTATGTTTATATCTTTCGTAATAGTATAGAATTAGTATACCAGAATCGTGGTGATTGGGACCAGGATCTTGGGTCTTCACAATCGAATTATCCATACACTACGGGCCAATGATATTCATTAGTATCACTAGTGGTCATGATCATGCCAACAACTGTTAATCAATACACTACGGGTCAATGAGGACTTTTACCACATCATTTGTAACATTACGGGTCATGATTATACCGATACATAGTCATAATCATACCAATCAACAGTCCATCTATGTACTACGGGCCAAAGATGACTTTCATCACAATATAAGCATAATGATGATGACAATGATATAAGAATTCAATTAAATGAGAACGACGATAAATTTTAAAGATTTATAATTCAATTTATCCAGAATTCAATAATGTCCAAATTGTCAACATAATACTGCTTTGTGGAGTAAAATTCAAGAATAATATTGTATCAAAAATAATTTAGACATAAAAGAAATCAATTTTTGTAATGAATAATACCCCAGGTGAATAGTACCTGAGTGAATAGTACCTCGTGAATTGTACTTTGTGAATAGTACCCCGTGAATAGTACCCCAGCATGAAAAGATTATAATTTAAAAAGAATGTTTAAAAAAATATTCTTGTGAAAAGATACTAGATGAAACACAAATTTTAAGGGTATTCTATTAATTTCAAGGAGTATAGAACAGTACTTAACAAAATGAGTGTAGAATTCAAAATCTGAAACGAAATAATATTACTTACATACTATAGAGTATGAAAAAAAATATTATTTCTTACGAATATTGAACAAAAATAATATCCCTTACGACTGTTGAACGAAAATAATATTCCTTACGAATATTAAACGAAGATAATATTCCTTACGAATATAGAACGAAAATAATATTCCTTACAAATATTGAACAAAAATAAAAATCCTTACGAATACGAAAAGTAATATCGTAAGTGAATATAAAATAAATAATACCCCTTATCTTAAATAGAGAGTACTTCTGACTGATAAAGCGGAGATATTCTTGAAAAAAACTTGCACTGTTTTCTACACTCAAAGCTTTCTTAAACTCTAAAAAAATACGCTCAATATTATAGAAGAAGAATTCTCTAATTCTATTGTGATTTTCAATTCTAAACTAAGCATCCTATATATAGGAGAATGGTAGGATACTATTTTAATTTCGAAAATCACGGACGCACAGTGGGAAAATTTTCATAGGCGACGTTTGACACGATTTTATGAATTTTTTTATTTTACTTTGTTGCACTATGTAGCACTATGCACATACTATGCAGTACTATGCAACACTATGCAGTACTATGCAATCAAATAAAATATAAATATTCTATTTTTCATAAAAATTAAAACTTATTATAATATATATATATATATATATATATATATATATATATTGAGATAACTTTCTATCGATAATTTTAAAAAATAAGTAAGTGGGAGTCCATATAATAAGCCAAATTTACAACAAATGTTTCATAAAAATTCTCTTTATTTTTCTCAATTCACTTGGCTTCACAAAATACATTTTTAATAACATTTATTCATCATTATTATAACTCGCAATATTAACAACCATATCATTCCTAGTTAAGAGGGAGCTTTTCGATAATGATTTCTCTTTATTGGCGCGTAATTAGGTGACCAAACTCCTTTCCTCGACAGAACTTTCTAGACATTGTCAATAATGTAAATAATAATATGAATAACTTTGTCATCTCAATTATTGATTTAATAGTATAAAAACAAAAATTGAATCAATAAAGTGAGATACTATGCAATAATTACTGTGGCAATAATTTAATAAAAAATAAAACTGAGTAATTTCTCACGTAAGCATCAATAATCAAAGATATTGTACAATACAGTGTGCTACTATGCAACCACGCGTATTACTGTACTTTTATCACAGGATATTTCAACAGTTAACGTTAAAACTTTCGCCGTTACTTTTATAAAAAGATATTTATGTCATTTTTTAACTTCGACAGTAATTTTATTGTGGGGTCCACCAATGATTGTGTCGTCGTACGAATATTCTCCGACAAAATGAATATTTTATGGCCACTTACTTACTTTATAAAATTTGTAAATATTACCCACAACTATAACATTATATCAAATCAACATCATAATATTCAAAATAATATTTAGAAAAAATTAATCTTTATTCATTAAAGTTAGGGTCTTACACGAGCAACAAGTTTGCCCAGCAAGTTTAAGTTCAAAGAAAGATATATCACGATTGAAAATAATAAAAGCTGACAAACTTTCAACAATATAATAATTGTGAAAGAACATGAATCAATTTCCATAACCGAATGACTAAGACAATAATGATGAATGGCCAACAATGAACATGAACAACTATAGCTGAAACAAATGGTAATGAAGGTGATCAACCTTTCATACCTGATGAACATATACAACATGCACAACGTGCGAATCAATAAATCATAGACGTGATGTAATCAACAATGATTAACCACTAGCATGCTTGAAAAATCATAACTCAGGTTTGAGTTAGAGAACTTGCTTAATTAAAAGTATAGTTCGAGAAACTTGCCTGAACCGTCGATTACTGTTATGCAATCTAATTTTAGCTTTAGTTGAAAGACCTATTATTGATAATATCGACCTCTCAATTAGAATAATATCATCACATACACTACTGTTAATTACAGTCATTATAAAACTTAAACTCTTATCACATAATCAAATATTAGATTACTCCCTAAAATATTATTATTATTACCGTCCTTTGATAATTCTTTAATCACTATATCGTATACATTATGATTTAACACTTTAATCTTATATATTTTAAGTTCTTCTTTAAAATCTAATAACTCAAATACTAATCCAACAACCTGGATTATCCAAACATACCAATCCAGCAACCCATATTGCAATCTAGCAAACCAGATTGCAATCTAGCAAACTGATGGCCAATCCAGCAAACCAAATTACAATCCAGCAAGCTGGATTCCAATTCCAGCAACCAGATTACAATCCAGTAATCTGGATTCAACAAATTTTAATTTAGTAAACTGCTTTCCAATCCAGCAAACTAGATTCAACAGATTTTCAATCCAGCAAGTTGGATTCATTAATTCTTTTCACGAAAATACCAAATCAACTTATTATTTTTCTATCCTTTGACCAAACATATATACATATATTTCATACACAAAAAATATTTTTCTAAAAATTTTCAACTCCCTTTAGTATTTTTTAAAAATCATTTTTAGTTTGTAGCTTAAGAAATTAGCCTTATTGTCGATGTCAAGATTTTTATTTGTTCCTTTTCTGTTCTTGTCTTTTAGTGTTCTCAGGTTAGGTGAGATTTATTTGAAAATATAAGTTATGAAAAGGTCTGACATGTATATATCGACGATTGGACTATAAGAGTCGCCAGTTGATTTTTTAAATGGTTGTACCAACACAACCGAGAAAAGGTTTGCACATTGACCTAGTGTTGTGACACTGCTTAACGGGTCTGTGAAACCGAGATTCATTAGGATCCGAGGACTTGATTATGCAGAGGGAAGGTGTTAAACACCCCCCGACATTCGTGTTACCATGGTGACCGCCACTTTTCAATTAAACTATTATATGAATGTGTGTGTGTGTGTGTGTGTGGATCAATGCGCAATTATCTGGAAGTAGTGCTATGCCTCGTTCGCACCTGTATACAAAGGGTTTGAATTTTGTATAAAAGTTTAGTTTTAACAAGATATAGCAATGACGTTTTATAAAAGAGATTTTTCAAACCCTTATGCTCAATAGTAATTGAGGCCTTTGATACTTTTATTTTATTAAATATTTGGCTTAGTTGCTTTTATTTTCGAGATGCGAAGCATCTTCGAGAAAATAAAATATATAGCAGTACCGAACTCCTTGTGGGCATGAAAGCCATCAAAGTAAATTCAACACCGTGAATAATTTACAAATCGTGTACAACTAAAAATGTTCATCATGGGAACCGAATCTAGATTCAGAAGACTGAATCTGTGATCACATGATTCCTAGGCTCACATGATATATCAATTTGTATGAAAGCTGTAAATAGTTATATATATAAAAGCTATATATATATATATATATATATATATATATATATATATATATATATATATATATATAGACAATCAGCTACCACGAAGCACCTCCATGGAGGATTGAAAAAATGTAAATAAAGCTGTAAAAACGATCAACCACCACGAAGTAAACTTCAGGCGGGACAAAATATAAATAAAGCAATAAAAAGCCACGAAGTAAACTCCAGGCCTGACAGAATGTGATATATATATATATATATATATATATATATATATATATAAAGGATCAAGAGCATTCCTCCTAAATAACATTCCTCCTTAAATAACACTCTTTTATTAAAACTACGTCGTTTTGGAGTGACTTAAAAGAGAGTGGTCCCACTTATTTTCCTTTTATTTATAAAAATGTCACCCATGGCCACTCCAAAACGACGTAGTTTTAATATAGGAATGCTATTTAAGGAGGAATGCTATTTAAGAGGAATGCTCTTGATCCTTGCTCTATATATATATATATATATATATATATATAAAAGCGGTAAACGCACCGGATGTGACATCCTGGCTCAATCAAACAGAGTTTGATGGCAACGACACACACACACACACACACACACATATATATATATATATATATATATATATATATATATATATATATATAAAGTAGTAAATGCTCCGGATGTGAAATCCAGGCTCATCGAACAGAGTTCGACTAACAGTTTATATATGTGTATATATATAAAAGCAATAAATGTTCCGGATGTAAATCTAGGCTCAATCGAGGCATAACTCGATGATGTTAGTACATATATATATATATATATCAAAAGTCACAGACCGAAGTCTGGGCATACACACGTAACACAACTCTCAATATGAATAACAGTGTGTGCACTGTAGTGAAGAAAGTCTTAAGAAAAGTAAGAAGCCTTACATTAGACTGCCAAAGAAGACTTTAATAGCTTTAAATGAATAAACATTCGGCTGTCGCCGATACAATATATCACAGTATAAGCTCACAAGTGTTTAGAAATGAGAAAGCACTAAGTTTATAGTGTGTACAGAGCAAATTGGCTGCCCGGGGTGCCCCGGGCTCTGCGGGTCCCACCATCTCAAAGTACATGCACACGTGTAACGTGTTGTCTGCTCGAACTTTTAGAACTTCAATCCGGGCATCCGATCGCGGTGTATAATGTAAGACCCCAAATTATTAATAAATGAAATTTAATTTTCTCTATTTATTATTTTGAAATAGTAAGGGTTGAATTGATTAATGAGGTTAGTTATGGGTAAAATGCGCAAATATTTTAAATAAGCAAGTGGTTATAAAATATTCATTGTTGTCGGGGAATATTCGTTTGGTCGTGGAATATTCTTCCTGTCGGGGAATATTCGTACGACGGCGCAGTCTTTTGTGGGCCCCATAACGAAAAGTGATTAGATGAAGAAAACGACAAGTATAAGTTGTTTATAAATAACGACATAGTTGTTACCGTTAATACTGTTGGAATACCCGGTGGTTAAAACACAGTAATACGCGTTGTTGCACAGTAGCACACGATATTGCACCAATTATTGTTTCTTACGTATGAAGACACTACTCAATAATTGTTACAATAATTACTGTTCAGTATTTTATTTTATTGATTTAATAATTGCTACATTGATATTTTATATTACTATTGTTTTAATAATTGTCATTACACAGTATTTTCCATCATCGAAGCAATAATTCATATTATCTGAATAATATTATTAGATAACATTATTGACAATGTCTAGAAAATTCTGTCTATGGAGAGGTTTGGTCACCTAATTGTGCGCCAGTAAGGAGAAATCCTTATTGAAAAGCCCCCACTTTCTTGGGAACTTCCTGGTTGTCAGTATTGTGATTTTGTAATATTATTTGTGAATAATTAATTATTGATTTATATGATGAGGAAAATATTCATTTTATGTAGATATAGATGGAGAAAATTTTTAAAGTGACAATTGTTGAAAATTGATATTTTATCTTTTCTGATAAAATAATATTTTATTATATTATTATAATATAATAATGATGATATTTTTACAATGAATGTGGGATATATGAGTATATGAGGAGGAAGAGTATTTTTGTTACAAAAGTTGTTTAAAACATGTTAAAAATGTCTTTGGGCCCATTTCTTGACTGAAATTTGATTATAGCTTATAGAATCGTCCGTTTGTGGATTTCGGTCAATTTTTGTTTGGAATTTGGAAAAACTTTCTTCTGAAAAGTTGTAGATAATAGAAATTCCTATGAAAAGGACATGAGTTTTGAATTTTTCTGATAAAAGGGCTATTTATTATGAATTATTAAAGTTCCGAAGTTCCAAAATAATTGATTTTTGAAAGTTTTAAATATTTTATTTATGAAAAACATTTTTCTTACTTTTTTTGAGTGGGTGGTTGATGTTTGAATCCAGCTGGTGTGCGTAGGAGATTTTAGAAAAATAATATTAATAATTATTAAATTTTCTGCTTTGGTGTTCTAAGTATTTTCCTATAAATAGGGTGCTTAGGTTAGAATTAAAAATTACATCAGAAACTAAAGTTTTCTCTTTTTTTCTCTCTCTATTATCGAGCGTATTATTGTGAGTATTTTGATACATTGAGTGTTGCTATACGGTGCGAGTTCCCTTCAGCTCTATATCCAATATTCCAGTCAGAAGTACTGTCTTTTTGAGATAAGGAATATTTTTTTTAATATAAATGATATTATTTCTTCCAATATCATTATGCCAAAATATTGATATGAATTTTTATCAAATTTGGAACTTTTTGTGTCGGAGTTACTATTCACGTATACGGTACTATTCACGTATACCGCACTATTCACGAATACGACACTATTCACAGAAAAATTAAATTTTTGTTTTTCGTCCAAAATATCTATTATGGATACTAGCTTTGATTTTATCCATGTTTTGATCATTCTTGAATTTTACTCCACTGATTATTTATGAGGTATTCTTGGACATGGATAAACCGAAATACGAATCCTTAACATTTATTCTTTTGTTTCACTGGATTCGTTTTCTTTAAAATAATTTTCATCATTCTCAGCCCTAAATGATGATATAACTAAATATCTTTAGCCTGTAGTGCAAAGATGAATATTTGATTCAAGATGCTTATTGAATGATGTTACAGGGACAAAATAATATATTAATAATTGTAATGAGGACTTATTTGAGTGTGGTATTGTCTAGATGACACTATTTGTATTTAAACTCACAATTTTTATGTTGTATTAATAAAGTTATAGTTGTACCATGTATTTTGACGACTCAGAATGGGTGTTGTATACCTATTTTGGGGACGTCACATATAAGACCTTTTTCAGCATGTTGTTGTCGAGAGCTACACAATGACATGGGATTAGAGGTTGTACGAAGTCAGGAAGATGGGACCATGCCCTTGGTCTTTAGGCTTTAAATTCTATCCGGTGTGCTGTCTTGTGTAGTAGTCACTCGAGATTGGAGCTCTTTGATTCTTGTAAGACATTATTGTGTAGAATGTATGTTTGAATGTTGTTGAGACGGCACAATGTGAGATCGAGATGGCAAAATGACAATTTTTCCCCTCACCGGGGTTATCTCAGATTTGAGCTGATTTACCGGTCGTTGCTCAGGATTATCTCAGAGATTGGACTGCTGCAAGTGTTGACCATCCTCAGGGTTGTCTCTGAGGTGTGCCTAACCTCCCGGGGTTATCTCCGGGATTGTGGAATGAGTGCCTTGGGGCTATCGCCGAGTGTTAAAGCTGACTGCTGGGAGTGGAAAAGAGCATTTCTGGGGTTATCTCCGAAACTACAACTGCATTCCTTGGGGTTGTCTCTGAGGTTGGATTGAAGATCCCGGGGTTGTCTCCGGGATTGGGACTGAATATCTCAGGGTTTATCTCCAAGATGTCAAATTTCTCCGGTGTTATCTCTGGAACTGCGACTGCAGTCCTCGGGGTTATCTCCGAGGTTGAAACTGAAGATCCCGAGGTTATCTCCGGGACTGTGATGGAATATCTCGGGGTTGTCTCTGAGATGGCAAAGAGTGGGTATCCCAGGGCTGTCTCTGAGACTTAGTTGAGCTATCATCCAAGGTTATCTCTGAAAGACGGTTCTGCCCTCCTACAATGTTAGTAATAGGAATACAAAATTTTGAGTGTCTACAGATGCCCCTCTTTATTATATTCATGCAGTGTAACATCATGGATAGGATAAAGAATACTAGACACTTAAAATGTAACAAGATATTCATGATGCAATATACTGCAGCATGATGCATATGTATGATGTATGTGGTTTATTGGACCATTTTTCGATGGGATGTGATTATTGTTACCCCCATAACTTGTGATGGGGACTGGAGTTATCACTGATAACTCTGACGAACTGCTTGGATGTCTGATCCAAAGTTCTTAGGAACTTCAAGGATGTTGACGTTGGGGTTATCACCAAAGTCCTTAATCCTTAGTACAGATTTTCCACCATAGATGTTCCTCTTATGTGCAAGAGACTCTATGGGGATATACTTTGTCTTTTGAGGATGTGTATAATATATTCCATCATCAGTCCTCCCCGATGAGGATGCTCTTCCCTGGTTTGTATCGCCAAGTCTTTCCAATGATCTGTTGGAGTTACTGCCAACAGTTTGTTTTTGTCAGGGTTGCCTGACCCTCGCTGAGATGTACATCAACGGATGAAATCCCTGCTGGGGATAATGTCAAGGCTGCTTGACCTTCGTTGACATATGCATCAACGACTAAAATCATAGGATGGCTTTCGATGCTTTGATGGGTTTACTTGCCATCGGTCGAGTGTTGCCAAGGTTGCTTGACCTTCGTCGATATGTGCATCAACGGATGAAATGTATGAAGTTCCCGCTGAGGAGAAGTGTTGTGGGAGTTGCGACTCCAAATTGACGGCATCGGACATTCGTGAGGTATTGCCGAATGTAGTTTGCAACAGTTGTGATCATTAGTATAGTAAGCCTGTGTCCGGGTGAATACCAATGAGTGACATGTAGATAAATAATTTGGTCCACGAAAACCAGAATTTTAGGCTTTTCCGCTCAATCGCGTAACATCTTTTTTCCTGTTTTGGCCTTTTCATCTTACGAGAACTCCTTTGTAACTCAAATTGGACCAAGTTAGAGGGGTGGGCCTCACCCAGGTGAGCCATAGGTACACCTGCGGCAGCTGCATGTACACCTGCAGCTAGCCGCGGGTGGCCTTTAAGGCAGTTGTGGCTTTCACAAGTCATTTTTAAGTTACGCCGCACAGGAAATCCGAGAGCTCTTCTTCAGATCTGCTGAGTTCGGGCATCTTTCTGCAAATTCTGTCACCGTACAAGTGTTCTACACTGTTCTGGTAATGTATGCATGTCTTCTTTTCTAGTTTCTATCCGTTGGAAAATAACTTTTTATATGAAATGCATCTAAACACATAGTAGTGAATATGCATGCTCATATGTCTTGATAAAAAATATTCAACATAGTAAATGTTAGTATTTGACCATGCTGAACACAATGAAGTAAAAAATTTGACTTTTGAAACAATCAAATTGGTACCTTTTTCCTGCTATTTCTTATCCTATTTGAGGACAAATGAGCAAAGGTAGTAAAGTAAAGTAATCCTTGTATTTAATCTACCGTCATGGATTGAGACTTTGATATTTGTATACATGTAGGATTTTTATGACTGTGGGTAGGTGTGCTACTGAATGGCCACCTAGTCATGCCTATGTGCATGTGGATAGTCCTTTTAACAAAGGAGACTCTGACAAAAGATTTTCCAAAAGTTTAGGCATTGGGTAGACATGCATTTTTTTACTCTACTGTAGGCGTATGTTAAAATAATGCATGCATGCATTTAGTCATAAAATGCATAAAAATGCTCCAGGTTAGAATTTACCACACATTTTTTGAGGTGATTTGGAGACTTGTGTCCAGATATTATGGATCCGGATCAGCCGAATAGTTCCCACAGGACCACGTCAGGTGTTCGGAGGAAGGCTTCGGAAGTACCTCGACCCCGTTCAGTTAGAAAGCCTCGTCGTCTGGCGGAGGCGGTGATACCTCCTATCCGGGTTAATGTACCAGATGTCGAGGACGAGGAGGAGGATGTACCGGTAGCGGCTCCAACTCCTGCTGCTAATGCTCCCAATAGGGATTTTCTAGGCATTCAGGTGGCTATTCCAGAGCTTCTGGGTGATTTGAGTCGCCACCCCTTAGTCTACTTGCATGCAAATGAGGTAAAAGCTGCATTTAATCTTCCTTTTTCCTATTGAGGAGGAGCAAAGATTTTGACATTGATTTGCATGTGATGTAGGTTCCCGGCTTTACCCAGCCTCGAGGGAACTAGTTCAGCATACACTCCCTGTATCAGGATTTGCATCCAGATTACCGAGGTATTGTGCATGGTTGGGGCTTTGGGGCGTTCTTTTCCATTCTTCCCCGCCGTTGTCCCTGGGGTTACCTCAGGGCATTGTCTGAGCGCTGGTTTCACTAGACTCAGTCTCTCCATTTGTTGGATTGTGAGGTGATGATGACGCCCATGGATTGGCGGCCATGGATTGGCGGTTTATCATGGAGTTTGGAGGGTCGCCAGTGCCATGTACGATGAATATTACCCCGACTGCCGTCAGATCCTTGCTAGGAGTTTTGGCAAAGGTGCTCAAGGGAAGAACCGTTCGTACAGGTCCTTTGAGCTTATATGCTATGAGTGGGCTATTGAATGAGCCCATACCCGCTGATGTGAGAGTCAGGGATAGCATTCTTTGGTTATTTCATAGCTGATAACTCTTCTACGGTGTCATTCGCTTTGATTAGCGCCACTCGGGAGGTAGACCGTATTGGAGAGTATGATTGGGGCTCCTACACCTTTTCCTACTTCCTCAGGGGAATGCGCATGCGTTCGCAAGACTTGACAGAGGCTTGGCTAGGATTTTACCCATTTCTGCTAGTAAGTATTTCTCTTTTGATTTCCCATGTACAGGTTAAGAGTGTTCACTGACAGCAGATGTTTGCCTTTGTGTTGGCAGTTTTGGGCCTATGAGAGGCATCCATGTTTGCGTCCCATGAGTGTGTTAGGTTTAGAGACCTATCCAAGAGGACGACGATGGCATCACTCTATATTGGCAGAGGTTCCTGTAGTTGAGGGTTTCACCCATTATCGCTTACAATTGGAGTTGTTGATAGCTAATGTCATCACTTGGGTTCCCTACTCTGGGAAACATTTGATCATCAAATTTGAGGATGGATTCCCGAATGGTGTCGAGCACGTGATATCCACCAGTAGGATTCCTCTCTTCACAGATAGAGGATGGGAGCTCTATTTAGGAGAGCGTGCTATTAAGAACACCACATGAGAGATTCGTGTACCAATCTTGCCTCCTGCCAGGCGTTGTTGGCCTGTGTTGCAGTCACCCATTGATGACATCCCATTGATGGGTATTGACGGATACACTTTGTCAGAGGGTTCACATACTCAGGATACGTTCTATCACTGGTGGTCCCCTCGTACCATTAGAGCCCAAACCCGCGCCACTCAATTTTTGGGGGATATGGTTCCTGGATCCGTGATGATGACGGATTGGTTGGCCTAAGTCTGAGATCCAACTCATTTGACACAGATTGATAGTTTGAACCGACAGTTGGACCGGGCACATTTTTTCATCCAGCACTTGGGCAGAGATCCTTCAGAGGCAGATACTTTTGATCCTTCCAACTCAGGAACTTGCCCCTAAGGTGACCCATATGGCTTTGCCGGTGCAGATCCTCCACTGTATAGGCCTGACATCCCTGTTGATAGAGATCCAGTGACTCAGGAGGAGTTACATCAGGTAGACAGGATTGATGATGTATATATTGACACCATTGTCTTCTTTTGATGTAAATTCTCGTTATCTCTTTTGATAGGCCTCTGTTAGATATTGGGTGGCTGTGCCCCATTCTCGCTATATCTTTTGATAGACATCTGTTAGTAGTAGGGTGTCTATGCCCCATTTCCTTGTATTTGTAGCTATACAGAGATGATGTACGTAGATGATGATGTACTTAGGAATGTATGTACTATTTTTCCATTCCATACATCATATTGCTATTTGTTATTTTGTCATGCATGTATTATGTCATGCATATGTATATATGTCTAGAGATATTAAACATTAACCCCTGGATGGTCTTATGATACGGCCCACACAGATGTCTTCTTCGACAGTCAGCCGCATAGATCACACCCCACCAGTATTGGTAGCATCCCATCTGAGATCTTGGTATGATAGCGTGTCACCTCCAGATAGGGTGAGCATAGATCAGCTACTATAACATTCCATTACCGTCCTAATGTTTCAGGTTCCCTTGGGCTTTGTAGATGGTATGCTAGAGCATTGGGTACCGGAGAGGCAGGTTTTCTGGTTTGGGACCCAGGAGTTGACTCCAACATTAGAGGAGTACGAGCGATTGACGGCTTTGCCCTTAGACAAACCTTGCGCTCGGATGGCTGTCGGAGATATGCGCCGACATTTCATGACCTTCATCGGGTTGCGGTGAAGAGTAGAAGAGGATGAGATTACATCTGGCCATGTATTGTCCCAACGTTTCCTGATAGACAGATTCGGGTCATTAGATAGCTACGCACGACATTCTGGGGATTTTACCATACTAGAGGATTAGTGGCATTTGGCCAGAGTGGATGTTCTCGTGATGTGCATAGTGGCGTATGTGTACATGCCACGATATATGGATGAGATAGACATAGGTGTCATCATGGCAGTGAGAGCTCTTAGGGAGGGTCATACCATCATCCCGATGATTGTGGCAGAGACGTTAAGGTCGGCCACGTTTTGCAATACCTACCCTGTAGGGGTATTTACAGGCAGCTCGGTCATGTTATATGTGTAGTTTATGTCACCCTTGAGACCGATTGGCACTTTCCAACGACATGGGTACAACTTTTCCCATGATATAGCTATGTCTTATTCCTTTCAGCCATCGGAGTGTACATATGCTATGTCTTGGTCGATATTTTTGGTAGGGATCGGAGATCCGTTTGACATCCTGCCGTGTACAGGGCTCAGTTCACCCTATAGCTTCATTACTCACGCTACGGGAATGGATTATCTCCCTCTGGCTGGTTTGAGGGGCATGACTACCTACCACCCATTGGCTGTGATGTCACAGTTTGATCAGTTCTAGGACTTCCATCCTTTTGAGGGGGAGTTAGGTTAGCGTGTGGCGTCTCTCCATTTATCAGCAGAGGACAGATCCCGGGTGTATGCCTGTTGTGATCAGCGTGATAGAGCTAATTTTTCTGTTAGCCATCCGGGCAGTTCGTCAGAGTATTCTGCGTGGATGGGGATAAAGACTTCATCGGCTGTGGTAATATCCACAGTGTCGGGTATTGATTCAGATGGTGGAGAGCCCATAGAGATTCTCCCACCGAGGAGGAGGAGCTGTTTGTTGGTTCGACTGTAACTCTTGTTGACTCTCCCAATACTTCTGCAGCTGTGACTCCCCCTTTAAAGTATTTAGTGCAGAGTTTGCATTTGATGACCTTCGAGAGAGATCAGACCAGGCCATTGATGTTGACAGCTCTTGATGGGAGAGATGCCGCTCTATTAGAGAGAGATGATGCCATAGCTCGTATAGATATCGCTATTGTTGAGCGGGATGAGGCCAGATTAGCCAGAGATGCAGTGATAGTTGAGCGGGATAGCGCCATATCTTCATGGGCACCTTCGCGCCGCTGCGCAACCCACAGTTCATTAAGTGGCGCCGCGGCGCCACTTAACAGAAAGTCAAGAAATGACTTTTGTTGTGCACAAAAATATGTAAATGGTAATGTAATGTAAAATGATGATTGTTAAACATGCAATATTATTATTATGGTATTATAGTGCTAAGAACGAATATGTTATTAACACTTAACGGGTGTTGTTATTATTTATTGATGTAATTTGATTAAGTGATTTATAAATCAAACCATACGTGATGTGGATATGTAGAGTATGGGTAATGACTGATTATGTCATGATGACATGTATATAGGATAATTGTGATTCAGATTATAACGGTTTAGCCTACAAGCAAGGCAAGTTTTATAACTCTATACTTCGTTGTGCAAGTTTATTTTCATTGAACAAGTTTCTTGTAGCTAGATTGTTTATAATGATGCAAGTTTTCTAAACTCAATCTTGAGTTTTTATCTTTCAAGTACGTTAGTGGATAGTTATTGTTGATGATTCCACATCTAATATTATTATTGAATATTCGCATTATTCTTATGTTAAGCAAGTTATTCTTGTCTTTAACTTGTTATCTAGCATGCAAGTTTATATATTCTCATCTATTAATGTTGAACAAGTTTTATCGTTCAATTTATTATTTGTTAAGCATGCTTAATATTCAATTTTAAGATTTTAACCTTACCTTAGTGTTGTTCAAAGCAAGTATGTTGTGATTATTCAATGTTTATACTATTAGATTATTCCTAAAGCATGATCTTAAATTTACAATGTCGATTCAGTTATGATTATTCCATAACATAGTGTTATTACCTTTTTATTCAACTAGTCCTTAGTTGATGCCCGTTGAATTTCAAATTATCTTGAAACGTATCCAAACCAAACTTACTTTGGGGCGGACTTGTATTCTAAATACTGAGATGAACAACCCTATTATTAGGGGTTTACGCTTAGTGTTGAAATGTTTGTGCACAATACATTGTACGAAAGGTTGATCCCCTAAGTACGTGGAGTCCTTATAGTCTTATGACTGTTAAAGTTTAAGTTGAAAGATTACTTATAACTGTGGACATGGTTCGTGGTCATTAGACCCTCAGTGATATGTTTCAGAATGTTAATAGAGCATATTGTTCAGTTCTATTGAGCCTATTATTTGGTAGTTGATGTAAAGTTTTATTCAATTTCATTTCAAGTGAGCGTTGTTTGCTCACTTTTGCTAATATAACTATTATAGCTAAAGTTGAGAAGGTCGATGTGCCTAGCACCAGTAAAGGAAAAGGAAAGATGCACAAATAGTGAAGACTTGTAATCATGTTGATATTTTATTATCAGACTTTATTTTAATGATTGTAATGGAGTTATATAATTTTTCGCATTTGAATGATTATATGTAAAGGTTGGATAACATGGGAGATTTTATTAATGTAATCCTTTATGGGAAGGTTTATTATTCAATTTTTATATGATTGGGTAGTTAGATATGAATGTTTTTATAAAGTGAACACCAAATCTTGAGAGAATGAAGTACTCGGATTTGGGGGTGTCATAAGTTGGTATCAAAGCTTTAGGTTATAAACCTTAGGTGGGGGAAAAGCCTTAGGAAGCAACCTTTAAAAAGATAGCGGTGATAAACACTTGTCAATTTTAAGAGAAAAGTAATAAAACACTTATGTGCTTATGTGATTTCAAATTATGTGCTCGTGAGTGTCGAGTAGTAACAAGTAATAATTAAAACTTAAAATTTTTGTTATCAGGATGACTAATGTAGGAGAATCCAGTTAGGCAAGGGAGGAAGGACCTCAGATGCCTAGAGAGGAGGAGTCTCATGACATTCAAGTGGTTTGGGAACAACTACTTCCACGGGAGTCAGCTCCGTTGGTCATAGTGGTTGAAAATGAGGATGACGAGGACGAGGAGGAAGAGATTCCACTGAACTCGATAGCTGCTCGTATGTACGATGAAGTTTACGACCGCAATATGGAACTTTAGGATACCGTCGAGGAGTTACAAGAGATAGTAGTTGAAAAATAGAACTCGATGGCTCAGAAGGACGACGAGATCCTAGATCGAGAGGAATGTTTGAATAATGTCGAAGAGAAGCTGGTTCACACTGAAGGAGAGAATGAGCAACTGATCGAGGAGATCGCAGAACTGAAGAATAAGCTGAAGGAAAAATCTACTAAGAGGGCAAGAGCCGAAGACGTATATGAGGAAGCTTTTCAACGAGCCGGGATAGCAGTGAGAGATGCACAAGCAAAGAGGATGAAGATGGAGGAGATGAATAATATATTCAACACCGTGATTAATCGAGCTCAAGATCGGGTCATGAGTTATCCGATCCAGTTCGAGACTCTGCCATCATACATATTAGATGGCCGAACAATGTTCCGGATTATGGAGGAAGAGCGTCATAAGGCTATGCAGTATCTTAGTAGGATATCGTAGGGAGTGTACCTGATATGTGATTAATAAATGTTAAATAATATGTAAATCCCAAGAGTTATGTAACCTATGGGATATGATGATGATGTTGTCCTGAAACTTTTTTGGTTCAGGAAAGTAATGTAAATAGCAGTGATGCTATTGTTCTTATGTTTTTCAAAAAGACTATGAATGAATAAAAGTTGTTATTTTATTTTATTCAAAGTGTTATGTCTTATGTGATGAGTTCTTTTATGGAGTGCAAGTTAAGTAGAAAATACTTAAAGGAATGGAGTAATAATCTAATGGGTGTATTTTTAACAGAAAATGCCTCCAAGACGTCAACCACGACAGAGAACCACTGAGGGAACTAACAATAACGATGCTGAAGCTAACCCCGTTCAACAGCTAGTGACGTTACTGACGGGAGCATTGCAGAATCAACCTCATAATCAAGGTACAACTTTTAAGGAGTTCAAGGCGGTTGGACTACCAAAATTCCTTGGGTCCATGAATCCAGTGGAGGCACAAACCTAGATCATGGAGATAGAGAAAGTATTTGATGTTGCGAGAGTAGGGGAAGATTAGAAGACTGCTTTTGCAACATTCATGTTAAAAGTAGAGGCTAGTTATTGGTGGCAGGCCAATAAAACTCGAGAAGGACAAGGAGTGATGACTTGGGATAGGTTTAAGGAGATATTCTTTGAGACTTATTTCCCAGAGTGTTTGAAGAGTCAGCTAGAGGTTCAGTTTTTAGAACTAAAGCAGGGAACAATGACGGTGTCCGAGTATGCTGCAAAATTCAACGAGTTGGCGAGGTTTGCACCATATCAAGTCAGCACAGACGAACGCAAGGCGAAGAGGTTTGAGCAGGGACTGAAGCCCTGGTTCTACAGTATGGTCCCCTTGTTCTAGCTGAAGACATTCGCAGCGATAATGGAGAAGACAATTCTCACTGAAGGTGGAGGCGAGGCAGTAACAAAGTTCAACCAAGAACAGAAAAAGAAGAAGAATGAGATGGAGGTTAAGAATGGTAGTGGTAGTAGTGGAAACGACAACAACCACTTGAAGAGAAAATGAAATGGAAATGTGGGGGCTGGAAATCAGCAAGGTAATTGTGACAAACAAGATTTTGTAATTTAATTTTAATATTTATTGAATTAAATAAATATTTTTCGATGAATTAATTATTAGATTAAATAATTAATTCACGAAGTTGTGGTAGATTAATTTAATTATATATATTATATTTATTAAATTAATGTGGAGAATAATTATTATTTCATTTAATTTAAATGAAATATTTAATAAGCATAATGTCATTTTAATTAATGTAATATATAATTAGAGATTTAATAATTTGACATAATTAATAAATAAGAAATTAATTATGTAATTATGTGAATTAATGAGAAATTATTATTTATTTAATTTAATTTAAATTAAATAAATTAATTGAGTTATTTTATAAAGGGTGTGACATTATTTAAACTATATGATAAAATAGTTTATTAAATTAATTGAGTTTAAGCCTTTAAGGCTAACCAAACATGGCACTAGTGGAGGTTGATGGCAGTTAACCCATGATGGGTAACTGACCTCCACAACGCGTCAGTTTAATTGATATTCGACGTCTTCTTTATTTCTTCATTTTACCAAGTCTGATAAAACTAGTTAGAGAGAATTTGTCAAAAAGTTTCGAGAGAGAATTATCAGAGAAATTGTGAGTGTGTACGTGAGGTTTTCAAACAATTCCAGTGGTGTTAGTAAGGATTACTGAGCAATTAGAAGGTATGTTTTATAATCTTCACATATATATTTTATAGTATATTTCCTTAGTCTCGGTGTTCTTGAAGTTCACTATGTTTTATGGTATAGGTTCTGAAAATTCATATTTGATAGTTGAGTATGGAATTATGAAGTTGTAATAGTATAACTATCCTATATATACATATCGATGATTGTATGATGAAACGTGTATGTAGTTATTTCGTCAAAAAGAAGGAAATTGGTTTACAGTAAAAACATATGAGTATGAATATGATTTTTGTAAGATAACAAAATTAGTGTACGTTAATTGTGAAGTTGTGAAATTAAAAGTCGGGTATGTTAATTGGATACAAACTACAGAGAATTGTAGTTTAAAAGTAATCAATTTGGTGGTTAGTAGGATTTACAGTATACACTGTGTTTAACAAATGTCAAACATGTAGTTTTAATTTTAAAACATTGTTTTACGGATTTAGTCTTTCTAAATTTGTTGTTCAGTAGTTTTAAGTTAATATATGTATGCTTGGTGAGGTTATGTGTAAATTACATCAATTATATGTATGTAATTAGTTGCTAGAATTTCTTAAACAGACCAAAAATGGTCTTCGTGCTCGGATCTGTTAGTTTTTAGCGCCCCAACGCCAAAAATGGAGCCCCAACGCCAAAATTCACGCCCCAGCGCCAGAAGTTCCCGCCCCAGCACTGAAATTCACGCCCCAGCGTCAATCTCACCCTGCGGCGCCACTGTATGACTTAGTTCTCGCGCTGCGGCGCCCGAACAAAAGTCTGGGTTGGACAGTTTTGACCTCCTGTAGTAAAATGGCCATAACTTTCTCATATGAACTCCGATTGAGGTGATTCAAGATTATTCGGAACGAGGACGAATAGACCTACAACTCTTTTTCTTTAAGTTTTTCAATTTGAGGTCATTAG
This sequence comes from Panax notoginseng, assembly GCA_016801055.1. Classification (NCBI taxonomy): domain Eukaryota; kingdom Viridiplantae; phylum Streptophyta; class Magnoliopsida; order Apiales; family Araliaceae; genus Panax; species Panax notoginseng. The sequence goes on from CM029015.1 coordinate 131,927,258, forward strand.
AATGTGTCAAAATGGTCATCTTTAGGACTATTATGTTTTCGGAGGCAATCGGAGGGCGTCAGGCATGCACATATGCATGTGTAGTGCTACTAACCATAAAAGATGATGTCCTAAGTTATAAAATATGAATGTTAGTAAATATAATGATACTTAACATTAATAAATAATGTGTTAGATAAGTTATAGAAGCATAGTAAGCATACACAAGAGAGGCAAATCGGGCGTGTGACGAATGAACGTCGAAACGTCGTGCCAAGTGTTAATGAACTTAAAAAGTGTTTCAATTTAATTAAAATGAATATTATAAGATATGGAGTGGATTTAATATAAAGCCAATAAATAGTCTTAGCAAGACTTAAGCACTTGAATGAACTGCGAATATGAAATATAGTGATAAATAAGTTGAAAGTTAACACAATTAAGTTGAACATTGTGTATTTATTAATAGAAAAGATTATGAGACGTAGAGTAGAGTTTACATTACAATTACTATGTGTTGTTATGTGACTAATATTTGATGTGTATGATTATATAATTGCATAGGGCACGTGAAGTGCAGATAGCTGTAAGCTGTTAAACTGTTATTGGTAAACAACGATCAAGACAAGTCTTTCGGTTCCTATTTTCTACGTGGACTTGATGAACTGTTTTAAATTACATGATATGTTATATATGTTGAAATCATGAAATGTTAAAGTCAATATATGACTGCATTATTTTGGCAAAAGAATGATGATTGAGTAAGGAACTCGATCTTGATATTTGCTATGTGAATTAAAAGCATGTATGTCATGTTACTTTAATGAGATGTATATCGAGCATGTTATTATGTGCTATGTGATGCATGAAAACTGTTAGATTTTGCTGGACTGTCGAGCTCACTCTTGCAAATAACCACTTTTGCAGGTCAAGGAATTAAGGTAAGGATATGTGCTAAGTGAGTTATAGAGATCTATATTCACGAAGATTACTTATGTTTTATGAGAAATGTATGTAATATTTTGAATGTAAATGTTGTTGAGTTGAAATTGAGCTATTCAGTGTATATGGATATCTATTTATGATGTAAGACTTTGTATAGTCAGTTTATTGTAGCGATTCATGATATATATTGGAATCGAAGTGATGTAATGTAAAGGTTCCGATTTAGGGCAATAAAGAAGGAAATGTACAAAAGTTTTAGATATTCCGCAATTTTAGTGATTTTTAATATCGAATAATGATGTAAATTACAGGTTGAATGTATGGTTAACGACCGAAGTCGAGATTTAAATTGTATGGATTTTGGGGTCGTTACAGTTGGTATCAGAGCTGATAGGTTAAAAACTTTAGGTAAGAGTACCTTAGGCTATAACCTTAGAGAAGAGATGTGAAGATAATGAACGAATAAGCTCAAATGGAGTTTGAACAACAAAAAGTAATTTAAGAAATTTTCAAAGAAGGGATTAAAACTTGCGTGAAAGGATTCAAAGAAGAATCTCGTAGAGTTATAAGGAATATGAATGTGGAGTTACCCAATTCCAATAAGAAGGATGTAAGGTGATAATAAATAGACAGTATCTATAAGAAGAGCGATAAAGAAGTTAAGAATAGAGAGTTATAATTAAGTATGGTATAATTGTACTCTTTAGTAGTGGATGTATGGTATCTGGGCTAAACGATTCCTTCATAAAGTGGAGGTATATACGAACTAGCAGCTCAGAACCAAGTTTGTTGGTTGTTTGTGGGAAACCACTCAACGTACCATACTGAAAATGTTAGAGACTCGATGTGTACCAAGTGTAGAGAATGGATGTGTATGATGAAAGTGTAGAACTCGAATAAAATGTTGAGTGATGTAAATGAAGTTAGAATTCTTAAAGGAAGAATTGTTATATAAACAAGAAGATTCAAAGAAGAATCTTGAAGAGATATAAAGATAAGAAATGGGAGTTTCTTAACTTCAATAGCCAAGATAACGAATAATGTTGAAAATGATGAGAAAGGGAAAGAATGAGGATCGTAAAACAAAACGATCACGAGTTAAGAAAATAATTTTAAGGGAGATGATTATAGAATAAGATCACGACGTGATCTGTTTAAGTTATAAAAGGAAGATGGTTTGTAATGTTTGAAGGATTATAGCTTGATGCTATGAAGATATTGTACTATCAATAGTACAAGATAAACTCATGAGGAGTTATAGATAATGTGATATGAGGAATTCGTATTGAGCAAGTTAAGGGTAAGTTGTTAAGAGAAAGATAGAGTTAGGTGGGTTTTCAATTGAGTACTCATGTGATGGATGAGTTGTACAAATCCTTGTATGGGCGAGGGTTTTGTGCTTGCGCTCAGTTAACATATTGATAATCATTGGAATTGTTGTGTCGCGCTATTTGCTATATGCCTGATGAGAAGGTTATTCTTTTTTCATGTGTATAACAGATAGGTAGAGTTTAGTTAGAGAATATCATAAGGTTAAGTGCAAGTTTTTAAAACTCATACTTATGGTAGGTTCGTGACTCATAATTATATGGTATATTTTTGAACCCCTCAGCGAATGGACGCCTATGGTCTGACTAGGATAAGTTCTTAAACTCATATGATTCTGGTAAGTTTCTAAACTCATAACGTGTGGTAAGTTTGACGAACTGGGTATAGATAAGTGTAAATGGAGTATTGAGGATGATAGGAATAGATAGAATTATTAAGTAATGGATCAGTATAGAAGGTGGAGACATAGGTTTTTCCAAATCTTCTAGCCTTGCTAGATTTTTGAAATTTATTGACTTCGTGCCTATGGTTGTACTTTTGATTTTAGAAAAATGTTGGATCACACTAGTGAACCAAAGAATTATTAAAACAGTACTATTATCGCGTATCTATGCTGTTTGATTTGGCTAGAAAAAAATGAATTTTAAATTTTCAAAATATATTTTAAATATATATATCAGGTGATATGATAAACGATGGAGTCATCAGTGCAATGGAACCTGGTGTTAGATGTGATCATATGATCGTCAGCCCACTATGGTGAGATGTAGTATGACAACGTCATAATCATGACTCCATAAAAAGATTTTTAAGATTTCTTTAAGATATGAGAATACATATGTATGTATGTATATGTATATTTCGGTTGATGTCCGAATTGTTGTAGAGGTCTATGCTATTTGATTCAGCTAGACAAATATTGAAAGATGTTCATGAAATTCAAACGTTCATTGAAAAGTTATGCCAAACCAAATTGTTTTGGTGCAGATTCAGATGTTGAAAAGCTGAGTTGAACAACCCTATAAGGGGACATGTTTTCGGGGACAATGGGTCCGAGCATAACGCATATAGTCGTTACAAAACACTACGTTGTGGCCCAACGTAGTGGTACAATAGGCTGGCCACCTAGTGTACGTAAGGAGGGTGTTTTCATTCTTTGTGATTGATAAACACTCTGGTTTGCAGTGTGAAGGATTGAGTTGAAGCACTAGTAAATCGAGAATAGAGTTCACGGTCTTATGACCCCTCAGCATGATTTGGAATCTTTTAAATTCCTGAGTTATTCATACTACTTCCCAATTATTGAACAATTGTGGAAGATTCTTGTTATTCTGCAACGTGGAAGTGAAAGAAGTAAGTCATAGAATGTGACACTGACTGATGAGTATGTTGAATAAGTGAGAAAAGAGATTTTGAAGTGAGAAGGATATGAGTTATCAAAGAATATTATGAAACTTTTAATAGAAAAGTTTAATAATTGTAGAAAGATCTTTGTGGAAAGTGGTTATAAAACCCAATGAATGAATATAGTATTAACGTAAAATCTATTTTGATAGATCGGATGAATAAAGATTAATAGATAAAATTTCGAGGACGAAATTCTTAGAAGAAAGGGTGAGTGTAATATCCCGAGTGTTTTTGATAGCGATCCTTAGAAAAGGAAATGAATGGGTTAAAAGATATATAATACTTAGAATATAATTGAGTTCAAGTGAAAGTTATGAAACGAAATCTAGAATTTGTTAAAGTAAGGAATGTAGTATGAAATATAAAATCTATATTTAGATAAAATGATGAAAGATTTCTTTGAGTTATGTGTTTAATTTGTGTCTTCGATTCTAGGGACAGAATCTTTGTAAGGGAGGGATAATGTAACGGGTCGAATTTATTGAGTCGTAATTCTGGGGACATAATCATTTTAAGGGGGGAAAGATGTGACAAACAAGATTTTGTAATTTAATTTTAATATTTATTGAATTAAATAAATATTTTTTGATAAATTAATTATTAGATTAAATAATTAATTCATAAAGTTGTGGTAGATTAATTTAATTATATGTGTTATATTTATTAAATTAATATGGAGAATAATTATTATTCCATTTAATTTAAATAAAATATTTAATAAGCATAACGTTATTTTAATTAATGTAATATATAATTAGAGATTTAATAATTTGACATAATTAATAAATAAGAAATTAATTATGTAATTATGTGAATTAATGAGAAATTATTATTTATGTTATTTAATTTAAATTAAATAAATTAATTGAGTTATTTTATAAAGGGTGTGACATTATTTAAACTATATGATAAAATATTTTATTAAATTAATTGAGTTTAAGCCTTTAAGGCTAGCCAAACATGGCACTAGTGGAGGTTGAGGGCAGTTAACCCATGATGGGTAACTAACCTCCACAACGCGTCAGTTTAATTGATATTCGACGTCTTCTTTATTTCTTCATTTTACCAAGTCTGATAAAACTAGTTAGAGAGAATTTGTCAAAAAGTTTCGAGAGAGAATTATCAGAGAAATTGTGAGTGTGTACGTGAGGCTTTCAAACAATTCCAGTGGTGTTAGTAAGGATTACTAAGCAATTAGAAGGTATGTTTTATAATCTTCACATATATATTTTATAGTATATTTCCTTAGTCTCGGTGTTCTTGAAGTTCACTATGTTTTATGGTATAGGTTCTGAAATTCATATTTGATAGTTGAGTATGGAATTTTGAAGTTGTAATAGTATAACTATCCTATGTATACATATCGATGATTGTATGATGAAACGTGTATGTGGTTATTTTGTCAAAAAGAAGGAAATTGGTTTACAGTAAAAATATATGAGTATGAATATGATTTTTGTAAGATAACAAAATTAGTGTATGTTAATTATGAAGTTGTGAAATTAAAAGTCGGGTATGTTAATTGGATACAAACTACAGAGAATTGTAGTTTAAAAGTAATCAATTTGGTGGTTAGTAGGATTTACAGTATACACCGTGTTTAACAAATGTCAAACATGTAGTTTTAATTTTAAAACATTGTTTTACGGATTTAGTCTTTCTAAATTTGTTGTTCAGTAGTTTTAAGTTAATATATGTATGCTTGGTGAGGTTATGTGTAAATTACATCAATTATATGTATGTAATTAATTGGTAGAATTTCTTAAATAGACCAAAAATGGTCTTCGTGCTCGGATCTGTTAGTTTTTGGCGCCCCAGCACCAAAAATGGAGCCCCAGCGCCAAAATTCACGCCCCAGTGCCAGAAGTTCACGCCCCAGCTCTGAAATTCGTGCCCCAGCGTCAATCTCGCGGTGCGGCGCCACTGTATGACTTAGTTCTCCCGCCGCGGCGCCGGAACAAAAGTCTAGGTTGGACAATTTTGACCTCATGTAGTAAAACGATCATTACTTTTTCATATGAACTCTGATTGAGGTGATTCAAGATGATTCGGAATGAGGACGAATAGACCTACAACTTTTGTTCTTTAAGTGTTTCAATTTGAGGTCATTAGGATGTGTCAAAATGGTAATCTTTAGGACTAATATATTTTCAGAGGCAATCGGAGGGCGTCAGGCATGCACATATGCATGTGTAGTGCTCCTGACCATAAAAGATGATGTTCTAAGTTATAAAACATGAATGTTAGTAAATATAATGATGCTTAACATTAATAAATAATGTTTTAGATAAGTTATAGAAGCATAGTAAGCATACACAAGAGAGGCAACTCGGGCATGTGACGAAAGAACGTCGAAACGTCATGCCAATTGTTAATGAACTTAAAAAGTGTTTCAATTCAATTAAAATGAATATTATAAGATATGAAGTGGATTTAATATAAAGCCAATAAGTAGTCCTAGCAAGACTTAAGCACTTGAATGAACTACGAATATAAAATATAGTGAGATATAAGTTGAAAGTTAACACAATTAAGTTGAACATTATGTATTTATTAATAGGAAAGATTATGAGACGTAGAGTAGAGTTTATATTACAATTACTATGTATTGTTATGTGACTAATATTTGATGTGTATGATTATATAATTGCACAAGGCACGTGAAGTGCAGGTAGCTGTAAGTTGTTAAACTGTTATTGGTAAACAACGATCAAGGAAAGTCTTTCGGTTCCTATTTTCTACGTGGACTTGATGAACTGTTTTAAATTGCATAATATGTTATATATGTTGAAATCATGAAATGTTAAAGTCAATAAATGACTGCATTATTTTGGCTAAAGAATGATGATTGAGTAAGGAACCCAATCTTGATATTTGCTATGTGAATTAAAAGCATGTATGCCATGTTACTTTAATGAGATGTATATCGAGCATGTTATTATGTGCTATGTGATGCATGAAAACTGTTAGATTTTGCTGGGCTGTCGAGCTCACTCTTGCAAATAACCACTTTTGCAGGTCAAGGAATTAAGGTAAGGATATGTGCTAAGTGAGTTATAGAGATCTATATTTACGAAGATTACTTATGTTTTTATGAGAAATGTATGTAATATTTTGAATGTAAATGTTGTTGAGTTGTAAATTGAGCTATTCAGTGTATATGGATATCTATTTATGATGTAAGACTTTGTATAGTCAGTTTATTGTAGCGATTCATGATATATGTTGGAATCGAAGAGATGTAATGTAAAGGTTGCGATTTAGGGCAATAAAGAAGGAAATGTACAAAAGTTTTAGATATTCCGCAATTTTAGTGATTTTTAATATCGAATAATGATGTAAATTACAGGTTGAATGTATGGTTAACGACCGAAGTCGAGATTTAAATTATATGGATTTTGGGGTCGTTACAGTAATCAGCAGAATAAGAAGTTTGAAGCATGTGCTACTTGCAGGAAGTTTCACAAGGGTGTGTGCTTGATGGGAAAACGTGTATGCTTCAACTATGGTTAGGAGGGTCACATCGCCCCAAATTGCACTCAACCAAAGAAGAATGTTTGCTTCACGTGTGGATCCATTGATCACTTTGCTCGTGAGTGCCCTAAGAAGAAAGCTAGAGAGAAAGCAGGAAGCAAGGGAGGTAACAGTAGAGGTACATGGGCCATTGCTGGACCAACAACATCAAACAAACCCACAACCTGAACATTCAACATGACTGTGCAAGATGTTGTACAATCAAAGGATGTTGCGTCAGCTATTATCCCAATCAATGATATTGATGCTTATGTATTATTTGATTCGGGTGCTACTTGCTCATTTATATCTGATGAATTTGCTAAGAGGTTAGGATTGCCTAGTGAAGATTTGAATTTCCCTTTGAACATAGAAATTGTGAATAAGGAAATAATTCCTGTTAGATTCGTATACAAGAATTGTAGGGTGAACATTAAGGGGAATATCATGATAGTAAATTTAATCCCGATTAGACTTGGAGAGTTTGATGTTATTTTGGGAATGGATTGGCTGTTCAATTATGGAGTGGTAATTGATTGCCAAAAGAAATGCGTAAACCTTATGACTCCGTCAAAGGTAGTTTTCTATGGTACCAAGTCGCCTAGACAAATGAGATGTCTGATGATTATGTAGGCTAAGAAGTTGTTGAGTCAAGGCTGTGTGGGTTATTTAGCTTACATAGTCGATACTCAGAAGAAGGGTGTGAAACTGGAAGAGATTCCAGTGGTTAGGGAATTTGTAGATGTATTTCCGGAAGATTTGCCAGGACTTCCGCCTGACCGTGAGATTGAGTTCGTGATCGACTTAGCACCAGGAACAACACCGATATCGAAGGCCCCGTACAAAATAGCTCCGGTAGAGATCAAGGAACTGATGGTACAACTACAAGAATAGTTAGATAAGAAGTACATTCAGTCGAGTGTGTCACCATGGGGAGCGCTGGTGTTATTCGTGAAGAAGAAGGATGGTCAATGCGTCTTTACATTGATTATAAGGAGTTAAACAAAGTCACTATTAAGAATAAATATCCGTTGCCAAGAATAGATAACTTGTTTAATTTATTGAAGGGTGCTAAATACTTCTCGAAAATAGTTTTGAGAAGCGGGTATCACCAATTGAAGGTAAGAAAGGAGGATATACCTAGAACGGCATTCAGAACTCGGTATGGACATTACGAGTTTCTGGTGATGTCTTTTGGTTTAACCAATTCCCCTGCTGCATTCATGGATTTGATGAACAAGGTGTTTAAACCATTCTTAGACAAGTTTGTAGTGGTATTTATCGACGACATTCTGATGTACTCCAAAACTTAAGAAGAACACGTAGAACATTTACATTTGACATTAGAAACACTAAGATAGGGGAAGTTATACGCGAAATTCTCTAAGTGTGAATTTTGGTTAGATCGTGTACAATTTTTGGGTCATGTGATTGACAAAGATGGGATTTCAGTGGATCCATCAAAAGTGGAAGCTGTAATCAATTGGGAACAAGCAAGAATACCGTCGGAGGTGAGGAGTTTCTTGGGACTGGCTGGTTATTATAGACGCTTTATTCAAAAAATTTCCAAGATTGCTACTCCATTAACAAATTTGACAAGGAAAGCTGTAAAATTTGTTTGAACAGAGAAGTGCGAAGAAAGTTTTCAAGATTTGAAGAAGAAGTTGAGTGTGGCACCTGTGTTATCTTTACCCGATAGTACAGGAAACTTTGTGGTGTATAGTGATGCCTCACACAAAGGATTGGGTTGTGTCCTTATGCAGAACATCAAAGTTATTGCATATGCATCAAGGCAACTGAAGGATTATGAGAAGGGATATCTGACTCATGATTTAGAATTGACTGTAGTAGTATTTGCTCTGAAGATATGGAGACATTATCTCTATGGAGAAAAATGTGAGATCTACACGGACCATAAGAGTCTGAAGTATATTTTCACTCAGAAGGACCTGAACATGCGTCAAAGAAGGTGGATGGAATTGATAAAAGATTACGATTGTGAGATCTTTTATCATCCAGGCAAAGTGTATGTGGTTGCAGATGCTTTAAGCAGGAAAAGTCGAGAAAAGTTAATGCTGATAACCACTTAGGAGGAGCTTATTTCAGCAATGACAAAGCTAGAGCTGGAAATAAAATTTCCAAAAGAATTCGACGAACGATTATTTCAGATAGAAGATAGTCCAACTTTGGTGGAAAAAGTTAAGAATGCTCAACTACAGGATGAAGAATGTGGGAAAATTAAAGTGAAGATGGTTGAGAGTCGTGACGCAAAATATAAGATCGATACCAAAGGATTACTATGGTTCGAGGGAAGAATTTGGATACCAGCAGTATCAGGGATTAACGACGAAATCTTGAACGAAGCTCATAATTCAAGATACTCGATTCATCCAGGAAGCACGAAGATGTATCAAGATTTACGATGACATTTTTGGTGGCCAAACATGAAAAGAGACGTTACAGAATGTGTCGCGAAATGCTTGACATGTCAAAGATTCAAGGTCGAGCATCAAAGACCAAGCGGCTTACTTCAACCATTGGAAATACTAGAATGGAAGTGGGAACATATCACAATGGACTTTGTGGTGGGTCTTCCAACTACTCAGAGAGGATGTGATGCGATTTGGGTGATTGTGGACATACTGACAAAATCAGCACACTTTTTGCCAATAAAGATTAGGTTCAATCTTGATCAGTTAGCAAGATTGTACATTAAAGAGATAGTTTCGAGACATGGATTGCTAGTGTCAATTGTGTCAGATAGAGATCCGCGATTCACGTCAAATTTTTGAAAGAGACTACAAGAATGTATGGGAACACAGTTAAGAATGAGTACGGCGTATCATCCACAAACAGATGGCCAAAGCGAACGAACGATCTAGACATTGGAAGATATGCTGAGAGCATGCACTATGGACTTCAAAGAAAGCTGGGAAGAACATTTACCATTGGTGGAATTTGCGTACAACAACAGTTATCACGCGAGCATCGGCATGCCGCCTTACAAAGCATTATACGGTAGAAAGTGTAGAACTCCACTGTGCTGGGATGAAATCGGTGAGCACCAACTGTTAGGACCAGAACTGGTACAACAAACTGCTGAGGTTGACAACCTCATCAGGACAAGATTGGTATCTACTTAAGATAGACATAAGAACTATGCTGATCAACACAGACAAGATCGTGCATTCGACGTAGGAAATTACGTATTTCTAAAAGTTTCTCCTTGGAAGGGGAAAATCCATTTCGGTAAAAAGGGAAAGCTAAGTCCGAGGTTTATTGGACCCTTTGAAGTGCTACGAAGAGTTGGAGAAATGGCTTACGAGGTAGCTCTACCTCCAGAGTTGGAAAACGTTCACAACATTTTTCATATTTCGGTATTACAACCGTATAGACCCGATTACAAGCACGTGATCAAGTACGAACCATTGCAGTTCGATAAAGACTTGTCGTATGAAGAGGTTCCTATCCAGATAGTCGACAGAAAAGAACAAGTGCTCAGGAATAAAGTTATACCTTTCGTGAAGGTGATATGGAGGAACCATAATGCTGAAGAAGCTACATGGGAACTTGAAGATGAAATGATGAAAAATTATCCTGAGTTATTTGTTTAGTCTATGTCTTCGATTCTGGGGATAGAATCTTTATAAGTAAGGAAGAATGTAACGAATAATTTGCTTGAGTTGTGATTCTGGGGACATAATCCTTATAAGAAGGGAATGATGTAATAATCTAGATTTTAATTATAATTTTAAATATTTATTGAATTATATGAATATTTAATGGATGTGTTTATCGTTGAATAGATATTTGTTTGATTTAATTTGATTTAATTTGGTTAATTATTTGTTAAATAAATAAGTAATGAGTTAAGGAAATTTATTATTTTGATGAGATAATATTGTAATTTAATTTGATAATTAAGTTAGAGAGTTTATAGTGATTAAATGAATTATTATAATATTTTATTTAATTTATTAAATAAAAGTGTGACAAATAACTATATTATAAGGAGTTATTAAAATAAGTTAAAGGAATTTAATGTAGTTTTGCCAAACAAGACTTATATATAATAAGTGTTTAATTTTTAAAGGGTTTTGCCAAATGGAGCCTTATGTCTTTTGAATATTTTTTGAATTTTAAATTATTAATAAAATAAATTAAATAAATAAAATATAAATAATATATAATAAGTTTTGGGTAACTAATAACTTATTAGTGTATTAAGTGTAGCGTCGGTTTTAGACGTTTTAAAATCGTACGTTGGTTTTATTTTTATTATAAGCATATTGTTAATTGGCTTAGTTATCAGTTTTACGCCCTTGAATTATTTGTTAAACTGAGAGAAGAAAGAAAGGAGTTCTCAGAGAGTTTTGAGAGAGACTTGTCAGAGTTTGAGAAAGGCTGGTGAGAGAATTGTCAGGTATTAACAACGATTTCTTAAGCAACAAAAAGGTATGATCATAACCTTATTATATATATATATATATATATATATATATATATATATATATATATATATATATATATGTTTTAACTACGTGAGTTTTAGTTTCTATGTTCAAGAGTTTTATGCTTGATGTGGATTCCAAATTTCTGTAATTTCTGTTATACAATTGAATTATAGGATTTTAGGTGGTGATAAAGATTGTATGCTAAATTAAGTTGAAAAGAAAAGGAATTTGTTTGACAGTGAACACATGTATAAACTTGGTTTGTATGTATCAAAATTGATATAATGTAATTGTCTGCAATTGTTTATTTGTGAACTAATTGTAAAATTGAACTTCGAAGTTGTTAATTCAGTAAGAAATAAAGAGAACATAGTTTAAAGGAATCAAATTGGTTTGTTATTTGGATTTATAGTGTCACCGTGTCAAGAAATATCAAACATGGAGTTTTGGTTTTAAAACACTGCTTTCAAGGAATTTATTTTCTTAAGTTGTATTAAGTTAATATATTCATGTTGAGTAATGTGTACGAGTAATTTATATATGTTATACATGATGACTTAGTGTTAGAAATTAAGTTATTGACAGAAATTTAGTTGTTCTGTTCTTCGTATGTTGGTTCAATAAGTTTCGGCGCCTCGGGGCTAAAGTCAGAGCCGCAGCCCAGCAACCCGTGCCGCAGCGTCGAAGTCAGCACCGTAGTGCCACACTTCGGGTCGCAGCGCCGCAGCCTGGCATAGTTCTCGCGCCGAAGCACCACTTTCGCGCTGCTGCGCGACCCACAGTTCAAACTGTGGCGCCACGACGCCACTTAGCAAAAAGTCCAGAAACGACTTTTGTTGTGCACAAAAGTATGTAAATGGTAATGTAATGTAAAATGATGATTGTTAAACATGCAATATTATTATTATTATTATGGTATTATAGTGCTAAGAACGAACATGTTATTAACACTTAACGGGTGTTGTTATTATTTATTGATGTAATTTGATTAAGTGATTTATAAATCAAACCATACGTGATGTGGATATGTAGAGTATGGGTAATGACTGATTATGTCATGATGACATATATATAGGATAATTGTGATTCGGATTATAATGTTTTAGCCTACAAGCAAGACAAGTTTTCTAACTCTATACTTCGTTGTGCAAGTTTATTTTCGTTGAACAAGTTTCTTGTATCTAGATTGTTTATAATGATGCAAGTTTTCTAAACTCAATCCCGAGTTGTTATCTTTCAAGTACAGTAGTGGATAGTTATTGTTGATGATTCCACATCTAATATTATTATTGAATATTCACATTATTATTATGTTAAGCAAGTTATTCTTGTCTTTAACTTGTTATCTAGCATGCAAGTTTATATATTCTCATCTATTAATGTTGAACATATTTTATCGTTCAATTTATTATTTGTTAAGCATGCTTAATATTCAATTTTAAGATTTTAACCTTAGCTTAGTGTTGTTCAAAGCAAGTATGTTATGATTATTCAATGTTTATGCTATTAGATTATTTCTAAAGCATGATCTTAAATTTACAATGTCAATTCAGTTATGATTATTCCATAACATAGTCTTATTGCCTTTTTATTCAACTAGTCCTTAGTTGATGTCCGTTGAATTTCAAATTACCTTGAAACGTATCCAAACAAAACTTACTTTGGGGCGGACTTGTATTCTAAATACTGAGATGAACAATCCTATTATTAGGGGTTTCCGCTTAGCGTTGAAATGTTTGTGCACAATACATTGTACGAAGGGCTGATCCCCCTAAGTACGTGGAGTCCTTATAGTCTTATGACTATAAAGGTTTAAGTTAAAAGATTACTTATAACTGTGGACATGGTTCGTGTGTAAGACCCCAACTTATTAATAAATGAAATTAAATTTCCTCTATTTATTATTCTGAAATAGAAAGGGTTGATTTGATTAATGTGGTTAGTTATGGGTAAAATGCGCAAATATTTCAAATAAGCAAGTGGTTATAAAATATTCATTTTTGGTCGTTGAATATTCGTGTGGTCATGGAATATTCTTTCTGTCTGGGAATATTCGTATGACGGCGTAGCTATTTGTGGGCCCCATAACGGAAAGCGATTGGATGAAGATAACGACAAAAATTGAGTTTTCATAAATAACGGCGTAGTTGTTACCGTTAACACTGTTGAAATACCCGGTGGTTAAAATACAGTAATACGCGTGGTTGCACAGTAGCACACGGATTGCACAGTATTTTTGAATTATTGATTCTTACGAAGGAAGGCACTACTCAATAATTGTTACAGTAATTACTGTTCAATATTTTATTTTATTGATTCAATAATTGCTACTTTGAAATTTTATATTATTGTTGTTCAATAATTGTCACTGCACAGTATTTCCCATTATTAGATCAATAATTCATATTATTTGAATGATATTATTAGATAACATTATTGGCAATGTTTAGAAAGTTCTGTCTAAGGAGAGGTTTGGTCACCTAATTGCGCGCCAGTAAGGAGAAATTCTTATTGGAAAGCCCCCTCTTTCCTGGGAACGGCCTGGTTGTCATAAATGTGATTCTGTAATATTATTTGTGAATAATTAATTATTGATTCATATGATAAGGAAATTTTTATTTTATGTGGATATAATTGAGGGATATATTTTTGTGGTTAAAATGAAGGAGTTAATGTTGAGGTGTTTTATCTGTATTTTTTGTGGGAATGGAGGTATTGAAAATCAAATTAGTGTTTTTGAGATATTTTGCGAGGGTTATAATTTTTAATCCGACCGTTGGATCGTGGTAATATTTGGATATGTTATACATATATAAGTTGAGTATATGTCCACAAATTTTGAACCGTTAAAAATGAACGTACGATTTGTTATGAATTTTACGATATGACTGGTTTAGAAATTGTTGAATTTTAGGAGTTTATCATTTTGATAGAAAATTCTAGAATTGGTGGGCCCCACTCTTGATTGGTGAAGAAATGTGCTGAGATTTTTATTCAAATGCGATAGGCTTGAATAGTAGCAGGTAAAGCCATCAGGTTGCAGGTTAAGTCTGCTTCGGCGTGCTAACATTTTCCTATAAATAGACAGCTAAGTTAGAATTGAAAATCACACCAGAATTCATAAGTTTTCTCTCTTTCTCTCTAGATTATTGAGTGTATTTTGTGAGTATTTAGATACTTTGAAAGTTGCTATTCAGCACAAGTTTCATTCAGCCTCATATCCGATATTCAGTCAGAAGTACGGTTATTTTGAGGTAAGGGATATTATTTTCTTCTTAAATGATATTATTTTCTTCAATATCATTATGCTGAAATATTAACATGAGTATTTATCAAATTTAGAACTTTTTGTGTCGGGGTTACTATTCACGTATACGTTACTATTCACGTATACGGCACTATTCACGAATACGGCACTATTCACCGAAAAATAAAATTTTCCCTTTTTGTCCAAGATGTCTATTATGGTTACTATCTTTGATTGTATCTATGTTTTGATCTTTATTTTTGAATTCTGCTTCACAATTGATTATTATGAAGTATTATTGATCTTGGATAAACTGTTATACGAATCCCTACTATTTGTCCTTCTGTCTCACTGGATTCATTTTCTTTAAGATATTTTTCATCATCCTCACCCCTAAATGATGATATTACTGAATATCTTTGGCCTGTAGTGCAAAGATGAATGATTAACTGATGAATATCTTTGGCCCGTAGTGCAAAGATGAACAGGTGTTGAGATGAACATGACCGACTGGTGATACAAATGAATATCTTTGGCCTGTAGTGAAAAGATAAATATTTGATTAAAGATGATTATTAATTGATGTTATAGGGATAAAATATTGATGATGGACTTTTAAATCTTAGAAGATAGTAGAATTAATTCTCTACTTGACTCTTCTAATGGTTTGCTGTTTCCGCTGCAGTTGTTGATCTAAAACTTGTTGTCGATTATATTCTATCATATTTTTCCCTGTTGAATACTAATGATAATTTGTTGTATATTATCTTAGTCATAATATTCTTTAATGGGCTAGTTGAGCTCACCCTTTTCCTTTTTGTTCCATTTTTCTTCTCAGGAGGTGAGAACATACCAGGATCTAGTCGGGGTATGGAGTGATGGTTCTAGAAAGATATTTTAGCAGTCCTCGCTATTTCTGTAAAATAATGTTTGAATAATTGTATTGAGGACTTATTTGAGTGTGGATATTGTCTAGAAGACAATATTTGTATTTAAACTCACAGTATGTGTTGTCGTATTTTGCAGGACAATTGTATTATTGAAGTTATAGTTTGCTTTCTGTACCACGTATTTGGCGACTCAGAATGGGTGTTGTATACCTATTTTGGGGGCGTCACAGTTGGTATCAGAGCTTAGGGATATGATCCCTGGCTGAGATGTGAGACAAGAACTAGGAGGGGAGAGACGGGGAATTCCTTCGATAGTATGACCTGACTAAGATTATTTGGTGTTTATTTGGTTGGTCAGAGTATAGGGATAATATATGACATGACTATTAACCCTTGTTTTATGGCAGTATTTAAGAATGGCAGCTGAGAACGTTAATAATGGAGTAAATCAGACCGTGGAGAAACCTTTGATCACCATCCAGGGGAACGTGCAACAGGAAGGCAATATTCCTCCTGTAAACAACGTTACCGAGCAAACTATGAATGATGGAATGTTTAGGAGCTTTTTGCTATTCATGCAAAATTAGACGAGGGAGACTCGTGTGCAGAATACGGGTGAAAATGATAACAACGCGCGGTTTGTCACAGCCAAGCAGTTCAAAGAATTGGGACCACTAGAATTTAAGGGAAAGCCGGATCCGATCATGGCAGAAACGTGGGTTAAGCAAATTACCAAGATATTCGATGTCTTGGGATGCACGGAGGAACAGAAGGTTCCATTCGCCACCTTTATGTTCCGCGGTGAGGCAGACTACTGGTTGGAGTCTGTGAAGCGTACCCAGCCTGACGCACTCAACATGTCATGGGAAACGTTTCAGAAACTGTTTAATGACAAGTACTTTCCTGAAAGTATTCGTCATATGAAGGAGGTAGAGCTTATTAGACTGGAACAAAACAACATGACGGTGTCCCAGTACGAGGCGAAGTTTGCAGAGTTATCCATGTTTACACCTCATTTGGTCAAGAATGAGGAAAGAATGACAAGGATGTTTCTGAGAGGTTTAAAACCCGAGATTCGGCAATATCTTATCTCTCATAAATTTTCTTTATATTCAGATGTTGTAAATAGAGCTCAATTATTAGAGCGAGATAATGAGTATGTTCAACCGATGGACCACAACCAGGGTCATACTGGTGACAGCAGTCATCGGAGCGATGAGAACCAGCGAGGAGGGAAAAATACAGACAAAAGTGGTAACCACTCAGGTGGTCATCGTGGCCATGATAATAGGAGATGTGAGTCAACTGGAAATTTCAAGAAGAGAAGATTTAACGATGACAGGAAGACGTCGACAACAGCATCAGCACCAGGAACAAATTCTAGGGGAGGAGAATGACCGCCAGTTAGATGTTACAGATGCGGAGAGGAGGGACATATAAGTCCAAACTGCCCACAACAGTTCAAGGTATGTTATAATTATGGAAAGGAAGGACATATCGCTCGAGATTGTACTATAGCGACACCAAGTCCAGCTGGGACGGTGACACCAAAGGCGGATACGGAAAAAATAAACACTACAGCAAAAAAGCTTATCAGCGATCGCACATCTGCGACCGCATATAGTCGCAGATGGGTATTAGCGACTGATTGCGGTCGCTAATATTAGTCGCAAAAAATCTTGTTGCTGAAATGACATCAGCGACCAACAATAGCGACCACATTATTAGCGACCGCAATCAGCGACCTCAGCTGTCGCTATTCTGACTCATGCTGAGGCATTTGTCAGACGTGATGTGGCACACGTGGCAGTGACCGGAATAGCGACCGCACGCGGTCGCTGACTTTGTTTTTTTTTAAATAATTTTCCTGTTTTATTGATTTTCCAAAAATAACCTGCTTTGTACCTATTTTTTATCCCAACACACAGCAGTATATATAAGCATCCATCCATCCATGATAACTACTATATGATAAACATTCATCCATACAGTCCAAAGAATGAATCTAAACCAACACAACACAATACAATCGTAAACATCCATATAATAGAATCGTAAACCAATACAGTCCAAAGATAAGTAGTTTAAAAGATTACAAGGCTTTAAAAATCTAAAAAACAAATCTAACAAGGCTTTACAAATCTAACATGACTGGTCTAGCTCTTCATGGATCATTCAAATTAGTACCCTGTAATTAACAAAAGAATAAAACATATATGTTACATGTGTTGATACTACTATGACTTGGGGAAAGCTAAACAATAGACAATGTACGTACTGAAACATATAAGTACCTGGTCGCCATCCTGATCCTGGTCGCCACCCTGATGCTGTGATGCTACTGCTTCTGCCACTGCCTTCGCCAAGTCATCAGGATTCAGAGAATGCAGATGCCCGCCCAATATAAGAAGAAGATCACGATTTTGATAGATCGCTCTCACACAGTCAGCAGAAGTATGATAGGCTGGATGACCTGATGACTGTGTAGACTGTGTAGACTGGGTAGCAGAGCTGCCTGTGCCACTGATGGTCGGGCGTCGTCTTTGTCCTTGGCCTTTAACATAATTTTTCTTCACGACGGACGCCCTCTCCCATAATTCTTGATCAATCGCCGGACACGGGGTGCCTTCAGGATAGCGCTCGTTCATTAAGCCCTTATAAGTGTCCTGTCAGATGGTCAACAAATAAATAATTAAAAATAAATAAAAAATGCTCAAAAAATATGACTGTAATATGTTTAAAGTTAACTTATTACCGCTATCTGAACAGCATCAGGCAGACCATCACGGGTGGCCACATACACATCCAACCAATTGATAGGTTGACCTTGAGACTCGGACTCCTACAGTTCATGTTCTCATATTAATATATAAACATATGATATTTTAGCTACAAAACATGACTATAAACATAAAGATATACTGCTATACATACGTACCCTAGCAGCAATATGTTGCAGCTGAGATATACTGCCGCCCTTGTACGTGCCTTTTGCCTTTTCGCCTTCAGATACACCTGAGGATCTGTTCGAGGCAGCAGTCTTACGTCTCTTGACCCAGCTCTCAGCTCTCCACTGCTCACACATCTGCACCCATATGGGATGTGCGCACCACCAGGGGCAATGCTCATGCATATACTGCTCACCCTGTCCTGGATGGTCAATCTCAGCATTGTGCAGGGCTTTCTGTCGTTCTTTGTTTAGATTATCTTTAGTCCGGACGGCGCACTTCTGCCAGAACAGTGCCTGAATAACTGATGCATGTGCGTCGTCCCATCTATACCGCTTCTGCAAATAAAACAACAATAATAATATTAAAACTGTTATATTACCATAATCCAACATTACTAAACTATTAGTTGATTAACTATGTATTATCTATCAGAGTGATTAAATAAATATACCTGAAATTCAACCCAAACTGCATCCTTATGGGCGAGAGGTGTGCTCGCCGATGTAATCACTGGCGTAGGCCAGTTCTGTAAGCATAATTGTGAAATGCACTTCACAATTTTACTATCTTGAAAATCACTACAATATACAATAATTTACAATAAAATATATTTATAACAATGGAAATATTAAACCCTTATATATACACGATGTTTAACTTACGTGCTTTCTGGAGGAGAACGGATCTGTATAAGAATGCGATCATCTGGATTAGCCGGAGCCTTTGGCACATGATTAGGGCCCCGACCAATAAATTTTTTTGCCAGAGTCTCCCCTATAATATGGACTAGCCACATGCACAACGGCATGCATATATTGTCATTTCTAGGCACCCAAGACATAAACCAAGAGAAATATATAAATAATCATAACATTATCCCTACTTGGCAAGACTTGAAACTTTTTTTTTGTTAGGAATTAAAATTTAATGCAGATTACAAGTTGAACTAATAATTGATTATTTTTCATAGCAGTCAGTCAAACACTGCTCTTGCTATTACATGTAACAGCACACCTTTATAATTGCTTCAGTTTCTTTTTTCATCATTATATCCCATCTAAGTTTTGCTTCTGTATTTAGTTGTCAAGTTACTTATTGCTCATTAGTATTGTCAAGTGACTTATTGCTCATTAAGTTGAAATTCTTAGATTATTATTCTTTGAAGTCAGAAGGGGAAGAAATAAAATAATTTGTCATTCTTTACGGCTGCTCACTCTTTGTAGTCACAGTTTTAGATATATCTCAGAAATTATGAATCATACTATATCAATACATAAAATTAACCCACTACATCAATTTAGTTGCAATATATAGTATTTTTCTTAAATTATTACCACTATTCAATAAAAAGATTCAACAAAAACCAGATTGATTACACACCCTACCTATAGTAGTCTGAATTACAAAAAAAATGAAGGGGTCCCTGCATCACAATGAACAATGTATACAAATATATACATGCATATGTAAAGAAGAAGCAAGACCAACACAGACATGGTCACAGTTGATTGCATCTTTCACAATACACGAGATTTTACTAGTATATCCACAATAATCTATCAAATCCAGCCCCCCTCCTCAATGTCAGTCATCACTGTCCAAGTACTTCTAACATATCATCAAATCAAACACTAGTATTTACAAGCTAACGAACTAGGTTAATACAACTGAACATACCGTTCAAAAGATTTGCAGGTAGCGGTGGCGCCGGCGGCAGCTGAGGTAGTGGTGGGTGGCGACAGCGGTTTTCCCCTCTTCTCCATCTTCTTTTCTCCCCCTTCTCCCTCTTTTTTTCTTCTGTTCTGGATCGACAGTGACGAACTGATACTGGTTTATTGAAATACATCCGCGACCGCTATCCGCGACCGCATGCGGTCGCTGCTTTTTAATGATGTGGAAGTATCCGCGACCGAATGCGGTCGCTGTTACTTATTGGTCGCAAATAAGCAGCGCGCCAACATTTCCAGCCAATTTGTTTAGAGGCAAAAATGAGTCTGCGACCAAATAGCGACCGATATAGGTCGCTAACAAAAACTAGCGACCAAATTCAAGTGCGGTCGCTAAAGGTGATCGCTAACAATCCTATCTGCGACCAAAAAATGCGGTCGCTGATAAGATTGGTCGCTGTTAGAGCATTTTCTTGTAGTGAAAGTCGGCGGTTTCTGGAAGAGCGTTTGTCGTGACTGCCCAAAACGCGAGGAACCCGAATGAAGGTATAACGGGTTAGTTAATTATAATTCTTGCGAAGTTTATACCTTATTAGATACCGGTTCTACCCATTCTTTTATCTCTCCTGCTTGTGCTCAACGTTTAAACTTGACTCCGGAGAAATTAGACTTTGACCTATCTGTGGAGACTCTGTTAGGAGAAACTTTTATTACATCTATAGTTTATAAATCTTGCTTGATCCAAGTTGGCACAATCACATTACTTGTTGACCTTATCTCTTTAAAGATACTTGCTTTTGATGTGATTTTAGAAATTGATTGGTTAACTACTCATCATGCCAAAATTGATTATTTTCGTAAGGTTGTTAGTTTTCATATTCCTAACCAACCTGTTATGCAAATTCAAGCAACCAAACCACTAAAATCAATCGTTGTCATACCAAGCCATAAAGCCATTCGTTTATTGAAAAACGAATGTCAAGCTTTCTTAACCCATGTCATGGACTTGAACAAAAATACGTCAGATTTGAATGATATTTCTGTTGTTAGTGAATTTCCTGACGTATTTTCTGAAGAATTTCCTGGCCTAACCTAGAGCGTGATATTGAATTTTTGTATTGATCTTTAACCCGATACAAAACCCATTTCTAAAATCTCATATTGAATAGGTTCTATTGAACTTCAGGAGTTAAAAACCCAACTATAGAAGTTGGTACCCGAGCCTCTATCTGGTGACTTTCTTTGTGGAATGCACCAAAGCCATACTCTCCGTAAGGGACTCTATATTTGTGTGGTGGTAAAATAATAGGTGCCATTGTGACGTGTTATCCAAGATTGGGATATGAATCACAATTGAGAGCAACCGAAGTCGGTGACCAAAGTACGTAGCTTTCTGGGCTTAGCTGGTTACTATCGGAGATTCGTGGAAGGATTTTCTCGAATCGCTACTCCGTTAACTTAGCTGACTCAGAAAGATACAAAATTCGTATGGAGCGAGGAATGCGAGAAGATTTTCCAATAACTCAAGAGGCGACTCATTCGAAACCTGTTCTGACCATACCATCCTGAAAAAGCGAATGTGGTAGCTGACGAGTTG
This sequence comes from Panax notoginseng, assembly GCA_016801055.1. Taxonomy (NCBI): domain Eukaryota; kingdom Viridiplantae; phylum Streptophyta; class Magnoliopsida; order Apiales; family Araliaceae; genus Panax; species Panax notoginseng. The sequence goes on from CM029015.1 coordinate 131,949,237, forward strand.
AGTAGAAGATTGTACGCGAGTATGAGTGCGATATTGTTGAACACAAAGACCTATTTTATATAATTTATAAATGATAGAGATAGAGTTAATGACTCAAGGAACCCACGTGATGATATACGAGTAAAATCGACTTTAATTGATAACGTTAAAGCCGCTCAAGCTACAGACCTGGAGCTGATGAATATAAAGAAGAAGGTGCAAGAATGTGTTATTCTAGAAGTAAGAGTCGATGAAGAGAAGAAAGCTCAAACCTTCGATTTATTTGAAATCCTCGATTGAGTAGGAACTGTGGCCTCTAGACTCGCCTTAACGCTAAGTATGTCGCGTGTTCATAACATTTTTCACGTATCGATGTTACGTAAATATGTGGACGACCCGAATCATATTATTACGTTAGAACCAGATGAGATAGCCGAAGATTTAACGTACAAGGAGGTACCTGTTAAGATATTAGATAGGAAAGAACATGTCCTATGCACGAAGGTTATACCATAAGTTAAGGTTTTGTGGAGAAACCATGTTATTGAAGAAATGACTTGGGAGTTGGAATCAGAAATGAAAGCGAGGTATCCTCACCTTTTCGAAACACCAGGTACGTACGTCAATTTCGAGGACGAAATTTCATAAGGAGGGGAGGTTGTAAGACTCCAACTTATTAATAAATGAAATTAAATTTCCTCTATTTATTATTCTGAAATAAAAAGGGTTGATTTGATTAATGTGGTTAGTTATGGGTAAAATGCGCAAATATTTCAAATAAGCAAGTGGTTATAAAATATTCATTTTTGGTCGTTGAATATTCGTGTGGTCGTGGAATATTCTTTCTGTCGGGGAATATTCGTATGACGGCGTAGCTATTTGTGGGCCCCATAACGGAAAGCGATTGGATGAAGATAACGACAAAAATTGAGTTTTCATAAATAACGGCGTAGTTGTTACCGTTAACACTGTTGAAATACCCGGTGGTTAAAATACAGTAATACGCGTGGTTGCACAGTAGCACACGGATTGCACAGTATTTTTGAATTATTGATTCTTACGAAGGAAGGCACTACTCAATAATTGTTACAGTAATTACTGTTCAATATTTTATTTTATTGATTCAATAATTGCTACGTTGAAATTTTATATTATTGTTGTTCAATAATTGTCACTGCACAGTATTTCCCATTATTAGATCAATAATTCATATTATTTGAATGATATTATTAGATAACATTATTGGCAATGTTTAGAAAGTTCTGTCTAAGGAGAGGTTTGGTCACCTAATTGCGCGCCAGTAAGGAGAAATTCTTATTGGAAAGCCCCCTCTTTCCTGGGAACGGCCTGGTTGTCATAAATGTGATTCTGTAATATTATTTGTGAATAATTAATTATTGATTCATATGATAAGGAAATTTTTATTTTATGTGGATATAATTGAGGGATATATTTTTGTGGTTAAAATGAAGGAGTTAATGTTGAGGTGTTTTATCTGTATTTTTTGTGGGAATGGAGGTATTGAAAATCAAATTAGTGTTTTTGAGATATTTTGCGAGGGTTATAATTTTTAATCCGACCGTTGGATCGTGGTAATATTTGGATATGTTATACATATATAAGTTGAGTATATGTCCACAAATTTTGAACCGTTAAAAATGAACGTACGATTTGTTATGAATTTTACGATATGACTGGTTTAGAAATTGTTGAATTTTAGGAGTTTATCATTTTGATAGAAAATTCTAGAATTGGTGGGCCCCACTCTTGATTGGTGAAGAAATGTGCTGAGATTTTTATTCAAATGCGATAGGCTTGAATAGTAGCAGGTAAAGCCATCAGGTTGCAGGTTAAGTCTGCTTCGGCGTGCTAACATTTTCCTATAAATAGACAGCTAAGTTAGAATTAAAAATCACACCAGAATTCATAAGTTTTCTCTCTTTCTCTCTAGATTATTGAGTGTATTTTGTGAGTATTTAGATACTTTGAAAGTTGCTATTCAGCACAAGTTTCATTCAGCCTCATATCCGATATTCAGTCAGAAGTACGGTTATTTTGAGGTAAGGGATATTATTTTCTTCTTAAATGATATTATTTTCTTCAATATCATTATGCTGAAATATTAACATGAGTATTTATCAAATTTAGAACTTTTTGTGTCGGGGTTACTATTCACGTATACGTTACTATTCACGTATACGGCACTATTCACGAATACGGCACTATTCACCGAAAAATAAAATTTTCCCTTTTTGTCCAAGATGTCTATTATGGTTACTATCTTTGATTGTATCTATGTTTTGATCTTTATTTTTGAATTCTGCTTCACAATTGATTATTATGAAGTATTATTGATCTTGGATAAACTGTTATACGAATCCCTACTATTTGTCCTTCTGTCTCACTGGATTCATTTTCTTTAAGATATTTTTCATCATCCTCACCCCTAAATGATGATATTACTGAATATCTTTGGCCTGTAGTGCAAAGATGAATGATTAACTGATGAATATCTTTGGCCCGTAGTGCAAAGATGAACAGGTGTTGAGATGAACATGACCGACTGGTGATACAAATGAATATCTTTGGCCTGTAGTGAAAAGATAAATATTTGATTAAAGATGATTATTAATTGATGTTATAGGGATAAAATATTGATGATGGACTTTTAAATCTTAGAAGATAGTAGAATTAATTCTCTACTTGACTCTTCTAATGGTTTGCTGTTTCCGCTGCAGTTGTTGATCTAAAACTTGTTGTCGATTATATTCTATCATATTTTTCCCTGTTGAATACTAATGATAATTTGTTGTATATTATCTTAGTCATAATATTCTTTAATGGGCTAGTTGAGCTCACCCTTTTCCTTTTTGTTCCATTTTTCTTCTCAGGAGGTGAGAACATACCAGGATCTAGTCGGGGTATGGAGTGATGGTTCTAGAAAGATATTTTAGCAGTCCTCGCTATTTCTGTAAAATAATGTTTGAATAATTGTATTGAGGACTTATTTGAGTGTGGATATTGTCTAGAAGACAATATTTGTATTTAAACTCACAGTATGTGTTGTCGTATTTTGTACGACAATTGTATTATTGAAGTTGTAGTTTGCTTTTTGTACCATGTATTTGGCGACTCAGAATGGGTGTTGTATACCTATTTTGGGGGTGTCACATCGTGGCCATTAGACCCTCAGTGATATGTTTCAGAATGTTAATAGAGCATATTTGTAAGACCCCGAATTTTATGAAATAAAAGTATTGAATTTTTCTTATAATTACAATTCAGTAAATGGTTAAATTGATAAAAAGTTAAAGTTATGGGTGAAATGTAAAAATTTTTCAAAATAAACAAGTGGTTATAAAATAATTATTGTTGTCGGGGAATATTCGTTGGTCGTGTAATATTCTTTCTGTCGGGGAATATTCGTACGACGGCGCAGCTATTTGTGGGCCTCATAACGAAAAACGGTCGAATGAAGATAACGACAAAAAATTAAGTTTTTATAATTAACGGCGTAGTTGTTACCGTTAACACTGTTGGAATACCCGGTAGTTAAAATACAGTAATACGCGTTATTGCACAGTAGCACACGGTATTGCACAGTATTTTTGAAATTATTGATTCTTACGTAAGAAGACACTACTCAATAATTGTTACAATAATTACTGTTCAATATTTTATTTTATTGATTCAATAATTGCTACGTTGAAATTTTATATTACTGTTGTTCAATAATTATCAGTACACAGTATTTCCCATTATCAGATCAATAATTCATATTATTTGAATAATATTATTAGATAATATTATTGGTAATGTCTAGAAAGTTCTGTCTAAGGAGAGATTTGGTCACCTAATTACGTGCCAGTAAGGAGAAATTCTTATTGGAAAGCCCCTCTTTCCTGGGAATGGCCTGGTTATCATAAATGTGATTCTGTAATATTATTTCTGAATAATTATTTATTGATTCATATGATAAAGAAATATTTATTTTATGTGGATATAAATGAGGGATATATTTTTGTGGTTAAAAATGAAGAAGTTAATGTTGAGGTGTTTTATCTGTATTTTTATTGGAACGGAGGTATTGAAAGTCAAATTAGGGTTTTTGAGATATTTTGCGAGGGTTATAATATTTAATCCGACCGTTGGATCGTGGTAATATTTTGATATGTTATACATATATAAGTTGAGTATATGTCCACAAATTTTGAACCGTTAAAAATGAACGAATGACTTGTTATGAATTTTACGAGATGACTAGTTCAGAAATTATTGAATTTTCGGAGTTAATCATTTTGGTAGAAAATTCTTGAATTGGTGGGCCCCACTCTTGGTTGGTAAAGAAATGTGCTGAGATTTTTATTCAACTGTAGTGGGTGGGAATTGTAGCAGGTAAAGCCATCAGGTTGCAGGTTAAGTCTGCTTCGGCGTGCTAACATTTTCCTAAAAATAGAGGGCTAAGTTAGAATTGAAAATCACACCAGAATTCATAAGTTTTCTCACTTTTTCTCTCTAGATTATTGAGTGTATTTTGTGAGTATTATATACTTGGTGAGTTGCTATTCATCAGTGCAAGTTTCGTTCAGCGCCATATCCGATATCCAATCAGAAGTGCTGCTCTTTTGAGGTAAGGGTTAGCAAGGGATTTTAAGGGTTATTATGTTTTTCAGTTCGTAATTCTTCTGACCTTCAGAAAATTCTGGAAAAATTTGAAATGATATTTTGATGAGATTTATTGATTGTGTCCAAAAATGGTGATTTTTGGATGTATAGATTAAGAGTTATAAATTTTACGGGAAAAAACTATTTTAAAAGTAACCGCTTATAACTCCTTGTGGTTAACTCTAAAATTGATAAAATTTTTATTAGAAATATATCTATATAATATCAGTGTACTCTGTGAATTTCGGAATTTTTGTATAAAATTACAATTTATGATAAATGTCTAAATATTCGGCTGTTTTGGCCATATGAAAAATAGTAAATGAGTTTTAAAAATTCTGAGAAAAATATATGTTCAATATGAGACTATATTCTGCTAAATTTCAGAAAAAAAATATTTTTAGAACTGATTTGGTATTTTTCATAAAAATGGACTAATTATGAGTAAAGGAATTAAATATGTTATGTGAAGTAAGAAAATTAAAAAATAGGATTTTATGGCTTGAGAATCCTATATGAGGTATATGCAGATTTGTTATTAGGGTTTTGGTTATTGGTAATAAAATCTTATGAGTTTGACATTTTAGGATGATTAAATGCATTATTTAGTAAAGTGTAAATAATTAAAATAAATTATTTAAAAGCTTAAGAAATATTATTCTTTCAATATCATTATACCGAAATATTGGTATGGATTTTCTTGTGGAAGTTCTACCTTTTTCATGTTGAGTTACTATTCATGAATTACTATTCACGAGTTACTATTCACGAGTTACTATTTATGAGTTACTATTTATGAGTTACTATTCACGAGTTACTATTCACGACAAAATTAGTTTTTTTTCTAACCAAATTATAGTTGATTTATGAATATTACTCTTGATATTAAATCTAGATGTTTTGATTATATTGATTTTACTATTATATATGACATTTTTATAATCCTGATGAAGAAATTTCTCTTTGACTTAAGTGTAAAGATGGGTTGATTTTTGGTATGATCATGACTATGGGTTCCCTTTGGCCAGTAGTGCAAAGTTGAATTATTGACTGGTATGGTCATGACCATTGAATTTATAATTGAATATCTTTAGCTTACGTGCAAAGGTGAAATAATCAACATGGTTATAATTATTATTTATATAAATTTTGAAATGATTATATATTTCTTTGAGATATTAATATCTTTGGCCTTTAGTGCAAAGATGAATTATTGATGAATATCTTTGGCCTGTAGTGCAAAGATGAACTGTTGATGAATATCTTTGGCCTGTAGTGCAAATATGAATTATTGATGAATATCTTTGGCCTGTAGTACAAAGATGAACTGTTAATGAATATCTTTGGCCTGTAGTGCAAAGATGAATTATTGATTAATATCTTTGGCCTGTAGTGCACAGATGGTTTGTTGATAAATATCTTTGGGCGTAGTGCAAAGATGGATTTATTAGCATGATTATGAACAGAAACTGTGATTTGGTATAACCATGATCTTTGATGTTTCAGGTAAAGACAGGTGATGAAAATATTCTTCGTCCTGGGTGCGAAGAAACATTTAGAATCACAATTATGATTATGAGTTATTCATATGATTGTGGAAAGGAACTGTTGAGTGATGTTACAGGGATAAAATATTGTTGGTGGATTTTTAACATGGAGAAGATAATAGACTTTATGGTCTATTTGACTCTTCTAATGGATTGCTCGTTCCACTGTAACTATGGTTGAAAATTTTTATCATCTACCATAAGTTCTAAATCTCTAATTTATTACTATTAAAGGCTATTGATAAATTATTTATCTTTAGCCATGATATTCTTTACTGGGCTAGTTGTGCTCACCCTTTTACTTCACAATTTCTTTCAGGTAATAAGAGTGTAGCTGGGTCGAGCGAGGTTAACGAGAAAATAGAACGATGATCTCTAGCTGTGGAGGTTCTCCCTAAGCAGTATAGAAAAGTGTTGTATACATCATTTAGTAGTTATATTTGGTGAATCAAATAGGGTGAGGCGAACCCAACGTTGGAAGAGTGTTTTGCCACTATCATACAAGATGTATAATGATATACAATCTCGTGTCATTATAAGACAGGGATGTGCTCATCCACTTGCTGAGTATATTTACGAGCATTACCTATATAATCTTGGGATTTGTTTGAAGTATAATTCTCAATTAGAGATAGTGGAGATAATGATATGTCAAGAGAAGACTCCCCATTGGGAAGAATTTGATAGTAATCTTCTCATTTTTCTTTGGGGTCTATCTGGTCAAGCAAGGATAATTCTGTGGCCATATGATATCTATCATAACCTATAAGCATGGCCTCCCATGTACGGAGGTTTCCTTGAGCACTTCCCAAAGATTCTAATTTCTAAAACAGTTTTTTACTATACCTTTATGTAAGGTGTCATTGTGAGGTGCTGTCCACGGTTGGGACATGAGTCACATTTGGTATATATTTGTATCCAAACTCACAGCATATGTGTTGTTGTATTTTTGCACGACAATTGTTGTAATAAAGTTGTAGTTGTTTTCTGTACCATGTATTTGGCGACTCAGAATAGGTTGGGTGGAATGGACCTATTTTGGGGTTGTCACAGTTGGTATCAGAGCTTAGGAATATGATCTCTGGCGGAGATCGGGGAATAGAACTAGGAGGGGAGAGACGAGTAAATCCTTCGCGAGTGGGTCCTACCTAAGCTTATTTGTTGGTTAGTCATAATATCGGGATATTATGTGATATGTTAATTTGTTTAATTAACCCTTGTTTTGAAGCTGTATTCTAGAATAATATCTACAATATAGGAGATGAGCAATGGAGAAATCATGATAACAGGAGAGATAGAATCTAAAATAAAAGCAAGGTATTCTCAACTTTTCGAAATACCAGGTACGTAAATTTCGGGGACGAAATTTCATAAGGAGGGGAGATTGTAAGACCCCGAATTTTATGAAATAAAAGTATTCATTTTTTTTATAATTACAATTCAGTAAATGATTAAATTGATAAAAAGTTAAAGTTATGGATGAAATGTGAAAATTTTTCAAAATAAACAAGTGGTTATAAAATAATCATTGTTGTCGGGAAATATTCGTTGGTCGTGTAATATTCTTTCTGTCGGGAAATATTCGTACGACGGCGTAGCTATTTGTGGGCCTCATAACCGAAAACGGTCGGATGAAGATAACGATAAAAAATAGAGTTTTTATAATTAACGACGTAGTTGTTACCGTTAACACTTTTGGAATATCCAGTAGTTAAAATACAGTAATACGCGTTATTGCACAGTAGCACATGATATTGCACAATATTTTTGAAATTATTGATTCTTACGTAAGAAGGCACTACTCAATAATTGTTACAGTAATTACTGTTCAATATTTTATTTTATTAATTCAATAATTTCTACGTTGAAATTTTATATTATTGTTGTTCAATAATTGTCACTGCACAGTATTTCCCATTATCAGATCAATAATTCATATTATTTGAATAATATTATTAGATAACATTATTGGCAATGTCTAGAAAGTTCTGTCTAAGGAGAGGTTTGGTCACCTAATTGCGCGCCAGTAAGGAGAAATTCTTATTGGAAAGCCCCCTCTTTCTTGGAAACGGCCTATTTGTCATAAATGTGTTTCTGTAATATTATTTGTGAATAATTAATTATTGATTCATATGAGAAGGAAATATTTATTTTATGTGGATATAAATGAGGGATATATTTTTGTGGTTAAAAATGAAGGAGTTAATGTTGAGGTGTTTTATCTGTATTTTTGTCGGAACGGAGGTATTGAAAATCAAATTAGGATTTTTGAGATATTTTGCGAGGGTTATAATTTTTAATCCGACCGTTGGATCATGTTAATATTTGGATATGTTATACATATATAAGTTGAGTATATGTCCACAAATTTTGAACCGTTAAAAATGAACGTATGACTTGTTATGAATTTTACGAGATGACTGGTTCATAAATTATTGAATCTTCGGAGTTAATTATTTTGGTGGAAAATTTTAGAATTGGTGGGCCCCACTCTTGATTGGTAAAGAAATATTCTGAGATTTTTATTCAAATGCGGTGGGTGAGAATAGTAGCAGGTAAAGCCATCAGGTTGCAGGTTAAGTCTACTTCGGCGTGCTAACATTTTCCTATAAATAGAGGGCTAAGTTAGAATTGAAAATTACACCAGAATTCATAAGTTTTCTCTCTTTTTCTCTCTAGATTATCGAGTGTATTTTGTGAGTATTTAGATACTTGGTGAGTTGCTATTCATTAGTGCAAGTTTCCTTCAGCGTCATATCCGATATCCAGTCAGAAGTGCTGCTCTTTTGAGGTAAGGGGTGATAGGGGATTTTAAGGGTTATTATATTTTTCAGTTCGTAATTCTTCTGACCTTCAGAAAATTCTGGAAAAAATTGAAATGATATTTTGATGAGTTTTATTGATTGTGTCCAAAAATGGTGATTTTTGGATGTATAGATTAAAAGTTATGAATTTTACGAAAAAAGACTATTTTAAAAGTAACCACTTATAACTCCTTGTGGTTAACTCCAAAATTGATGAAATTTTTGTTGAAAGTATATCTATATAATATCAGTGTACTCTGTGAATTTTGGAATTTTTGGATAAAATTATAATTTATGATAAATGTCTAAATATTCGGTTGTTTTGGCCATATGAAAAATAGTAAATGAGTTTTAAAAATTCTGAGAAAAATATATGTTCAATATGGGACTATATTCTGCTAAATCCTAGAAAAGAAATATTTTTGGAACTGATTTGATATTTTTTATGAAAATGGACTAGTTATGAGTAAATGAATTAAATATGTTATGTGAAGTAAGAAAATTGGAAAAAAGGATTTTATGGCTTGAGAATCCTATATGAGGTATATGCAGATTTTTGATGAGGGTTTTAGTTATTGGTAATGAAATCTTATGAGTTTGGCATTTTAGGATGATTAAATGCATTATTTAGTAAAGTGTAAATAATTAAAATAAATTATTTATAAGCTTAAGAAATATTATTCTTTCAATATCATTACACCAAAATATTGGTATGGATTTTATTGTAGAATTTCTATCTTTTTCATGTCGAGTTACTATTCATGAATTACTATTCATGAGTTATTATTCACGAGTTACTATTTATGAGTTACTATTCACGAGTTACTATTCACGACAAAATTGTTTTTTTTTCTAACTAAATTATAGTTGATTTATGAATATTACTCTTGATATTAAATCTCGATATTTTGATTATATTGATTTTACTATTATATATGACATTTTTATAATCCTGGTGAAGAAATTTCTCTTTGACTTAAGTGTAAAGATGAGTAGATTTTTGGTATGATCATGACTATGGGTTCCATTTGGCCAGTAGTGCACAGTTGAATTATTAACTGGTATGATCATGACTATTGAATTTATAATTGAATATCTTTAGCTTACGTGCAAAGGTGAAATAATCAACATGGTTATAATTATTGTTTATATAAATTCTGAAATGATTATATATTTCTTTGAGATATTAATATATTTGGCCTGTAGTGCAAAGATGAATCATTGATGAATATCTTTGGCCTGTAGTGCAAAGATGAACTGTTGATGAATATCTTTGGCCTGTAGTGCAAATATGAATTATTGATAAATATCTTTGGCCTGTAGTGCAAAGATGAACTGTTGATGAATATCTTTGGCCTGTAGTGCAAAGATGAATTATTGATGAATATCTTTGGCCTGTAGTGCACAGATGGTTTGTTGATAAATATCTTTGGGCGTAGTGCAAAGATGGATTTATTAGCATGATTATGAACAGAAACTGTGATTTGGTATAACCATGATCTTTGATGTTTCAGGTAAAGACAGATGATGAAAATATTCTTCGTCCTGGGTGCGAAGAAAAATTTAGAATCACAATTATGATTATGAGTTATTCATATGATTGTGGAAAGGAACTGTTGAGTGATGTTACAGAGATAAAATATTGTTGGTGGATTTTTAACATGGAGAATATAATAGACTTTATGGTCTATTTGACTCTTTTAATGGATTGCTCGTTCCGCTGCAACTATGGTTGAAAATTTTTATCATCTACCACATGTTCTAAATCTCTAATTTATTACTGTTAAAGGCTATTGATAAATTATTTATCTTTAGTCATGATATTCTTTACTGGGGTAGTTGTGCTCACCCTTTTGTTTCACAATTCCTTTCAGGTAATAAGAGTGTAGCTGGGTCGAGCGAGGGTAACAGGAAAATAGAACGGTGGTCTCTAGCTGTGGAGGTTCTCCCTAAGCAGTATAGAAAAATGTTGTATACATCATTTAGTAGTTATATTTGGTGAATCAAATAGGGTGAGGCTAACCCAACGTTGGAAGGGTGTTTTGCCACTATCATACAAGATGTCTAATGAAATACAATCTCGTGTTATCATAAGACAGGGATGTGCTCATCCACTTGCTGAGTATATTTACGAGGACTACCTATATAATCTTGGTGTTTGTTTGAAGTATAATTCTCAATTAGAGACAGTAGAGATAATGATATGTCAAGAGAAGACTCCCCATTGGGAAGAATGTGATAGTAATCTTCTCGTTTTTCTTTGGGGTCTATCGGGTCAACCAAGGATAATTCTGTGGCCATATGATATCTATCATAACCTAGAAGTATGGCCTCCCATGTACGGAGGTTTCCTTGAGCACTTCCCAAATATTCTAATTTCTAAAACAGTTTTTGACTATACCTTTATGTAAGGTGTCATTGTGAGGTGTTGTCCACGGTTGGGACATGAGTCACATTTGGTATATATTTGTATCCAAACTCACAGCATATGTGTTGTTGTATTTTTGCACGACAATTGTTGTAATAAAGTTGTAGTTATTTTCTGTACCATGTATTTGGCGACTCAGAATAGGTTGGGTGGAATGGACCTGTTTTGGGGTTGTCACAATATTGTTCAGTTCTATTGAGCCTATTATTTGGCAGTTGATGCAAAGTTTTATTCAATTTCATTTCAAGTGAGCGTTGTTTGCTCACTCTTGCTTATATAACTATTAAAGCTAAAGTTGAGAAGGTCGATGTACCTAGCACCAGTAAAGGAAAAGGAAAGATGAACAAGTATTGAAGACTTGTAATCATGTTGATATTTTATTATCAGACTTTATTTTAATGATTGTAATGGTGTTATTTAATTTTTCGCATTTGAATAATTATATGTAAAGGTTGGATAACCTGGGAGATTTTATTAATGTAATCCTTTATGGGAAGTTTATTATTAAATTTTATTATGATTGGGTAGTTAGATATGAATGTTTTTATAAAGTGAACACCGAATCTTGAGAGAATGAAGTACTCGGATTTGGGGGTGTCACAATGTAGCCGTTACAGACAGTACCACAGTGATATCCCTTACTACTGGCATTATTGTAGAGATGAACACGTATATTGATGAGCACATTTTCACCATGCAGATGGCTATAGATCTATTATCTCGCGTAGAGACCCTTGTACAGGAGATCACAACGCTACCTCCTCCTTCTAAGAGGGATGCCATGTTAGACTTGATAGCTCGTATATACACTGACTTGTAAATGGGCTTCTATTTTCCTGCACAGACTAGCTTAGCAATTTTTTCATGTACAGTTCATATTGTATATAACAAACAACATTATATATGGTAGAAAAATATTTTTTGATTCAATTCCCTTTTAGTTGTGCTTTGTTGCTTGCTTGATATTTGCCTGTTTCTTCAGGGCTTGTGATCTTGATGTATTCTGAACTCCTCCTTGATGGATGGACATTGAAATGTCTCAGGATCTTTAAGAATGGATCGTTGATCTGTGTGTATCCCCTACACTCTTTGGTGTCTTGGGACTGGTTTTTGTATGTAGATGTGGAGAGGAATGTGGCTTTCCTCTTTGAGGTTGACCGCACCACAGATAGTCACCAGTACTCCTTTGTATTGGGGAGCCCAGTTAGTTCCATCTCTTATGGATTGGTGTTTCTCTTTGAGGAGTCAACCACATCTTAGATGGTCGCCGATTCTCCCATTTACATGGGGAGGTCAGGTAGTTCCATCCCTTTGGTCTGAAGCCAATGAAATGTAGTGGATTGAAGGTTGATCCTAGTACCGTTGACAAGTTTTTGTGTTTTGGTAGGGGATTAAACTGAACCATGAATAGTTGCCTACGTACTCCTGTTGAAGAGGAGATCTGGTCTATATAGTTTGAACCTGGTGTGAAGGTTCAACGCTGTATGGTGGCAAAGGGGTGTAGAGATATGTTTGTTTTTGTTTTTGTAGTGAGAAGGGTGTAGAAATGCGTTTGTTGTTTTTATTTTATTGCGACCGAACTAAATAAAATATGGCTGCCTACGTACTCCCGTGTATCAAGGAGATCCGGTCAGCGTAGTTCACCCCATGTTCAGGACGATTTGTAGCCAATGAAAAGTTTGATCCCATATTCAGGACAAACTATGGGGGAGAAAGTTTAATCCCATGTACAGGACAAACTACGGGTGTGAAAAGTCTTATCCTTAGTGGCGTAAAACTGCGGGTGTGAAAGGCTCAATCCCTGGTGGGATAACCGGAGTTGAGTAAGGGTTCAAAACCAAGTTGAAAGAAAAATTTGGCGATTCGAAACTAGGCTGTTGGTTAGAAAAGTGTGTTTATCCCTGATGGGGCAGATGAGTGTGAAGAAAAGTTGTATGTAGTGAAAGGTTAGAAAACTTGAAATGACTGGGGATCTGATGATCCAACACTAGGATGTTCGCTTGATGGTGACCTCAGACATAGTACCATTTCACGGTGTCCGAGTTGATAAGCTATGGATATTCATCATCATCCATTACCTGTAATCTGAGAGCACCTCCAGTCAATACCTCATTGACAATAAATGGGCCTTCCCAGTTCAGAGTGAATTTTCCCTTGGACTGATCTTGGTTGTCAATGATCTTTTTTAAAACTAAGTCGTATTGTTTTAATTGTCGTAGCCATACTTTTTTGTTGTAGGATCTGGCAATCCTCTGTTGGTATAACTGACCATGGAAAATAGCATCACTTCACCCTTCATTTATTAGAGACAATTGGTGATACCTATCTTGTACCCATTGGTCTTCATCCATCTGAGCGTCTATCAATACTCTAAGGGATTCTATTTCCACTTCTATGTGGAGCACTGCTTCCATCCCATAGGTTAATGCGTAGGGAGTTGCCCCAGTGGAAGTGCGCGTGGATGTTCTGTAGGCTAATAGAGTCAGAGGAAATAAGTCAGGCCATCCTTTGTGGTTGGCGGACATCTTTTGCATGATCTTCTTGATGTTTTTGTTAGCCGCTTCAACAGCACCATTCATCTTTGGACGGTAGATGACGGAGTTGAGATGCTTGATTTGGAATTTACTGCACAATTCCTCCATCATTTTGTTGTTGAGGTTCTTAGCATTGTCTGATACAATTACCTCTGGTTGTCCATATTGACAAATGACATTATTTCTGATGAAAGCAATGATGATTTCTTTGGTAACCCTAGGAAAGGAGGCTGCTTCTACCCATTTGGTGAAGTAGTCGATCATGGTGAAGATAAACCGATGCCCATTACTAGCTTTGGGCTCGATGGGCCCGATCACATCCATTCCCCACATTGAGAAGGGCCGAGGCGAACACATATTGTGGAGCTTCCTCGGAGGGGAGTGGATAGCATTCCCATAAATTTGGCACTGATAACATCTCTTGACGTGATCCTCACAGTCAGCTTTGAGAGAGAGGTAATAATGCCCTGATCTGAGGATCTTCTTTACAAGTAGAGGGCCGCTCATTTGTGGGCCACATATTCCACCATGGATTTCATCCATGAGTCTCTGAGCTTAGTCCTTGTCCAGACATCCGAGGAGGCCTAGTCCTGCATATCTTTTGTAGAGTGCATCTCCGCTCAGGTAGAACTTCATAGCCAGTCGATGAATCCGCCTTCTTTCGGTCAGGCTCGCCTCAGCAGGTGTAGATCCATCTTGTAAGTACTCCTTGATATGCTGATACCAAGGGTGTTGGATGGGAGGCAGCTCATCCAATACTTCTCCAATGTAATTCCTATAGGCTGGAGCCTTTTGTTGGGCAAATGGGATGGTTGGCATGCTTTCCTTGTCCAGTATGTTAATCATGGAGGCCAAGGTTGCTAGCGCATCCACAAAATCATTCCTATTCCGAGGAATGTGGAGGAAGGGTATTTCTTCAAACTTTGAGGCCATCTATAGAACCTGCCGAGGGTAAGTCAACAAGTGTAGACCTTTGGTATGATAGATTCCTGTGGTTTGTCTTATTACCAACTCTAAACTCCAAAGACAGTTAACCGTCTAATGCCCATTGATTGAGCAAGTTTTAGCCCCATGATATAGCCTTCATACTCAGCTGTATTGTTAGTGTTGGCAAACTACAATTTCACAACGACGGGATACTGCTCCCCCGTAACGGATACTAGAACAGCTCCAGCCCTAGTACCTTCCATATTTATAGCTCCATCGAAATACATCTTCTATGTTTGGTGTGCATCGTAATGATGGTGTTACTAAATTGCCATTGCCCCTTCATCGGGGAAGTATGTTTCCAAGGGTTTGAAATCCCCTGAAGGTGAAACGGCCAGTTAATCCGCAATTCCTTGACCTTTAATGGACTTCTGCGTCACGTAGACGATGTCAAACTACTGTAGGATCAACTGCCATCTGGACAGCCTATAATTCAACATGGGTTTACTGAACATGTACTTGAGAGGATCCACACGGGATACGAGATGGGTTGTGTGACCATGGAGGTAATGCTGTAACCTCATGGAAGCCCATGCTAAAGCACAACAAGTCTTCTCAATCAGAGTGCACTTGTGTTCAATGCTGTTGAATCTTTTGCTGAGGTAGTAGATAGCTCGCTCTTGGCCTCTATTGTCTTTTTGTCCTAGCATGAAGCCCATGTCATCGCCACTTATGGACAGGTACATGAATAGGGGAACATCATCCCTGGGTGGTACCAAAACGGGAGCTTTGACTAGCTGCTCTTTGATTGTAAGGAAGGCCTTCTGGCACTCATCATTCCACTTCATGGAGGAGTTCTTCCTTAACAACTTGAAAATAGGCGTACAGGTTGTTGTGAGTTGGGAGATGAATCTGCTGATGAAGTTGATTCTTTCCAAAAATCCCCGTATTTCCTTCTCTGTCTGAGGAATGGGCATTTCCGTGATGGCCTGGATTTTGGTGGGATCCAGCTCAATCCCCTTGTGGCTGACTAGGAATCCTAGCAACTTGCCTGATTTAATGCCAAAGGCGCACTTGGCTGGATTCAACTTCAAGTTGTACTTACTTAACCTATTGAAGAGCTTTCTTAGATGGTCTAAGTGGTCTTCCTCCCTTCGGGACTTAACAATGATGTCATCCACGTAGATCTCTATCTCATTGTGCATTAAATCTTAGAAAAGAGCCATCATGGCCCGTTGGTAGGTAGCTCCGGCATTGATGAAGCCGAATGACAACCGTCTATAGCAAAAGGTTCCTCAAGGAGTGATGAATGTAGTTTTCTCACGATCCTCTTCAGCAACCATAATTTGATGGTACCCCGTGAAGCAATCAGCAAAGGAGTACATGTCATATTGAGCAGTATTGTCAATGAGAATGTAGATAAATAGCACGAGAAAACTATCTTTAAGGCAAGCTTTATTCAGTTCCCGGTAATCCATGTAAACTCGAACCTTTCCTCCTGGTTTAGGCACGGGGACTATGTTGGATAGCCATTCAGGGTATGTGGACACCATGATGATGCTTCTTGAAATTATTTCATAATTTCTTCTTTAACCTTTAAACTCCACTCAGGTTTTAATCGCCTGAGCTTCTGTCTGATTGGCTTGAATCCTTCTTTGATGGGAAGGCGATAAATGACTATGTCAATAGACAAATCCACCATGTCTTCATGAGACCATGCAAACACATCCTGGATTTGGTTTAATAGTGTAACCATGTCATTCCTTTGGTTTGAAGTGAGGTTCGTACCAATATGGATTAGTTTAGGGCTTTCTAAGGTTCTAAGATTGAATGAGGTGGTTTGATCAAGGTTTGGTTTAGATTTGTCTTCGACCAATTCCTTGATTTCCTGAGGTATCTCAATGTCCCCTTGTATTTCCATCAAGTCTAAGTCCAATTTTTCATCAAAGTTACAATCCTTGTGGAGAAAAGGCACCTCATCAGCAAGTATAGACACATCTAAATTCAGAGTCCTGAAACAAAATATGCTTTCACTTAATATATGGAATTGTTCAATCATACAAAGTGTTAGCATGTACTGATAAAACAACTTCTAATACTGTACAGAAAAGTAAGCAGTTATTGTTATCTACAGGGCAGAGGGTGTTTCTGTGACAACCTAGAGAATCCGGATTGTCCAGAATTTAAGTTTAAAGAATTAGTTATTAATAAAATGAATTTTTATTAATACTATTATGTGCTATGTGTTTATTAATCGTTCTATAACCTAGGATGATTATAAGTCGGGAGTATTCTGGCTACGAGCTAGATTGAACGAGTAAGAATTTTCAAGACGAAACTAAAATTTTTTCGGGAACAAAAATATTTTCGGGAAAAAAGACGAAATAGACACTATTCATCAGTTTCTGCTCGGAGATTAATTTTGAAATTCTGAGAAGTTAATGATTACGTATAATTCTGAGACGAGATGGAATATTCAATAATATTTCAGTTATGGCAAAAACGAAGTTTTCGCCTCGGGACGTAAAACCTAAGGGTTAGGAAAAGTGATTTCCGAGAATTTTAATGAGTGCGTATAATAAATAGGGTTATTATGTGTGCGAGATACGAGTATAATACTAGTTATTATACGAGTATAGTACGAAGATTAGTACGACGTATAATACGAATATTGTACGGATGATATACGAAGAGAATACGAGAATAGGAGAATGGAATGCGTAGAATACGACTAGTCTTAATGGACTTTGAGTTCATGGACTTTGTAGAATCCAATTGGACTTGGATTATGTCAAGCCCAATGCTATGAGAAATCAAGCCCAAGATAGGCCCAATAAGAATTAGGGTTAAGGCCCAAACCAAGAAAAGAAACCGCGGATCGAACCGATGGGTAATAACCATTGGGGCAACCCATGGGATGATCCATGGGCATGTGGGCCGGCCGCTTGGCCACCAAGTAAGGGTGGAGGCCAAGTTTACTTGGTGGCTAAGTGTTGGAGGAGGTGGGAATAGTAAGGAGGTGGGGGGTGAAATGACTAAAATACTCCTAGCTTTGGTTTTCTATATAAACAAGCCTTAAGCTCATTTGTTTGGTTTGAAATTTCAACCAACACTTGAGAGCTAGAGAGAGAGAGTTCGGAAGGGAGAAGAAGAGGGAGAGAATGAGGAAAAGCTAGCTTGAATGCACGCTTTGTCCGACGGAAGGAGATTAAAGAAGAACGGTAATTCGAACCCTAGTTTCTTCTAATTTTCTTTAAGTTTAATATGTTCAAAAACATAACTTAATGAAGATAAGAAGTAGATAAAGTTAAGAATGATTTCATATGGTTGAAATCATGAGAAAATGAAGAAATAGGAATTAGAAATTTAGTTTATAAATTTCTTAAGGAAGTATAAGATTCGTGAGGATTTTGAGCGATCCGAACGAATATTATGAACGAGTAGATGAATTAAGTAAGGAATGATGTTCTATAACATCAAATTCCAAGAAAAAGTAGAATCGTAATCCAAAATATCGATTAAAACGAAGAACGAACGAAGAACACGAAGAACGTTGTTGATGGACAAATTTAAAACCATCGTAGGATAATTGTTGTTGATGGACAAGTTTAAAACCATCGTAGGATAATTGTTGTTGATGGACAAGCTTAAAACCATAGCGTATAAGTTAGTTGCATATTGCTTGGTTAGGAATGGTAGAAACGTTCATGAAGAACGGATTAAAACTTAACTATAACGAAGTTGTGGCAAAATTATTGTAAAAGACGAACGAGAATTAGAAAGTTAGTAAATGAACCCGAACGTGTAGGGTTTCATAAGAAAGTAAGAGAATATAGAAAACGTGAGCTGTGGACTCAAGAACAAACGAGTTCGGAGTTCGGATGACCGACTTACGGACGAACGAATGAAGAATTCTAATAACGTAAACACGAATGAATAGTGAAGATTAAGCCAATTGAATGGCATGTTAATGGATTCAGAATAAAGTTCTGTCCATGTGTAATCGAAGTACGTAAGATAAGGAAGAAAATGGCTTTGGAACGACCTCATTTTGAGTTATAACAAATGAGATATGAGATTTTGAAGTCAGCGTCTCAAGCTTGTAAAAGACTTAGAAAATTTTTCTAGGTTTCATGCTTGGTGCCACAGCGCGAGTCGTTGCTTAGAGGACGGCGCCACAGCGCGAGCTCGGGCCACCAGCTACTGCTAACTCGCGCCGTAGTGCGAGTCTTAGTGCAGAGAGTGGCGTCGCAGCGCCGATGCAGGGTAATGCCCATAAATGAGATTTTATGTGCTCAATTATTGGGGGATATGCAAGAAAGAAATATGAACATCTAGTTCACGTAATGTAACATTTAATCAAGTGTTCTAAACCTTTATTAAAGGTTGAACGAAAAGATTAAAAGAGATTAAAAGATAGAGAATGTAAGCGCTAGATTACGTAACCGATATTCGGGAACCGTAGTCGTGATAAACGAACGTGAGGGATTGCTATGATTATGATTCCTTAGACGTTGAGTGACGAAGGTAATGAATAACATTTTGATGTTATGTCATGGTGATGAGAGATAAGTGTAAAGTGTATAGACGCTGTGAACGCAACATTGTTGCGATGAACGATCGGTCTTAGTATACAAAGAACGGTATGGCTTCGACATTAAGAAAGAATAATGAACATGGGGTTAATAGGTTGGGTAACGATTGAATGCAATTGAAACCTTGAGTAAAGGTTGAATGAGAGATTAAGAGATGAGCAACGTGAACGCTGAATACGTAAACGATCCTCGTGAATCGTATTAGTGTCGAACTAGCGTTCTAAGTGTACAATGGTTGTATAACTTGGACGTTGACGAAGGTAGTAAGTAAGATATAAATTATGGTAAGAAAGCCGTAATGAATACGAATTTGACTTAACGAACATTATAGTTTAATGGTTTGGATAAGTTAAGAGAAGTTAAGTTGTTGTGCAATCGTAACCTTTGATGGTTGACATACGGGAGCTGGGCTAAACAATTCCTTCAGAGAGTTAATGTATATACAAAACTGGCAACCGATCTAACTCACTGTTATGGGCAGTGTAGATGAGACGGGAACTTGTTTGTTGGTTGTTTGTGGGAAACCACTCAGAGTACCATATGGACTACTAGCAGAGACACGATGTGTGCTGAGTCCTAGGAGAGTTATAAGAAGAAGATAAGAATGTAAATCATCCAAGATGATAAATGTATGAGTAAGACATCTCCGTATGTCATGAAGTCGTAAGTCGGTAAAGAAAGTTAGTCGCGTAAGCTTAAATTACAAGAACACGAACCTTAAGAAGTAAAGTTAAGTAAACCAATGCGTAAGTCAAGTATATGACTAATTGGTGTACGTGTTATTTCCTTATGTATTATATAGGGATTTGGAAATGAGCAGTTCAGCGTAAACTATAAGCTGTAGCTGTGCGTAAGGCAAGTTTTCTTAACTTCATTCATATTTTAAATGAATGCTAATTTCTTAAACTTCTCAGATGTTGAACTTGAGAAGTTCTGTATGTGCGCCAATGTGTGATATTTGTACAAAGTGGTAGAACGTATGAGGCCTTGTGCCACAATGTGAATACTTCGGTGTTTCGTTAAGATGAACTGTTTTGTAATTGAACTGTTCAATACAAGTATGTTCTGTTTATACATGAACCGTTATTGTTAAGTCTGTGCTAATGATTCTAGCCAAACGGGATATGTATGGAAAAAGGTAGAAGAATGAATGTAGTGTAAAGATTATGTGATGAATGTTGAAACATGATAGGAATCGAGACTATTCCTATTATTCAAGCTGCTTCATAACCTTTGTTCGGTTATCGAAGTTATGAAGATTGTTTAAACTCTTAAAGTTGTTTGTTCAACTATTATGACTTGTTGGGCAATTGAATGCTCACACTTGCTTTAAATGAAAATTATTTTCAGCGATCGACGTTAGAAAGAACTTAAGGATCCCGTAAAGATCAAGCTGATCGGTATCTAGACGAAGTGCCATTCAGTATGTGAATGTGCGTGAAGATCAAGTGAAGACTTGTAATATAGAATGCTAGAATTAAGCTATAGACTAGTTTAATGAACAGATATGTATCCTTGGTGGCGGATCAAAGTCACTTGTGCAAGATGTAAAGAATAATACAATTACCATTATTTGTAATGAAAGAGATTTTAAGGTTTCGAGAACCTGGATTTTGAGAATGTATGTCATTATATTTAGCTATATAATGATGTGTGTTTGGAAGGTGATGGGATCGTGATGCACGGAGTTCGGGTCTGAAGGTAGACCGAATTTTGGAGCGTTACAGAGTGGTATCAAAGCTATAGGTTATAACTCTTAGGTAAGAGTACCTAAGACTATAATCGTAGAGAGAAGGATAAGAAGATCACCACGTGATCATAGTAAATCGTAGTAACAGATGAGCTATTAAACGATGAATGATTTATAGCCAATGCTATGAAATAACGGTACAACGAAGTAGTACGGGAAGAATAACTCAGATGGAGTTGAGAAGGATAGCATACGAATTAAAGAAAATTCGTATTAAGTAAAGAGAAATTTAGAAGTTGTAAGATTTCAATTGAGGACTCATGTGATGGCTGAGTTGTATGAACCTTTGTATGGGCAGAGGTTTGTGCTTGGTGTAACAAATACTCAGTGTATTACAGTGATAATAATTGGAATTGATTGCGCTATTAAGATGTATATGACGAGAAGGTGAATCTTTTCTCATGTATATACTTGATAGGTAGAGAATGATAAGGTAGGTGCGAGTTCTTGAAACTCATACTTATGGTAAGTTCGTGACTCATAATAATATGGTATATTTTTGAACGTCTCAGCGAATGGACACCTAAGGTCTGTCTGGATGTTCTTAAACTCATACTATTGTGGAAAGTTTCTGAACTCATAATGTGTGGTAAGTTGATGGACTGTACTAAAGTATAGGGATGTTTAGACTGAAAACAAAGTATTTTCAGTAGATTTAGCGTTGAAGGTGCTAGAGAAGTTTAAGTATTGTCGCAGTAAGACAATGAAGGAAGATGAAGAGTAGGATATTCTAAGTCATCTAGCTATGCTAGATTTCGAAGTTTCTTGAAATCGTGTTGATGTCCGCATTTTGAAAAGAAAAGAATTGGTTCAACTTTTGGAACCAATGGATTTTAAAAGAACTATTCTTGGTATGTCTATGCTAATTGTTTCGGCTAGATAGAAATTGATTTGAAATATCAAAATAAATTTTATATCATCAGTGCATTTGATGCAAGGATGATAAAAGGATGGAGTTATTAATGCAATTGAACTTGGTGTTGGATTTGATCTTAGGATCAACAACCTGCTATGGTATAATGCATAATGATGAAGTCATAA
Organism: Panax notoginseng; assembly: GCA_016801055.1. NCBI lineage: Eukaryota > Viridiplantae > Streptophyta > Magnoliopsida > Apiales > Araliaceae > Panax > Panax notoginseng. Next base: position 131,971,507 of record CM029015.1, read on the forward strand.
ACTGACGAAGTCCTCAACGTACTGTGAAGAGTGCGGTATCATGACGTCATTAAACGTTTTGATGTATTGCAAAAAGAATTTAAAGAAGTAGTCGATGTCAAGTGAGTTGACTAGACGAATGTTTCAAGTTGATGTCCAATTTATTGGTATGGTCTAAGCTACTTGATTTGGCTAAGAAGAATGGTATGTCATGATTAAAAGAAAATCGAGCTTTTTTTGAATAGCTATGCCGAACCAAATTGTTTTGGAGCAGAATGTAATTATAAGTCTGAGGTGAACATACTACGTACGGAAGAGGTAGTTTACCTTCTTTGTGATTGTAAACTTACCGTGTAAGAAGGTTTATGGTGCAAGGCTGTTTAACCTAGTAAAGAGTTCATAGTCAATTTGACCCCTCAGCAAATGTATGAAGTGTTTTAAAGGATATTTTATATTCCCCGCTATTCCTTCTACTTCATGATTCTTGATAGGTTATGGAAGTTAGGAATGATGGGAAGATAAGAACTTCTTTGAAGAGAAGTTGAGAAGAAGGGTAAGCTAAAATTTCGAGGACGAAATTCTGTGAAGAATGGGAGAATGTGAGAACCCGGGTAAGGGTGTGGTTTTAAGAAATTCCGAGGACGGAATTTTTTTAAGGGGGGAAGTGTGACAACCCGGAGAATCCGGATTGTCCAGAATTTAAGTTTAAAGAATTAGTTATTAATAAAATGAATTTTGATTAATACTATTCTGTGCTATGTGTTTATTAATCGTTCTATAATCTAGGATGATTATAAGTCGGGAGTATTCTGGCTACGAGCTAGATTGAACGAGTAAGAATTTTTAAGATGAAAATAAAAAATTTTCGGGAACAAAAATATTTTCGGGAAAAAAAACGAAATAGACACTATTCATCAGTTTTTGCTCGGAGATTAATTTTGAAATTCTGAGAAGTTAATGATTACGTATAATTCTGAGACGAGATGGAATATTCAATAATATTTTAGTTATGGAAAAAATGAACTTTTCGCCTGGGGACGTAAAACCTAAGGGTTAGGGAAAGTGATTTTCGAGAATTTTAATGAGTGCGTATAATAAGTAGGGTTATTATGCGTGAGAGATACGAGTATACTACTAGTTATTATACGAGTATAGTCCGAAGATTAGTACGACGTATAATACGAATATCGTACGAATGATATACGAACAGAATACGAGAATACGAGAATGGAATGCGTAGAATACGACTAGTCTTAATGGACTTTGAGTTCATGGACTTTGTAGAATCCAATTGGACTTGGATTATGTCAAGCCTAATTCTATGAGAAATCAAGCCCAAGATAGGCCCAATAAGAATTAGGGTTAAGGCCCAAACCAAGAAAAGAAACCGCGGATCGAACCGATGGGTAAATGAATGGGTAATAACCATTGGGGCAACCCATGGGATGACCCATGGGCATATGGGCCGGCCACTTGGCCACCAAGTAAGGGTGGAGGCCAAGTTTACTTGGTGTCTAAGTGTTGGAGGACGTGGGAATAGTAAGGAGGTGGGGGCTGAAATGGCTAAAATACCCCTAGCTTTGGTTTTCTATATAAACAAGCCTTAAACTCATTTGTTTGGTTTGAAATTTCAACCAACACTTGAGAGCTAGAGAGAGAGAGAGTTCAAAAGGGAGAAGAAGAGGGAGAGAATGAGGAAAAGCTAGCTTGAATGCACGCTTTGTCCGACAAAAGGAGATTAAAGAAGAACGGTAATCTGAACCCTAGTTTCTTCTAATTTTCTTTAAGTTTAATATGTTCAAAAACATAACTTAATGAATATAAGAAGTAGATAAAGTTAAGAATGATTTAATATGGCTGAAATCATGAGAAAATAAAGAAATAGGAATTAGAAATTTATTTTATAAATTTCTTAAGGAAGTATAAGATTCGTGAGGATTTTGAGCGATCTGAACGAATATTATGAACGAGTAGATGAATTAAGTAAGGAATGATGTTCTATAACATTAAATTCCAAGGAAAAGTAGAATCGTAATGCAAAATATCCATTAAAACAAAAAACGAACGAAGAACACGAAGAACGTTGTTGATGGACAAATTTAAAACCATCGTAGGATAATTGTTGTTGATGGACAAGTTTAAAACCATCGTAGGATAATTGAAGTTGATGGACAAGCTTAAAACCATCGCGTATAAGTTAGTTGCATATTGCTTGATTATGAATGGTAGAAACGTTCATGAAGAACGGATTAAAACTTAGCTATAACGAAGTTATGGCAAAATTTTTGTAAAAGACGAATGAGAATTAGGAAGTTAGTAAATGAACCTGAATGTGTAGGGTTTTATAAGAATGTAAGAGAATATAGAAAACGTGAGTCGTGGACTCAAGAACGAATGAGTTCGGAGTTCGGATGACCGAATTACGGACGAACGAATGAAGAACGTTAATAACGTAAACACAAATGAATAGTGAAGATTAAGCCAATTGAATGGCATGTTAATGGATTCAGAACAAAGTTCTATCCATGGGTAATCGAAGTACGTAAGATAAGGAAGAAAATTGATTTGGAACGACCTCATTCCAAGTTATAACGAATGAGATATGAGATTTCGAAGTCAGCGTCTCAAGCTTGTAAAAGACTTAGAAAATTTTTCTAGGTTTCATGCATGGCGCCGCAGCGTGAGTTGTGCCTTAGAGGCCGATGCCGCAGTGCGAGCTCGGGCCGCCGATGCAGGGTAATGCCCATAACTGAGATTTTATGTGCTCAATTACTGGGGGATGTGCAAGAAAGAAATATGAACATCTAGTTCACGTAATGTAACACTTAATAAAGTGTTCTAAACCTTAATTAAAGGTTGAACGAAAAGATTAAAAGAGATTAAAAGATAGAGAATGTAAGCGCTAGATTACGTAACCGATATCCGGGGACAGTAGTCGTTACGAACGAACGTGAGGGATTACTATGATTATAATTCCTTAGACGTTGAGTGACGAAGGTAATGAATAACATTTCGATGTTATGTCATGGTGATGAGAGATAAGTGTAAAGCGTATAGACGCTGTGATGCAACGTTCTTACGATGAACGTTCGGTCTTAGCATACAAAGAACGGTATGACTTCGACATTAAGAAAGAATAATGAACATGGGGTTCATGGGTTGGATAACGATTGAATGCAATTGAAACCTTGAGTAAAGGTTGAATGAGAGATTAAGAGATGAGCAACGTGAACGCTGAATATGTAAACGATCCTCGTGAATCGTATTAGCGTCGGACTAACGTTCTAAGTGTACAATGGTTGTATGACTTGGACGTTGACGAAGGTAGTAAGTAAGATATGAATTATCGTAAAAAAGCCGTAAGGAATATGAATTTGACTTAACGAACATTATAGTTTAATGGTTCGGATAAGTTAAGAGAAGTTAGGTTGTTGTATAATTGTAACCTTTGATGGTTGACATATAGGAGCTGGGCTAAACAATTCCTTCAGAGAGCGAAGGTATATACAAAACTGGCAACCAATCTAACTCACTGTTATGGGCAGTGTAGATGAGACGGGAATTTGTTTGTTGGTTGTTTGTGGGAAACCACTCAAAGTACCATATGGACTACTAGCAGAGACACGATGTGTGCTGAGTCCTAGGAGAGTTATAAGAAGAGGATAAGAATGTAAATCATCCAAGATGATAAATTTATGAGTAAGACATCTCCGTATGTCATGAAGTCGTAAGTCGGTAAAGAAAGTTAGTCGCGTAAGCTTAAATTACAAGAACGCGAACCTTAAGAAGTAAAGTTAAGTAAACCAATGCGTAAGTCAAGTATATGACTAATTGGTGTACGTGTTATTTCCTTATGTATTATATAGGGATTTGGAAATGAGCAGTTTAGCGTAAACTATAAGCTATAGCTGTGTGTAAGGCAAGTTTTCCTAACTTCATTCATATTTTAAATGAATTCTAGTTTCTTAAACTTCTCAGATGTTGAAATTGAGAAGTTCTGTATGTGCGCCAATGTGTGATATTTGTACAAAGTGGTTGAACATATGAGGCCTTGTGCCATACAAGTATGTTCTGTTTATACATGAACCGTTATTGTTAAGTCTGTGCTAATGATTCTAGCCAGACAGGATATGTATGAAAAAAGGTAAAATAATAAATGTAGTGTAAAGAGTATGTGATGAGTGTTGTAACATGATAGGAATCGAGACTATTCCTCTTATTCAAGCTGCTTCATAACCTTTGTTCGGTTATCGAAGTTATGAAGAATGTTTAAACTCTTGAAGTTATTTGTTCAACTGTTATGACTTGCTGGGCAATTGAATGCTCACACTTGCTTTAAATGAAAAATATTTTCAGCGAACGACGTTAGAAAGAACTTAAGGATCGCGTATAGATCAAGCTGATCGGTATCCTGACGAAGTGTCGTTCAATATGTGAATGTGCGTGAAGATCAAGTGAAGACTTGTAATATAGAATGCTAGAATTAAGCTATAGACTAGTTTAATGAACAGATATATATCCTTGGTGGTGGATCAAAGTCACTTGTGTAAGATATAAAGAATAATGTAATTACCATTATTTGTAATGAAAAAGATTTTAAGGTTTCGAGAACCTGGATTTTGAGAATGTATGTCATTATATTTAGCTATATAATGATGTGTGTTTGGAAGGTGATGGGATCGTGATGCACGGAGTTCGGGTCTGAAGGTAGACCGAATTTTGGAGCGTTACAGAGTGGTATCAAAGCTATAGGTTATAACTCTTAGGTAAGAGTACCTAAGACTATAATCGTAGAGAGAAGGATAAGAAGATCACCACGTGATCATAGTAAATCGTAGTAACAGATGAGCTATTAAACGATGAATGATTTATAGCCAATGCTATGAAATAACGGTACAACGAAGTAGTACGGGAAGAATAACTCAGATGGAGTTGAGAAGGATAGCATACGAATTAAAGAAAATTCGTATTAAGTAAAGAGAAATTTAGAAGTTGTAAGATTTCAATTGAGGACTCATGTGATGGCTGAGCTGTATGAACCTTTGTATGGGCAGAGGTTTGTGCTTGGTGTAACAACTACTCAGTGTATTACAGTGATAATAATTGGAATTGATTGCGCTTTTAAGATGTATATGACGAGAAGGTGAATCTTTTCTCATGTATATACTTGATAGGTAGAGAATGATAAGGTAGGTGCGAGTTCTTGAAACTCATACTTATGGTAAGTTTGTGACTCATAATAATATGGTATATTTTTGAACGTCTCAGCGAATGGACGCCTAAGGTCTGTCTGGATGTTCTTAAACTCATACTATTGTGGAAAGTTTCTGAACTCATAATGTGTGGTAAGTTGATGGACTGTACTAAAGTATAGGGATGTTTAGACTGAAAACAAAGTATTTTCAGTAGATTTAGCATTGAAGGTGCTAGAGAAGTTTAAGTATTGTCGCAGTAAGACAATGAAGGAAGATGAAGAGTAGGATATTCCAAGTCATCTAGCTATGCTAGATTTCAAAGTTTCTTGAAATCGTGCTGATGTCCACATTTTGAAAAGAAAAGAATTGGTTCAACTTTTGGAACCAATGGATTTTAAAAGAACTATTCTTGGTATGTCTATGCTAATTGTTTCGGCTAGATAGAAATTGATTTGAAATATCAAAATAAATTTTATATCATCAGTGCATTTGATGCAAGGATGATAAAAGGATGGAGTTATTAATGCAATTGAACTTGGTGTTGGACTTGATCTTAGGATCAACAACCTGCTATGGTATGATGCATAATGATGAAGTCATAAACTGACGAAGTCCTCAACGTACTGTGAAGAGTGCGGTATCATGACGTCATGAAACGTTTTGATGTATTGCAAAAAGAATTTAAAGAAGTAGTCGATGTCAAGTGAGTTGACTAGACGAATGTTTCAAGTTGATGTCCAATTTATTGGAATGGTCTAAGCTACTTGATTTGGCTAAGAAGAATGGTATGTCATGATTAAAAGAAAATCGAGCTTTTTTTGAATAGCTATGCCGAACCAAATTGTTTTGGAGCAGAATCTAATTATTAAGTCTGAGGTGAACATACTACGTACGGAAGAGGTAGTTTACCTTCTTTGTGATTGTAAACTTACCGTATAAGAAGGTTTATGGCGCAAGGCTGTTTAACCTAGTAAAGAGTTCATAGTCAATTTGACCCCTCAGCAAACGTATGAAGTGTTTTAAAGGATATTTTATATTCCTCGCTATTCCTTCTACTTCATGATTCTTGATAGGTTATGGAAGTTAGGAATGATGGGAAGATAAGAACTTCTTTGAAGAGAAGTTGAGAAGAATGGTAAGCTAAAATTTCGAGGACGAAATTCTGTGAAGAATGGGAGAATGTGAGAACCCGGGTAAGGGTGTGGTTTTAAGAAATTCCGAGGACGGAATTTTTTTAAGGGGGGAAGTGTGACAACCCGGAGAATCCGGATTGTCCAAAATTTAAGTTTAAAGAATTAGTTATTAATAAAATGAATTTTTATTAATACTATTCTGTGCTATGTGTTTATTAATCGTTCTATAATCTAGGATGATTATAAGTCGGGAGTATTCTGGCTACGAGCTAGATTGAACGAGTAAGAATTTTCAAGATAAAAATAAAAAATTTTCGGGAACAAAAATATTTTCGGGAAAAAAAACGAAATAGACACTATTCATCAGTTTTTGCTCGGAGATTAATTTTGAAATTCTGAGAAGTTAATGATTACGTATAATTCTGAGACGAGATGGAATATTCAATAATATTTTAGTTATGGAAAAAACGAAGTTTTCGCCTGGGGACGTTGTGACAACCCCAAAATAGGTCCATTCTATCCAACCCATTCTGAGTCGTCAAATACATGGTACAGAAAATAACTACAACTTTATTACAACAATTGTCGTGCAAAATACAACAACACATATGTTGTGAGTTTGGATACAAATATATACCAAATGTGACTCATGTTCCAACCGTGGACATTACCTCACAATAATACCTTACATAAAGGTATAGTCAAAAACTGTTTTAGAAATTAGAATATTTGGGAAGTGCTCAAGGAAACCTTCGTACATGGGAGGCCATGCGTCTAGGTTATGATAGATATCATATGGCCACAGAATTATCCTTGGTTGACCCAATAGACCCCAAAGAAAAACGAGAAGATTACTATCATATTCTTCCCAATGGTGAGTCTTCTCTTGACTTATCATTATCTCCACTGTCTCTAATTGAGAATTATACTTCAAACAAACACCAAGATTATATAGGTAGTGCCCATAGATATACTCAGCAAGTGGATGAGCACAACCCTGTCTTATGATGACACGAGGTTGTATGTCATTAGACATCTTGTATGATAGTGACAAAACACCCTTCCAACGTTGGGTTCGCCTCACCCTATTTTCTTCACCAAATATAACTACTAAATGATGACCACCGTTCTATTCCCTTGTTACCCCCGCTCGACCCAGCTACACTCTTATTACCTGAAAGGAATTGTGAAGCAAAAGGGTGAGCACAACTAGCTCAGTAAAGAATATCATGACTAAAGATAATTCAATTATCAATAGCCTTCATCAACAATAAATCAGAGATTTAGAACATATGGTAAATGATAAAAATTTCAACCATAGTTGCAGCGGAACGAGCAATCCATTAGAAGAGTCAAATAGACTATAAAGTCTATTATCTTCTCCATGTTAAAAATCCACCAACAATATTTTATCCATGTAACATCAATCAACAATTCTGGTCCACAATCATATGAATAACTCATAATCATAATTGTGACTATAAATTTTTCTTCGCACCCAGGACGAAGAATATTTTCATCACCTGTCTTTACCTGAAACATCAAAGATCATGGTTATACCAAATCACAGTTCCTGTTTATAATCATACTAACAAATCCATCTTTGCACTACGGGCCAACGATATTCATCAACAAACCATCTTTGCACTACGGGCCAAAGATATTCAACAACAGTTCATCTTTACACTACAGGCCAAAGATATTCATCAACAAACCATCTTTGCACTACGGGCCAAAGATATTCAACAACAATTCATCTTTGCACTACAGACCAAAGATATTCAATTATAAATTCAATGGTCATGATCATACCAGTCACAATTCAACTTTGCACTACAGGCCAAAGAGAACCCTAGTCATGATCATACCAATAATCTACCCATCTTTACACTCCAGTGAAAGAGAATTTCAACATCAGGGTTATAAAAATGTTATATATGATGATAAAAATAATATGATCAACATATAGTTTTAATCTCAAGAGTAATATTCGTAACTCATGAATAGTAACCCCGACATAAAAGATAGAAATTCTACAATAAAATTCATACCAATATTTCGGTATAATGATATTGAAAGAATAACATTACTTAAATTTATAACAATTTATTTTAATTGTTTACACTTTACTAATTAATGCATTTAATCATCATAAAATGCCAACTCTTACAATTTCATCATCAATAACCAAAACCCTCATCAAAAATCTGCATATACCTCATATAGGATTCTCAAGCCATAAAATCCTATTTTCCAATTTTCTTTCTTTACAAAACATATTTAATTCATTTACTCATAACTAGACCATTTTCATGAAAAATACCAAATCAGTTCCAAAAATATTTCTTTTCTGGGATTTAGCATAATATAGTCCCATAGTGAACATATATTTTTCTCAGAATTTTTAAAAGTCATTTACTATTTTTCATATGGCCAAAACAGCCGAATATTTAGACATTTATCAAAAATTATACTTTTGTCCAAAAATTCTGAAATTAACAGAGTATACTTCCATCATATACATGTACTCCCAATAAAAATTTCATCAATTTTGGAGTTAACCACAAGAAATTATAAGCAGTTACTTTTAAAATAGTCTTTTCTCATAAAATTCATAACTCTCAATCTATACATCCAAAAATCACTATTTTTGGACACAATCAATAAAACTCATCAAAATATCATTTCAAATTTTTCCAGAATTTTTGAAGTTCAGAAAAATTACGAAACTGAAAAACATAACAACTCTTAAAATCCCTTACTATCCCTTACTATCCCTTACTATCCCTTACTATCCCTTACCTCAAAAGAGCAGTACTTCTGATCGGTATGCAAAGCCGAAGGAAACTTGCACTGAATAGCAACCCTCAAAGTATCTAAATACTCACAAAATATGCTTCATAATATAGAGAGAGAAAGAGAGAAAGCTTATGTTTCTGGTGTGATTTTCAATTCTAACTTAGCCCTCTATTTATAGGAAAATTTTGGTAGGTTTGACCTGTAACCTGATGGCTTTACCTGCTACTATTCCCACTCACCACATTTGAAATATAATTCAGCACATTTCTTCACCAACCACAAGTGGGGCCCACCAATTCTAGAATTTTCTACCAAAATGATAAACTCCGAAAATTCAACAATTTCTGAACCAGTCATCTCGTAAAATTCATAATAAATCATACGTTCATTTTTAACGGTTCAAAATTTGTGGACATATACTCAACTTATATATGTATAACATATCCAAAAATTACCACAATCCAACGGTCGGATTAAAAATTATAACCCCCGCAAAATATCTCAAAAACCCTGATTTTTAATACCTTCATTCCGACAAAAATACGGATAAAAATCTCAACATTAACTCCTTCATTTTTAACCACAAAAATATATCCCTCGTTTATATCCACATAAAATAAATATTTCCTTATCATATGAATCAATAATTAATTATTCACAAATAATATTACAGAATCACATTTATGACAACCAGGCCGTTCCCAGGAAAGAGGGGGCTTTCCAATAAGGATTTCTCCTTACTAGCGCGCAATTAGATGACCAAACCTCTCCTTAGACAGAACTTTCTAGACATTGCCAATAATGCTATCTAATAATATTATTCAAATAATATGAATTATTGATCTGATAATGGGAAATATTGTGCAGTGACAATTATTGAACAACAATAATATAAAATTTCAACGTAGCAATTATTGAATCAATAAAATAAAATATTGAACATTAATTACTATGACAATTATTCAGTAGTGCCTTCTTACGTAAGAATCAATAATTTCAAAAATACTGTGCAATACCGTGTGCTACTGTGCAATAACGCGTATTACTGTATTTTAACCACCGGGTATTCCAACAGTGTTAACAGTAACAACTACGCCGTTATTTTTAAAAACTCAAATTTGTCGTTTTCTTCACCCGACAGTTATTCTGTTATGGGGCCCACAAATAGCTGCGCCGTCGTACGAATATTCCCCGACAGAAAGAATATTCCACGACCAAACGAATATTCCCCGACAACAATGATTATTTTATAATCACTTGCTTATTTTGAAAAAAAATCATATTTCACTCATAACTTTAAACTTTTATCAATTTAACCATTTACTGAATAGTAATTATAAGAAAAATTGAATACTTTTATTTCATAAAATTCGGGGTCTTACAATCTCCCCTCCTTATGAAATTTCGTCCCCGAAATTTACGTACCTGGTATTTCAAAGAATTGAGAATACCTTCCTTTCATTTCAGATTCCATCTTCCCTGTCATCAAAATTTCTCCATTGCTCATCTCCTGTATTTCAAATATCATTCTAGAATACAGCTTCAAAACAAAGGTTAATTGAACAAATTAACATATCACATAATATCCCGATATTATGACTGACCAACAAATAAGCTTAGGTAGGACACACTAGTGAAGGATTTACTCATCTCTCCCCTCCTAGTTGTATTCCCCGATCTCCGCCAGAGATCATATCCCCAAGCTCTGATACCACCTATGACGACCCCAAAATAGGTCCATTCTATCCAACCCATTCTGAGTCGTCAAATACATGGTACAGAAAATAACTACAACTTTATTACAACAATTGTCGTGTAAAATACAACAACACATATGTTGTGAGTTTGGATACAAATATATACCAAATGTGACTCATGTTCCAACCGTGGACATTACCTCACAATAATACCTTACATAAAGGTATAGTCAAAAACTGTTTTAGAAATTAGAATATTTGGGAAGTGCTCAAGGAAACCTTCGTACATGGGAGGCCACGCGTCTAGGTTATGATAGATATCATATGGCCACAGAATTATCCTTGGTTGACCCAATAGACCCCAAAGAAAAACGAGAAGATTACTATCATATTCTTCCCAATGGTGAGTCTTCTCTTGACTTATCATTATCTCCACTGTCTCTAATTGAGAATTATACTTCAAACAAACACCAAGATTATATAGGTAGTGCCCATAGATATACTCAGCAAGTGGATGAGCACAACCCTGTCTTATGATGACACGAGGTTGTATGTCATTAGACATCTTGTATGATAGTGACAAAACACCCTTCCAACGTTGGGTTCGCCTCACCCTATTTTCTTCACCAAATATAACTACTAAATGATGACCACCGTTCTATTCCCTTGTTACCCCCGCTCGACCCAGCTACACTCTTATTACCTGAAAGGAATTGTGAAGCAAAAGGGTGAGCACAACTAGCTCAGTAAAGAATATCATGACTAAAGATAATTCAATTATCAATAGCCTTCATCAACAATAAATCAGAGATTTAGAACATATGGTAAATGATAAAAATTTCAACCATAGTTGCAGCGGAACGAGCAATCCATTAGAAGAGTCAAATAGACTATAAAGTCTATTATCTTCTCCATGTTAAAAATCTACCAACAATATTTTATCCATGTAACATCAATCAACAATTCTGGTCCACAATCATATGAATAACTCATAATCATAATTGTGACTATAAATTTTTCTTCGCACCCAGGACGAAGAATATTTTTATCACCTGTCTTTACCTGAAACATCAAAGATCATGGTTATACCAAATCACAGTTCCTGTTTATAATCATACTAACAAATCCATCTTTGCACTACGGGCCAACGATATTCATCAACAAACCATCTTTGCACTACGGCCCAAAGATATTCAACAACAGTTCATCTTTGCACTACAGGCCAAAGATATTCATCAACAAACCATCTTTGCACTACGGGCCAAAGATATTCAACAACAATTCATCTTTGCACTACAGGCCAAAGATATTCAATTATAAATTCAATGGTCATGATCATACCAGTCACAATTCAACTTTGCACTACAGGCCAAAGAGAACCCTAGTCATGATCATACCAATAATCTACCCATCTTTACACTCCAGTGAAAGAGAATTTCAACATCAGGGTTATAAAAATGTTATATATGATGATAAAAATAATATGATCAACATATAATTTTAATCTCAAGAGTAATATTCGTAACTCATGAATAGTAATCCCGACATAAAAGATAGAAATTCTACAATAAAATTCATACCAATATTTCGGTATAATGATATTGAAAGAATAACATTACTTAAATTTATAACAATTTATTTTAATTGTTTACACTTTACTAATTAATGCATTTAATCATCATAAAATGCCAACTCTTACAATTTCATCATCAATAACCAAAACCCTCATCAAAAATCTGCATATACCTCATATAGGATTCTCAAGCCATAAAATCCTATTTTCCAATTTTCTTTCTTTACAAAACATATTTAATTCATTTACTCATAACTAGACCATTTTCATGAAAAATACCAAATCAGTTCCAAAAATATTTCTTTTCTGGGATTTAGCATAATATAGTCTCATAGTGAACATATATTTTTCTCAGAATTTTTAAAAGTCATTTACTATTTTTCATATGGCCAAAACAGCCGAATATTTAGACATTTATCAAAAATTATACTTTTGTCCAAAAATTCTGAAATTAACAGAGTATACTTCCATCATATACATGTACTCCCAATAAAAATTTCATCAATTTTGGAGTTAACCACAAGAAATTATAAGCAGTTACTTTTAAAATAGTCTTTTCTCATAAAATTCATAACTCTCAATCTATACATCCAAAAATCACTATTTTTGGACACAATCAATAAAACTCATCAAAATATCATTTCAAATTTTTCCAGAATTTTTGAAGTTCAGAAAAATTACGAAACTGAAAAACATAACAACTCTTAAAATCCCTTACTATCCCTTACTATCCCTTACTATCCCTTACTATCCCTTACCTCAAAAGAGCAGTACTTTTGATCGGTATGCAAAGCCGAAGGAAACTTGCACTGAATAGCAACCCTCAAAGTATCTAAATACTCACAAAATATGCTTCATAATATAGAGAGAGAAAGAGAGAAAGCTTATGTTTCTGGTGTGATTTTCAATTCTAACTTAGCCCTCTATTTATAGGAAAATTTTGGTAGGTTTGACCTGTAACCTGATGGCTTTACCTGCTACTATTCCCACCCACCACATTTGAAATATAATTCAGCACATTTCTTCACCAACCACAAGTGGGGCCCACCAATTCTAGAATTTTCTACCAAAATGATAAACTCCGAAAATTCAACAATTTCTGAACCAGTCATCTCGTAAAATTTATAATAAATCATACGTTCATTTTTAACGGTTCAAAATTTGTGGACATATACTCAACTTATATATGTATAACATATCCAAAAATTACCACGATCCAACGGTCGGATTAAAAATTATAACCCCCGCAAAATATCTCAAAAACCCTGATTTTTAATACCTTCATTCCGACAAAAATACGGATAAAAATCTCAACATTAACTCCTTCATTTTTAACCACAAAAATATATCCCTCGTTTATATCCACATAAAATAAATATTTCCTTATCATATGAATCAATAATTAATTATTCACAAATAATATTACAGAATCACATTTATGACAACCAGGCCGTTCCCAGGAAAGAGGGGGCTTTCCAATAAGGATTTCTCCTTACTAGCGCGCAATTAGATGACCAAACCTCTCCTTAGACAGAACTTTCTAGACATTGCCAATAATGCTATCTAATAATATTATTCAAATAATATGAATTATTGATCTGATAATGGGAAATATTGTGCAGTGACAATTATTGAACAACAATAATATAAAATTTCAACGTAGCAATTATTGAATCAATAAAATAAAATATTGAACATTAATTACTATGACAATTATTCAGTAGTGCCTTCTTACGTAAGAATCAATAATTTCAAAAATACTGTGCAATACCGTGTGCTACTGTGCAATAACGCGTATTACTGTATTTTAACCACCGGGTATTCCAACAGTGTTAACAGTAACAACTACGCCGTTATTTTTAAAAACTCAAATTTGTCGTTTTCTTCACCCGACAGTTATTCTGTTATGGGGCCCACAAATAGCTGCGCCGTCGTACGAATATTCCCCGACAGAAAGAATATTCCACGACCAAACGAATATTCCCCGACAACAATGATTATTTTATAATCACTTGCTTATTTTGAAAAAAAATCATATTTCACTCATAACTTTAAACTTTTATCAATTTAACCATTTACTGAATAGTAATTATAAGAAAAATTGAATACTTTTATTTCATAAAATTCGGGGTCTTACAGACGTAAAACCTAAGGGTTAGGGAAAGTGATTTTCGAGAATTTTAATGAGTGCGTATAATAACTAGGGTTATTATGCGTGAGAGATACGAGTATACTACTAGTTATTATACGAGTATAGTACGAAGATTATTACGACGTATAATACGAATATCGTACGAATGATATACGAAGAGAATACGAGAATACGAGAATGGAATGCGTAGAATACGACTAGTCTTAATGGACTTTGAGTTCATGGACTTTGTAGAATCCAATTGGACTTGGATTATGTCAAGCCTAATGCTATGAGAAATCAAGCCCAAGATAGGCCCAATAAGAATTAGGGTTAAGGCCCAAACCAAGAAAAGAAACCGCGGATCGAACCGATGGGTAAATGAATGGGTAATAACCATTGGGGCAACCCATGGGATGACCCATGGGCATGTGGGCCGGCCACTTGGCCACCAAGTAAGGGTGGAGGCCAAGTTTACTTGGTGTCTAAGTGTTGGAGGACGTGGGAATAGTAAGGAGGTGGGGCTGAAATGGCTAAAATACCCCTAGCTTTGGTTTTCTATATAAACAAGCCTTAAACTCATTTGTTTGGTTTGAAATTTCAACCAGCACTTGAGAGCTAGAGAGAGAGAGAGTTCAAAAGGGAGAAGAAGAGGGAGAGAATGAGGAAAAGCTAGCTTGAATGCACGCTTTGTCCGACGGAAGGAGATTAAAGAAGAACGGTAATCTGAACCCTAGTTTCTTCTAATTTTCTTTAAGTTTAATATGTTCAAAAACATAACTTAATGAATATAAGAAGTAGATAAAGTTAAGAATGATTTAATATGGCTGAAATCATGAGAAAATAAAGAAATAGGAATTAGAAATTTATTTTATAAATTTCTTAAGGAAGTATAAGATTCGTGAGGATTTTGAGCGATCTGAACGAATATTATGAACGAGTAGATGAATTAAGTAAGGAATGATGTTCTATAATATTAAATTCCAAGGAAAAGTAGAATCGTAATGCAAAATATCGATTAAAACGAAAAACGAACGAAGAACACGAAGAACGTTGTTGATGGACAAATTTAAAACCATCATAGGATAATTGTTGTTGATGGACAAGTTTAAAACCATCGTAGGATAATTGAAGTTGATGGACAAGCTTAAAACCATCGCGTATAAGTTAGTTGCATATTGCTTGATTATGAATGGTAGAAACGTTCATGAAGAACGGATTAAAACTTAGCTATAACGAAGTTATGGCAAAATTTTTGTAAAAGACGAATGAGAATTAGGAAGTTAGTAAATGAACCTGAATGTGTAGGGTTTTATAAGAATGTAAGAGAATATAGAAAACGTGAGTCGTGGACTCAAGAACGAATGAGTTCGGAGTTCGGATGACCGAATTACGGACGAACGAATGAAGAACGTTAATAACGTAAACACAAATGAATAGTGAAGATTAAGCCAATTGAATGGCATGTTAATGGATTCAGAACAAAGTTCTATCCATGGGTAATCGAAGTACGTAAGATAAGGAAGAAAATTGATTTGGAACGACCTCATTCCAAGTTATAACGAATGAGATATGAGATTTCGAAGTCAGCGTCTCAAGCTTGTAAAAGACTTAGAAAATTTTTCTAGGTTTCATGCATGGCGCCGCAGCGTGAGTTGTGCCTTAGAGGCCGATGCCGCAGTGCGAGCTCGGGCCGCCGATGCAGGGTAATGCCCATAACTGAGATTTTATGTGCTCAATTACTGGGGGATGTGCAAGAAAGAAATATGAACATCTAGTTCACGTAATGTAACACTTAATAAAGTGTTCTAAACCTTAATTAAAGGTTGAACGAAAAGATTAAAAGAGATTAAAAGATAGAGAATGTAAGCGCTAGATTACGTAACCGATATCTGGGGACAGTAGTCGTTACGAACGAACGTGAGGGATTGCTATGATTATAATTCCTTAGACGTTGAGTGACGAAGGTAATGAATAACATTTCGATGTTATGTCATGGTGATGAGAGATAAGTGTAAAGCGTATAGACGCTGTGATGCAACGTTCTTACGATGAACGTTCGGTCTTAGCATATAAAGAATGGTATGACTTCGACATTAAGAAAGAATAATGAACATGGGGTTCATGGGTTGGATAACGATTGAATGCAATTGAAACCTTGAGTAAAGGTTGAATGAGAGATTAAGAGATGAGCAACGTGAACGCTGAATACGTAAACGATCCTCGTGAATCGTATTAGCGTCGGACTAACGTTCTAAGTGTACAATGGTTGTATGACTTGGACGTTGACGAAGGTAGTAAGTAAGATATGAATTATCGTAAAAAAGCCGTAAGGAATATGAATTTGACTTAACGAACATTATAGTTTAATGGTTCGGATAAGTTAAGAGAAGTTAGGTTGTTGTATAATTGTAACCTTTGATGGTTGACATATAGGAGCTGGGCTAAACAATTCCTTCAGAGAGCGAAGGTATATACAAAACTGGCAACCAATCTAACTCACTGTTATGGGCAGTGTAGATGAGACGGGAATTTGTTTGTTGGTTGTTTGTGGGAAACCACTCAAAGTACCATATGGACTACTAGCAGAGACACGATGTGTGCTGAGTCCTAGGAGAGTTATAAGAAGAGGATAAGAATGTAAATCATCCAAGATGATAAATTTATGAGTAAGACATCTCCGTATGTCATGAAGTCGTAAGTCGGTAAAGAAAGTTAGTCGCGTAAGCTTAAATTACAAGAACGCGAACCTTAAGAAGTAAAGTTAAGTAAACCAATGCGTAAGTCAAGTATATGACTAATTGGTGTACGTGTTATTTCCTTATGTATTATATAGGGATTTGGAAATGAGCAGTTTAGCGTAAACTATAAGCTATAGCTGTGCGTAAGGCAAGTTTTCCTAACTTCATTCATATTTTAAATGAATTCTAGTTTCTTAAACTTCTCAGATGTTGAAATTGAGAAGTTCTGTATGTGCGCCAATGTGTGATATTTGTACAAAGTGGTTGAACATATGAGGCCTTGTGCCATACAAGTATGTTCTGTTTATACATGAACCGTTATTGTTAAGTCTGTGCTAATGATTCTAGCCAGACAGGATATGTATGAAAAAAGGTAAAATAATGAATGTAGTGTAAAGAGTATGTGATGAGTGATGTAACATGATAAGAATCGAGACTATTCCTCTTATTCAAGCTGCTTCATAACCTTTGTTCAGTTATCGAAGTTATGAAGAATGTTTAAACTCTTGAAGTTATTTGTTCAACTGTTATGACTTGCTGGGCAATTGAATTCTCACACTTGCTTTAAATGAAAAATATTTTCAGCGAACGACGTTAGAAAGAACTTAAGGATCGCGTATAGATCAAGCTGATCGGTATCCTGACGAAGTGTCGTTCAGTATGTGAATGTGCGTGAAGATCAAGTGAAGACTTGTAATATAGAATGCTAGAATTAAGCTATAGACTAGTTTAATGAACATATATATATCCTTGGTGGTGGATCAAAGTCACTTGTGTAAGATATAAAGAATAATGTAATTACCATTATTTGTAATGAAAAAGATTTTAAGGTTTCGAGAACCTGGATTTTGAGAATGTATGTCATTATATTTAGCTATATAATGATGTGTGTTTGGAAGGTGATGGGATCGTGACGCACGGAGTCCGGGTCTGAAGGTAGACCGAATTTCGAGGCATTACAGTTTCTACCCGTTTTACCCTTGTCGACCAATAAAAGGAGTGCTGCTCCAATTGTCAAGGGTGAAGTCCTGATGGACTGCAATGATGGAGGGGCTGTCATCGTCCTCCTTCTCCTGAATGATGACCATTATGTCTGGACAATCATCGTTTAGGGTGTTTTTATTTGTGTGATCATCATGGACAATGGTTTGTATGCTTGACACCATCCTGGCGCTGTCTTGTTTACGTCTCCGTTCCTCTTCTTCCACTTCGGGATTTAGAACCAGGACTTCTTTCCCCTTGACCGTTATCGGTTTAGGAAATAACATGGTCATTACATGGACAGCCACCTTTACCAGAGACCGTACAGGCTCAGGAGATGTAGGTGGAGATAATCGCCGTGCGGCTGAAGTTGAAGGAATCTTTTCGTGCTTATGAGGATTCCTGCGACTGGAACTGGCAGTATAGCCTAGTCCGACTGTCCCTGTTTGATTGGGAACTTGAATTGGGTGTTTAATGCCCTGATGATCTTTGCCTAACCCTTGTCCAGGTTGATAACCCAATGACATCATTTCTTGAGTGGCCGACATTACCTTGGCAGAAATCTGGGGTGTAAGAGTTGGCACCCCAACAGGATGGTAGTAAGTGTTTCTCACCTCCAGGGCATGAAAACTGACCGGCTCAACTTCTGAATTGAAACTGATGAGTGGTATGTCACCTTGTTCAGGACATTCTGGCTCAGCATCGAAAGTGACTAGGCTATTGTTGATAATGTATTTAAGCTGTTGGTGAAGAGTGGAGAGGACGACTTTGGTCATATGAATCCATGGTCTTCCCAAGATCAGGTTGTATCCTGTATCTATTCTGAGCACGTGAAAAGATATGCAGAATGTATGTGGACCAATCTCCACTGGCAGTTCAATCTCTCCGACAACATTTCGTCGGGATCCATCAAAAGCTTTGATAACAGTATGGCTACTCCAGATCCTATTGAGATTGATGTTCATCTTCACCAAAGTGGCATAAGGACAGATATTCAAAGATGATACCCCGTCTATCAAAACTCCTCCCACCATGTATCCGGAAGATAAAACCGCTATGTGTAACGGCTTACAATGACCAGTCCCTTTGGAGGGATATCGTCATCAGTGAAATATATCATATTGTTGTTAAAAATGTGATCAACCAGATGGTGGAATTTTTCAACATACACTGATTTTGGAAAATAGGCCTCTTCCAAAACCCTTAACAAGATCTTCCTGTGATCTTCGAAAGAGAGAACCAAATCCAGTATAAAAATTTGTTATGGAGCTTCTCTTAAGCTTGAAACCACCTTGGCTTCATCATGGCCCATAATGCTAAGAAATTCTTCCACTTTTTCCGTGGGAATCTCCCCCTTTGTCTTGATGGTAGGCTTCATCACCCATTGGGGAAGATACAGTGGATTATTCTTCGACACTATAGTAGTTATGTGGGATGTGGATCCTTCAACCTCTCCCTAATTCCATGACACTTTTTGTAGGCTGACAACAGGATATTGTGGTTTGAATGGCAAGATAATTGGCTTTGGCGCAGCCACTTGCAAAATATTGTCAACACCTTTGAGTTGAATTGCTTATATTATGTGTGGTCTGACAACAAAATCCTCCTCGACAAATATAACTGCTACGACCTCCTTCCATTTTGTAGGAAATACGTCTCCACTCTCAAGTAACACGGTGTTATCGTCTTCTGTGCTGTGACCGTGAGAGCGGGAGTGATACTGACATACTCCATTAGAATTAAACCACCCTAAACGAGGGTTAATTGGTGGCAACTGTGTTATGATTCTTCCTTCATTTATCAGCAACTAAAATATTTCCTCCATTGGTTGGCCAAGGTACGTAAATTCCCTCTTGTTGGCAAAATCCAGGCTGCCCTTGGCATTTGCTCTTTTTACAATTTTATCCTCTTGTGTTTCATGTTCTGGAGATAATGATGGAGTATTCATAACAATAGAAAGGAGACTATCATGCTCCTAGTTGAATAATTGGTGTGTGACTTGGTGTTGATGGACCACCAGTTCTGCCAATTGTTTGACTTGCTCGCAAAGAGTCTTCATTTTCCGTTCCATCGTAAACTGGAACTGAGCAAAATCCCATTTATCAGCACTATCCTTGCTGGTTTGTGAGGATCCACCACTGTAATGGGAAGTCTGACCCTTACTCCAATTAATTATGTTAACCTCCTCTTCCTTGTATTGAGGAAGAGGGTTATCTTGCACATGGGGTTAGTCGGGTTTCGCTACCACGATTTCATCATTATCAATCAAATCCTGGATCTTTTGTTTCAAGGCCCAGCAATCTTGAGTATCATGTCCTGGAGCTCCAGCATGATAAGCACATTTTCGACTAGCATTGAAACCCTTCCCATTCGGGTTGGCTGGTGGAAGAAAATGAGTAATTTTCTTCTGAGTGGTCAGAAGACTGAGAATGTTCTCGAGTGAGTCCCCTAAGGGGGAGAACACTCGAGTGCGTCTGACTTCTCCACTCTTTGGCAACGAAGGGTTCGAAGACTATGCTTGAAAGGGCGACTAATTTCTCCTCTGGATAGGCATATTCTGACTGCCTTTCTGACCTTGTAGTATCAAGGAAACATCCTCCTCTTTCTTTTTATGGACCCTCCGGGGGTTGTTTCCATAATTTTCGGACTGGATGGGTTCAGCAACATCTTTAAGGCAGCTAGGTCTTGAATCTTTCCTGACTTCAATCCCATCTCAGCCATTTCTCCATGCTTAATCATTTCAGAGAATGGTTTGCCAATACCAGCTAAGACTCTCTCATAGAAAGGAGCTTCTTGTATGTATATGAAGGTCATCACCATCTCAGACTCATTCACAGAGGAAACAACTTGAGCAGCAAGGTGCCTCCACCTTTGAGCATACTCTCTAAATGATTTATTGGTTTGTTTCTTGACTTTAGTAATTTGGTACTGGTCAGGGGCCATCTGAGACTGGAAGCTGTACTGACTGAGGAAGGCATGAGCTAGCTCCTCCCAGCTATGAATCTTGGAGTTGTCTAATCTGGTAAACCACGATCGGGCTTCTCCAATCAGACTTTTCTGGAACAGCTGCATTCTGAGCTTCTCGTCCGCGGCATAAGATCTGAGTTCTCCAATGAATACCTTCAAATGTGTGTAAGGATCTCCTAACCCCCGTCATACTTTTCAAAGTCAGGAGTCTTGAACTTCTCTGGATAATGTACACCAAGGAATATACAGAGGTCAGCATATAAAACACTCCGATGTGTTCCAATCCCTTTGATAGAACGGATGGTCTCTTCCATTTGAAGGACTTTCTTTCTAATATCACTGGTGTCTAGATCTTCTTTGAAATGGGTGGTATCATGAATTTTGTTGGTTTTATCCAACTGAGAATCAGATATGAGAGCTTCTTTGTCTATACCTTGTGTTCCTCCATATGTAGAGGATTTTGTATGTACGGGTATCCTTGTACCCTGAGTAGATTGGTGTAGTTCTTTAAGCAGAACAGCCAAATCGGTAACTTGTTTACTTAATCCGTCAAATTCTTCACGAGAGACAGGATTAGGATTAGTCTGGTTAGATGAAGACATAATTGGCTGTAGGCTCGTGGCCTTTTTAGACTTTGAACATGTAATAGGTCCAATTGTTTCCCTGCAAAAAATGATGTAGTTTAGTTTTAAGGAATGTATAAATGTTTACATGCTATGTGATATATCCATTTTAGGAGTATTATCCCGCAAAACGGATGTTAGATGTTTGTGTGACATGGTAGCATGTTAAACTTTTAAATATGCATGTGCACATATTTCCTCATATTTCCCATTACATGGAGATCAATATGGAATGAATTATAAGCAATTGACAACAGAGTTCGACAACAATTTATATATATGTATATATATAAAAGCAATAAATGCTACGGATGTAAATCCAGGCTCAATCGAGGCATAATTAGTACAAATATATATATATATATATATATATATATATATATATATATATATACACACACACACACACACACAAAAGAAATCAAAAGCCACGGACCGAAGTCCGGGCATACACACGCAAAATGACTCTCAAAGTGAATAACAGTGTATGCACTGTAGTGAAGAAAGGCTTAAGAAAAGTAAGAAGGCTTACAGTGGATAGCCAAAGAAGACTTCAATAGCTTTAAATGATTGAAAACTCGGCTCCCACCGGTAAAATATATCATAGTATAAGCTCACAAGTGTTTAGAAATGAGAAAGCATTCAATTTATAGTGTGTACAGAGCAAATTGGCTGCCCGGGGTGCCCCGGGTTCAGCGGGTCCCACTGTCTCAAAGTACGTGCACGCGTGCAACGTATTATCTGCTCAAACTTTTAGAACTTCAGTCTGGGCATTCGATCGAGGTGTATAATACCTTTTTCGGCACGCTGTTGTCGAGAGCTACACAATAACATGGGATTAGAGGTTGTACGAAGTCAGGAAGATGGGACCATGCCCTTGGTCTTTAGGCTTCAAATTCTATCTAGGATTCTTGTAGGACATTACTGTGTAGAATGTATGTTTGAATGTTGTTGAGACGGCACAATGTGAGATCGAGATGGCAAAATGACGAATTTTCCCCTCACCGGGGTTATCTCCGGTTTGAGCAGATTTAGCAATTGTTACTCAGGGTTACCTCGGAGATTGGACTGATGCAAGTGTTGACCGTCCTCAGGGTTGTCTCTGAGGTGTGCCTGACCTCACAGGGTTATCTCCGGACTTGTGGAATGAGTGCCTCGGGGCTATCGCCGAGTGTTGAAGCTTACTAATGGGAGTGGAAAATAGCATTTCCGGGGTTATCTCCGGAACTTCAACTGCATTCCTTGGGGTTGTCTCCGAGGTTGGATTGAAGATCCCAGGGTTGTCTCCGGGATTGGGACTGAATATCTCGGGGTTTGTCTCTGAGATGACAAATTTCTCCGGTGTTGTCTTCGGAACTGTGATTGCAGTCCTCGAGGTTATCTCCGAGGTTGAAATTGAAGATCCCGGGGTTGTCTCCGGGACTGTGATGGAATATCATGGGGTTATCTCCGAGATGACAAAGAGTGGGTATCTAGGGGTTGTCTCTAGGACTGAGTTGAGCTGTCTTATAGGGTTATCTCTAAAAGACGATTCTGCCCTCCTTCAATGTTAGTAACATGAATGTAAAATTTCGAGTGTCTACACTTATCATGCTCAACTCCAGAAATTCTCATCTCTTGACAAAATCTTATACGTGTTAATGTGAACCTCAAATTTAAATTTCGTGGCCATCAGAGTTATAGAACTCCGATTATAGCCATTTTTGTTAAAAAATTCTAAAAATTGAAATGGCCATAACTTGGTCAATTTAAGTTGGAATGAGCTCATTTTTGGACATGAGCTACTTTATATCATATATTTTCATGTCCCAAAAGGCCAAATTTTATTTAAAAAAGTAAGTGGCCAAAACCACCATTGGAAAGTTCTGGGCAGTAGGTTTTTGTTAAAAAAATGACTTTTTAGTACTTTGCTAAAAACAGTCCATATGGAAATCTACAACTCGTTTTTTCAATGATTTTGTAATGACCCGGAAATTCGGATTGTCCAGAATTTATGTTTACAGAATTAGTCATTAATAAAATGAATTTTTATTAATACTATTCTGCTCTATGTGTTTATTAATCGTTCTAGCACTTAGGATGATTATTAATCGGGAGGAATCTGGCTACGGGCTAGATTGAACGAGTAAGAATTTTCAGGACGAAAATAAAAAATTTCCGGGAACAAAATATTTCTGGGGAAAATTACAAAATATGCACTATTCACCTGACGAAAACCTAAGGGTTAGGGTTTGAATAACCTAAGCCTTTTCGAGAGTTCGGTATGCCGAAATGACATTCCGCCAAAAGATTTGACTATAATATATCGTGAAAAGTTAAGTAAGCCGATAAAGTTTTTCTCAAAAAACGTGCAAAAATCGGACGAAATAAAAACGATAAAAAGTACTGTTTGTGACAACCCCAAAATAGGTCCATTCCACCCAACCTATTCTGAGTCGCCAAATACATGGTACAGAAAACAACTACAATTTTATTACAACAATTGTCGTGCAAAATACAACAACACATATGCTGTGAGTTTTGATACAAATATATACCACTGTGACTCTCATCCCAACCTTGGATAGCACGTCACAATGGCACCTTACATAAAGGTATAGTCAAAAACTGTTTTAGAAATTAGAATCTTTGGGAAGTGCTCAAAGAAACCTTCGTACATGGGAGCCCATGCGTCTAGGTTATGATAGATATCATATGTCCACATAATTATCCTTGGTTGACCCAACAGACACCAAAGAAAAACGAAAAGATTACTATCATATTCTTTCCAATGGTGAGTTTTCTCTTGACATATCATATGTAACGATCCCAAAATTCATACAATTTAATTCTCGACTTCGGTCGTTAATAATACATTCAACCTCTAATTTTACATCATTAAACGATAATACAACCATTAAAATTTGCGGAATAATTAAAATTTTCTATTACAAACTATCCTCGTTCCCAAAACCTTCAACCTTTACGTCTAAATATCTCAGAATTATTTTAATACTACAATAGTTTACATTCGCAAAACAATATTAAAATTCAACATTAATACATTATTCGAAACATTAGACATGGTTTACAAGAATAACAACTTAGCTAGGATATTAAATCTTCATATATCACTTTTGATCCATAACAATCAAGTAGTACGTTACCTTCAATTCTTGAATCTGCAAAAATGGTTATTTGCAAGAATGAGCTCGACAGCTCAGCAAAATCTAACAATTTTCATTCATCACGTAGCACATAATAACATGCTCAGCATACAGGAATAATCATAAACAAACATAGTATACATGTTTAGTTCACATAACAACTATAAAGATCGAGTTCCTTACTCAATCAACATTCATAGTTCAATCATCATAGTCATAGATTGACTTTCACATTTCATACTTTTGACATATACAATACATCATACACTAAAATTTTAAAGCAGTTCATCATCAAGTTCACATAGCAAAAAGGAACTGAAAGACTTGCCTTAACCGGCGTTTTACCAACACGCTAATACTTCGCGTCCTTGCACAACCTACACTTCTTCTAACTTTTTCTTCTTCTTCTTCTAGCTCATCTCAATTCCTCTATCTCTCTAGATTTCTCAATACAACTTCTATATAACCATTATCCTACATTTTGAAGAACATAAAATATAATTAAAACAAGAAATTTAGATTATAGTTTTATTAGTATGAATTTAAGAGAGAGATGAAGATGATGATGATGGGGCTTGTTTTGTCTTCTCAAAACTTTCTCTTCTTCTTCTTTTTCTTCCTCTTCTTCTTCTCCTACAACTCTCTCTAACTCTCTTCTTCTTTCTTTAGTTTGTTTTCTAAAACTAACATACTAACTTGTAGTATATACATATAATATACAATACTAGTAATATATAATATATGTAACTCCTAGTAATTATTAGATATACTAATTACTAGTTAATACATAGGTTACACCAATTTGAACTTGAAAAGCCTAAGACCATGTTTGGCAAATACTCATTATTTTAATTAATCAATAGCTTAACATCAATCAATCTCATCAAATTGTCACATAATTATATTTACTTGTTAATTATACTTTTGTGTAACAATCATCACATAACGCATCTAATTTAATTATCTCAATTAAATTAAAACTATAACATAAAATTATTATATTAATTAAATTAAATACTAAATATTCATTTAATTAATTTGCTACACTTAATTACATTACTCTATAATCAAAATAAAATTTATTTATTTAACTCAATAAATAATTCAATTAAATATTTATATATATTAAAATTAATATATAACATTCTCTTCACATCAATTCACATATTCTACAATATATGACATACACATACTCACAACCACATATCTCATAAATAATACTTTTATTTATAAAATTCTCATTTATAATTTCTAAAAATCTGGGATGTCACATCCTTCCCTCTTTATAAGGATTTCGTCCTCGGAATCACAGAAACCCTACCTTACTCGGGTTTTCCTCAAATCTATTCATTGAATAACTTCAACACATTACCTTAATATAGGTTTTATATTTTCTACTCTCATCATTCTTGATAATAAATTCTTATAAGTTTTATTTCATAATATTTACTTAGACTCAATTATATTTGAGTATTACATATTCTTTGACCCGTTCATTATCTTTCTCTAAGGATCATTATCATATACTATATGATCAAACTCTCACGACATTACATTCACCCTTTCTTCTAAGAATTTCGTCCTCGAAATTTTTATTTATTAATCTTTATTCATTCAATCTATCAAAAATAGATTTTACGTTAATACCTTATTCATTCATTGGATTCTATAACCACTTCTTTTTCACAAAGATCTTTCTATAATTATTAACTTTTCTATTAAAAGTTTTACATTATTCTTTGATAACTCATCTCCTTCTCATATCAACACTTCTTTTCTCACTTATTCAATATATTCATCATTCAGTGCCGCATCCTACGACTTACTTCTTTCTAAAAAATATCATCCTTACCATATTCGCCTTTTAGAATAGCAAGAATCTTCCATAATTGCTCAATAATTAGGAAATAGTATGAATAACTTAGGAATTTAAAAAGATTCCAAATCACGCTGAGGGGTCACAAGACCGTGAACTCTATTCTCGTTTTACTAGTGCTTCAACTCAATCCTTCACACTGCAAACCAGAGTGTTTATCAATCACAAAGACTGAAAACACCCTCCTTACGTACACTAGGTGGCCAGCCTATTGTACCACTATGTTGGGCCACAACGTAGTGTTTTGTAACGATTATATGTGTTACGCTCGGAACCATTGTCCCCGAAAACATGTCCCCTTATAGGGTTGTTCACCTCAGCTTTTCAACATCTGAATCCGCACCAAAATAATTTGGTTTGGCATAACTTTTCAATAAACGCTTAAGTTTCATGAACATCTTTCAATATTCGTCTAGCTGAATCAAATAGCATAGACCTCTACAATAATTCGGACATCAACCGAAATATACATATATATACATAGATATGAATTCTCATATCTTAAAGAAATCTCAAAAATCTTTTTATGACGTCATAATACCGCACTGTATTTACAGTCCGTTGAGGATTCCGTCTTTTGGTGATTTTATCATACTACATCATACCATAGTGGGCTGACGATCCTTAGATCACATCCAACACTAGGTAATACTGCATTGATGACTCCATCGTTTTTTTTATCTTTGCACCAGGTTACATGATGCATTAATGATATAAAATACATTTTGATATATTGTAAATCATTTTTGTCTAGCCGAAGCAATTAGCATAGACATACGAATAACATTATTGTTGTTAAAACTCATTGGTTCTATCATTTGATCCAATGCTTTTCAAGAAAATAGAAGTGTAAACATCAGCACGAAGTCAATAAATTTCGAAAGTCTAGCATAGCTAGTAGATTTAGAATACCTATGCTTCCACCATCAACTCCACTTTCTATAATGATCCATTGCTTAATAGGTCTATCTATTCCTATCATCCTCAATACTCCATTCACACTTAATTACACCCAGTTCGTCAAACTTACCACACGTTATGAGTTCAGGAACTTGCCATAATCATATGAGTTTAAGAACGTATCCTAGTCAGACCATAGGCGTCCATTCGCTGAGGGGTTCAAAAACATACCATATAATTATGAGTCACGAACCTACCATAAGTATGAGTTTTAAGAACTCGCACTTAACCTTATAATATTCTCTAACTATACTCTACCTATCTGTTATACACATGAGAAAAGAATCACCTTCTCAACAGGCATATAGCAAATAGCGCGACACAAACATTCCAATGATTATCAATGTGATAAACTGAGTGCAAGCACAAAACCCTCGCCCATACAAAGGTTTGTACAACTCAGCCATCACATGAGTCCTCAATTGAAATCCCACCTAACTCTATTTTTCTTATAACTTGCTCTTTACTCGATACGAATTCCTTGTATCATATCATCTATAACTCCTCATGAGTTATCTCGTACTTTTTCATAGTACTCCATCTTCATGGCATTAAGCTATAATTATTCAAACATTATAGACCCTCTTTCTTTTATAACTTAAACAGACCATGTCGTGATCTTATTCTATAATCATCTCCCTTAAAATTCTTTTCTTAACTCGTGATCGTTTTGTTTTACGATCCTCTTTCTTTCTCTTTTTCATCATTTACGACATTATTCGCTATCTTGGCTTTTTGGAGTTAGGAAACTCCCATATTTTTTTCTTTATATCTCTTCAAGATTCTTCTTTGAATCTTCTTATTTATATAACAATTCTTCCTTTAAGAATTTCTAACTTCATTTACATTGCTCAACATTTCATTCAAGTTCTACACTTTCATCATACGTATCCACTTTCTACACTTGGTACACATCGAGTCTCTAACAGTTTCAATATGGTATGCTGAGTGGTTTCCCACAAACAACCAACAAACTAGGTTCCGAGTTGCTAGTTCGTATATACCTCCGCTCTATGAAGGAATCGTTTAGCCCAGATACCATACATCAACTACTAAAGAGTACAATTGCACCATACTTAAATATAACTATCTATTCTTAACTTCTTTATCATTCTCTTTTTTATAGACATTGTCTATTTATTATCACCTTACATCCTTATTATTGGAGTTAGGTAACCCCACATTCACATTCCTTATAACTCTGCGAGATTCTTCTTTGAATCATTTCACCCAAGTTTTAATCCCTTATTGTTCAAACTCTATTTGAGCTTATTCGTTCATTATTTTCACCTATTTTCTCTAAGGTTATAGCCTAAAGTACTCTTACCTAAGGTTTCTAACCTATCAGCTTTGATACCAACTGTAACGATCCCAAAATTCATACAATTTAATTCTCGACTTCGGTCGTTAATAATACATTCAACCTCTAATTTTACATCATTAAACAATAATACAACCATTAAAATTTGCGGAATAATTAAAATTTTCTATTACAAACTATCCTCGTTCCCAAAACCTTCAACCTTTACGTCTAAATATCTCAGAATCATTTTAATACTACAATAGTTTACATTCGCAAAACAATATTAAAATTCAACATTAATACATTATTCGAAACATTAGACATGGTTTACAAGAATAACAACTTAGCTAGGATATTAAATCTTCATATATCACTTTTGATCCATAACAATCAAGTAGTACGTTACCTTCAATTATTGATTCTGCAAAAATGGTTATTTGCAAGAATGAGCTCGACAACTCAGCAAAATCTAACAATTTTCATGCATCACGTAGCACATAATAACATGCTCAACATACAGGAATAATCATAAACAAACATAGCATACATGTTTAGTTCACATAACAACTATAAAGATTGAGTTCCTTACTCAATCAACATTCATAGTTCAATCATCATAGTCATAGATTGACTTTCACAATTCATACTTTTGACATATACAATACATCATACACTAAAATTTTAAAGCAGTTCATTATCAAGTTCACATAGCAAAAAGGAACTGAAAGACTTGCCTTAACCGGCGTTTTACCAACACGCTAATACTTCGCATCCTTGCACAACCTACACTTCTTCTAACTTTTTCTTCTTCTTCTTCTAGCTCATCTCAATTCCTCTATCTCTCTAGATTTCTCAATACAACTTCTATATAACCATTATCCTACATTTTGAAGAACATAAAATATAATTAAAACAAGAAATTTAGATTATAGTCTTATTAGTATGAATTTAAGAGAGAGATGAAGATGATGATGATGGGGCTTGTTTTGTCTTCTCAAAACTTTCTCTTCTTCTTCTTTTTCTTCCTCTTCTTCTTCTCCTACAACTCTCTCTAACTCTCTTCTTCTTTCTTTAGTTTGTTTTCTAAAACTAACATACTAACTTGTAGTATATACATATAATATACAATACTAGTAATATATAATATATGTAACTCCTAGTAATTATTAGATATACTAATTACTAGTTAATACATAGGTTACACCAATTTGAACTTGAAAAGCCTAAGACCATGTTTGGCAAATACTCATTATTTTAATTAATCAATAGCTTAACATCAATCAATCTCATCAAATTGTCACATAATTATATTTACTTGTTAATTATAATTTTGTGTAACAATCATCACATAACGCATCTAATTTAATTATCTCAATTAAATTAAAACTATAACATAAAATTATTATATTAATTAAATTAAATACTAAATATTCATTTAATTAATCTGCTACACTTAATTACATTACTCTATAATCAAAATACAATTTATTTATTTAACTCAATAAATAATTCAATTAAATATTTATATATATTAAAATTAATATATAACATTCTCTTCACATCAGTTCACATATTCTACAATATATGACATACACATACTCACACCCACATATCTCATAAATAATAATTTTATTTATAAAATTCTCATTTATAATTTCTAAAAATCTGGGATGTCACATCATATCTCAACTGTCTCTAATTTCGAGTTATAGTTCAACCAAACACCAAGATTATATAGGTAGTGCTCGTAGATATACTCAGCAAGTGGATGTGCACAACCCTGTCTTATGATGACACGAGGTTGTATGTAATTAGACATCTTGTATGATAGTGGCAAAACACCCTTCCAACGTTGGGTTCGCCTCACCCTATTTGATTCACCAAATATAACTACTAAATAATGTATAAAATACAACACACTTTTCTATACTGTTTAGGAAGAACTCCCCAGCTAGAGACCACCGTTCTACTCCCTTGTTACCCCCACTCGACCTAGCTAAACTCTTATTACCTGAAAGGAATTGTGAAGCAAAAGGGTGAGCTCAACTAGCCTAGTAAAAAATATCTTAACTAAAGATAAATAAATCATCCACAGCCTTCAACAGTAATAAATCATAGATTTAGAATATATGGTAGATGATAAAATTTTTCAACTATAGTTGCAGCGAAACGAGCAATCCATTAGAAGAGTCAAATAAACTATAAAGTCTATTATCTTCTCCACGTTAAAAGTCTACCAATAATATTTTATCCCTGTAACATCAATCAACAGTTCCTTTCCACAATCATATGAATAACTCATAATCATAATTGTGATTCTAAATTCCTCTTCGCATCCAGGACGAAAATAATTTTCATCACATGTCTTTACCTGAAACATCAAAGATCATGATTATACCAAATCAGAGTTCCTGTTCATAATCATACTAATAAATTCATCTTTGCACTACGGGCCAAAGATATTCGTCAACCGTTTATCTTTGCACTACTGGGCAAAGATATTCAACAACAAATCATCTTTTCACTACGGGCTAAAGATATTCAACAACAGGTCATCTTTGCACTACGGGCCAAAGATATTCATAACTCAAAGAAACACATAATCCTTTCAGAATTTATATAAACCATAATTATAATCATGTTGATCAATTCACCTTTGCACTTAAGCAAAAAATATTCAATTGTAAATTCAATGGTCATGATCATATCAGTCAACGATTCAACTTTGCACTACTGGCCAAAGAGAACCCATAGTTACGATCATACCAATAATCTACCCATCTTTACACTAATGTCAAAGAGAATTTCTTCACCAGGATTATAAAAATGGTATATATTATAATAAAAATAATATGATCAAAATATGGATTTAATTTCAAGAGTAAGATTCATAAATCAACGATAATTTGGTTAGAAAAAGAAACTAATTTTATCGTGAATAGTATCTCGTGAATAGTAACTCGTGAATAGTAGCTCGTGAATAATAATTCGTGAATAGTAATCCCGACATGAAAAAGGTAGAAATTCCACAATAAAATCTATATCAATATTTCGGTATAATGATATTAAAAGAATAATATTTCTTAAACTTTTAAACAATGTATTTTAATTGTTTACACTTTATTAAATAATGCATTTAATCATCCTAAAATGCCAAACTCATAAGATTTCCTCACCAATAACAAAAACCCTCATTAAAAATCTATATACACATCATATAGGATTCTCAAGCCATAAAATCCTATTTTACAATTTTCTTACTTCACATAACATATTTAATTCATTTACTCATAACTAGTCCATTTTCATGAAAAATACCAAATTAGTACAAATAAATTTTCTTTTCTGGGATTTAGCAGGATATAGTTCCATATTGAACATATATTTTTCTCAGAATTTTTAAAATTCATTTACTATTTTTTATATGGCCAAAACAGTCGAATATTTAGACATTTATCATAAACTGTACTTTTATCCAAAAATTTTGAAATTTACAGAGTATACTTCTGTTACATACATGTACTTCCAATAAAAATTTCACTAATTTTGGAGTTAACCACAAGGAGTTATAAGGTTTTACTTTTAAAATAGTCTTTTCCCATAAAATTCATAACTCTTAATATATACATCCAAAAATCGCCATTTTTGGACACAATCTAGAAAACTCAATAAATTATCATTTCAAAATTTTTTAGAATTTTTGAAGGTCAGAAAAATTACGAAACTAAAAAACATAATAACCCTTAAAATTCCGTACCTCAAAAGGGCAGTCTTTCTGACTGGAATATCGGATGAAAAGTCGAAGGAACCTTGCACTGAATAACAACTCTCAAACTATCTAAATACTCACAAAAACAAGATCGATATTATAGAGAGAGAAAATTTATGTTTCTGGTGTGATTTTCAATTCTAACTCAAGCGCCTATTTATAGGAAAATGCTATAACGCCAAAGGAGACTAAATTAATAAAATAATATATATAATTTTTCTTCTTCTACCCCCACTATTGCTAAATCAAGCCGAGCAGCCAACATTGAACAAAATTTCAGCACATGCTTTCACAACAAACAAAAGTGGGTCCCACCCATTTTTAATAAAAATTATTTTATTTTTTGAATCTTCAACAATTCATAAAAAATAGCTCTTTTATCAGAAAAATACGAATTTTTTGTTCATTCCACATGAAATCGAAATCTCTACAACTTTGTAGCTTTAAACTTTTCCAAATTTCAGACAAAAAATATCTGAAATCTACAAACGGATGATTTTTAACACCTTTTAAAATTCATAACAAATCATGGGTTAATTTTTAACGGTTGAAAATTTGTGGATATATACTCAACTTATATATGTATAACATATCCAAAAACCATAACGATCCAACGGTCGGATCAAAATTATAACTCACACAATAGAGCTTTAAGAACACCGATTTGATAATTTAAAACCTCCAATCCGACAAAATACTGATAAAACACCTCAATATTAACTCTTTCATTTATAACCATATAAATAAATCCATCATTTATATCCACATCAAATAAATATTTTCTTATCATATAAATCAATAATTAATTATTCACAAATAATATTACAGAATCACAATTATGACAACCAGGCCGTTCCCAGGAAAGAGGGGGCTTTCCGATAAGGATTTCTCCTTACTGGCGCGCAATTAGATGACCAAACCTCTCCTTAGACAGAACTTTCTAGACATTGTCAATAATGCTATCTAATAATATTATTCAGATAATATGAATTATTGATCTGGTAATGGAGATACTGTGCAGTGACAATTATTGAACAATAATAATATAAAATATCAACGTAGCAATTATTGAATCAATAAAATAAAATATTAAACAATAATTACTATAACAATTATTGAGTAGTGCCTTCTTACGTAAGAATCAATAATTCAGAAATACTGTGCAATACCGTGTGTTACTGTGCAACAACGCGTATTACTTTACTTTACCCACCGGGCATTCCAACAGTGTTAACGGTAACGATTACGCCTTTATTTATAAAAATTCAAATTTTTCATTTTATTCATTCGACAGTTATTCTGTTATGGGGCCCACAAATGGCTACGCCGTCGTACGAATATTCTGCGACCAAACGAATATTCCCCGACAACAATGAATATTTTTTAACCACTTACTTATTTTAAAAAAATTTGCATATTTTACCCATAACCAAAGCATTATATCAAATTAACACCTTATTATTCACAATAATAAATAGAGAAAATTCGATTTTATTAATTAAAAGGTTGGGGTCTTACAACCTCCCCTCCTTATGAAATTTCGTCCCCGAAATTTACGTACGTACCTGGTATTTCGAAAAGTTGAGAATACCATATTTTCATTTAAGATTCTATCGCCCGGGTCATCATGATTTCTCCATTGTTCATCTCCCGTGATAATTTCATTTGGGTTCCTCATTTGTTGGGAAGTCATGACAACCGCTCTCCCTTGAACTACCCGACTTTGACTTGTCTGGGGCAGCATTTGGTGTGATTACTACCGTTGGAATATATTTTTCTATAGGGCATATTCCACCCTCAACTGCTTCGTCGTACTCCTGATTCATGATCTGAATCATCAATCTTTGATCCATATCGAATTCAGGTTGACCGCTCTGTACAGGGTAATTCAAAACTCGATGTTGGGTTCTCCCAATTATTGTCCAAAAAGATAAATACATATCATCTATTTTAGCCTTCTTAGATCGGACATCTCTTTCCACAATATCAACGCGTCGTGCGGCTTTTACCCATGCATCACTCATTATCACTCGTTCAGCTGTTTCTTCTTTCAGCTCAGATTCCAGCTTTATCATCTTATACTCTGCCAAAGAGTGCTTTTGTTCAAGCATCACATATCGGGTAACACAAGCTTGAATCGTTGCATTCTTTTGCTCCACGACTTCCTGTCGCTCTTCAGCCTGCTCTTCTAACTCATGAATATGATTTTACAATTTCACATTTTGATCATAAAAATTCTTCTAATAAATTCTCCTCAGGTTCCTCTTCTTCCTCACTCTCAGCTGCTACCTCTGCAACTAGCTCGGGTGCAACTATTAATTCTTTCCTTACCACACGAATATCTCTAATTCCTTCTTCACCTGACATCATATTATCATGGTTGGTGATTAGAGGCGTCTCCACGGTCTCATTCACTCCATTGTTAACATTCTCAGCTGCCATTCAAAAATACTGCCATAAAACAAGGGTTAATTAAATAAATTAACGTATCACATAATATCCGTATATTATGACCTACCAATAAATAAGCTTAGGTAGGACATACTAGCGAAGGATTTACTCATCTCTCCCCTCCTACTTCTATTTCCCGATCTCCGCCAGAGACCATATCCCTAAGCTCTGATACCAACTGTGACAACCCCAAAATAGGTCCATTCCACCCAACCTATTCTGAGTCGTCAAATACATGGTACAGAAAACAACTACAATTTTATTACAACAATTGTCGTACAAAATACAACAACACATATGCTGTGAGTTTTGATACAAATATATACCACTGTGACTCTCATCCCAACCTTGGATAGTACGTCACAATGGCACCTTACATAAAGGTATAGTCAAAAACTGTTTTAGAAATTAGAATCTTTGAAAAGTACTCAAGGAAACCTTCGTACATTAGAGCCCATGCGTCTAGGTTATGATAGATATCATATGTCCACAGAATTATCCTTGGTTGACCCAATAGACCCCAAAGAAAAATGAGAAGATTACTATCATATTCTTTCCAATGGTGAGTCTTCTCTTGACATATCATTATCTCCACTGTCTCTAATTTAGAGTTATACTTCAACCAAACACCAAGATTATATAGGTAGTGTTCGTAGATATACTCAGCAAGTGGATGTGCACAACCCTGTCTTATGATGACACGAGATTGTATGTCATTAGACATCTTGTATGATAGTGGCAAAACACCCTTCCAACGTTGGGTTCGCCTCACCCTATTTGATTCACCAAATATAACTACTAAATGATGTATAAAATACAACACACTTTTCTATATTGTTTAGGAAGAACTCCCCAGCTAGAGACCACCGTTCTACTCCCTTGTTACCCCCGCTCGACCTAGCTAAACTCTTATTACCTGAAAGGAATTGTGAAGCAAAAGGGTGAGCTCAACTAGCCTAGTAAAAAAATATCTTAACTAAAGATAAATAAATCATCCACAGCCTTCAATAGTAATAAATCAGAGATTTAGAATATATGGTAGATGATAAAATTTTTCAACCATAGTTGCAGCGAAACGAGAAATCCATTAGAAGAGTCAAATAAACTATAAAGTCTATTATCTTCTCCACGTTAAAAGTCCACCAATAATATTTTATCCCTGTAACATCAATCAACAGTTCCTTTCCGCAATCATATGAATAACTCATAATCATAATTGTGATTCTAAATTCCTCTTCGCATCTAAGACGAAAATAATTTTCATCACATGTCTTTACCTGAAACATCAAAGATCATGGTTATACCAAATCACAGTTCCTGTTCATAATCATACCAATAAATTCATCTTTGCACTACGGGCCAAAGATATTCGTCAACCGTTTATCTTTGCACTACTGGCCAAAGATATTCAACAACAGATCATCTTGCACTACAGGCCAAAGATATTCAACAACATGTCATATTTGCACTACGGGCCAAAGATATTCATATTTCAAAGAAACATATAATCCTTTAAGAATTTATATAAACCATAATTATAACAATGTTGATCAATTCACTTTTGCACTTAAGCTAAAAATATTCAATTGTAAATTCAATGGTCGTGATCATATCAGTCAACGATTCAGCTTTGTATTACTGGCCAAAGAGAACTCATAGTTATGATCATACCAATAATCTACCCATCTTTACACTAAAGTCAAAGAGAATTTCTTCACCAGGATTATAAAAATGGTATATATTATAATAAAAATAATATTGATCAAAATATGAATTTAATTTTAAGAGTAAGATTCATAAATCAACGATAATTTGGTTAGAAAAAGAAACCAATTTTGTCGTGACTAGTAACTCGTGAATAGTAACTCATAAATAGTAACTTATGAATAGTAATTTATGAATAGTAACCCCGCATGAAAAAGGTAGAAATTCCACAATAAAATCTAAACCAATATTTCGGTATAATGATATTGAAAGAATAACATTTCTTAAACTTTTAAATAATTTATTTTAATTGTTTACATTTTACTAAAAAATGTATTTAATCATCTTAAAATGCCAAACTCATAAGATTTCCTCACCAATAACAAAAACCCGTATCAAAAATCTGCATATACCTCATATAGGATTCTCAAGCCATAAAATCTTATTTTTCAATTTTCTTACTTCACATAACATATTTAATTCATTTACTCATAACTAGTCTATTTTCATGAAAAATACCAAATTAGTACAAATAAATTTTCTTTTCTGGAATTTAGCAGAAAATAGTTCCATATTGAACATATATTTTTCTCAGAATTTTTAAAATTTATTTACTATTTTTTATATGGCCAAAACAGCCGAATATTTAGACATTTATCATAAACTGTACTTTTATCTAAAAATTCTAAAATTTAAAGAGTATACTTCTGTTACATACATGTACTTCCAATAAAATTTTCACTAATTTTGGAGTTAACCACAAGGAGTTATAAGGTTTTACTTTTAAAATAGTCTTTTCCCATAAAATTCATAACTCTTAATCTATACATCCAAAAATTGCTATTTTTGGACACAATCTAGAAAACTCATCAAATTATCATTTCAAATTTTTCAAGAATTTTTGAAGGTCAGAAAAATTACGAAATTGGAAAATATAATAACCCTTAAAATCCCTTACCTCAAAAGAGCAGTATTTCTGACTGGAATATCGGATGAAAAGTCGAAGGAACCTTGCACTGAATAGCAACTCTCAAACTATTTAAATACTCAAAAAAATACGCTCGATATTATAGAGAGAGAAAACTTATGTTTCTGGTGTGATTTTCAATTCTAACTTAAGCGCCTATTTATAGGAAAATGCTAGAACGCCAAAGGAGACTAACTTAATAAAATAATATATATACTTTTTCTTCTTCTACGCCCACTATTGCTGAATCAAGCTGAGCAGCCAACATTGAACAAAATTTTAGCATACGCTTTCAAAACAAACAAAAATGGGTCCCACCCATTTTTAATAAAAATTATTTTATTTTTTGAAACTCAACAATTCATAGAAAATAGTCCTTTTATCAGAAAAATACAAATTTTATGTCCATTTCACACGAAATCGAATTCTCTACAACTTTGTAGCTTTAAGTTTTTCTAAATTCCAGACAAAAAATATCCGAAATCCACAAACGGATGATTTTTAACACCTTTTAAAATTCATAACAAATCATGCGTTAATTTTTAACGGTTGAAAATTTGTGGATATATACTTCACTTATATATGTATAACATATCCAAAAATTACAATGATCCAACGATCGGATCAAAATTATAACTCATACAATAGAGCTTTAAGAACACCGATTTGATATTTTAAAACCTCCAATCCGATAAAATACTGATAAAACACTTCAATATTAACTCCTTCATTTATAACCACATAAATAAATTGTAAGACCCTAACTTATTAATGAATAAAATCAAATTTTCTCTAAATATTATTGTGAATAATAAGGGGTTAATTTGATATAATACTTTGTTTATGGGTGAAATGTGCAAATTTTGCAAAATAAGCAAGTGGTTATAAAATATTCATTTTGTCGGGAAATATTCGTTTGGTCGTGGAATATTCTTGCTGTCAGGGAATATTCGTACGATGGCGCAGCCTTGTGTGGGCCCCATAACGAAAAGCAATTGGATGAAGAAAACGACAAGTATAAGTTGTTCATAAATAACGGCGTAGTTGTTACCGTTAATACTGTTGGAATACCCGGTGGTTAAAATACAGTAGCACAAGGTATTGCACCAATTATTGATTCTTACGTAAGAAGGCACTACTCAATAATTGTTACAGTAGTTATTGTTCAATATTTTATTTTATTGATTCAATAATTGCTGCGTTAATATTTTATAATATTGTTGTTTCAATAATTGTTGCTGCACAATATTTTCCATTATCAGATCAATAATTCATATTACTTGAATAATATTATTAGATAACATTATTGGCAATGTCTAGAAAGTTCTATCTAAGGAGAGGTTTGGTCATCTAATTGCGCGCCAGTAAGGAGAAATCCTTATTGGAAAGCCCCCTCTTTCCTGGGAACGGCCTGGTTGTCATAAATATGATTCTGTAATATTATTTGTGAATAATTAATTATTGATTCATATGATAAGAAAATATTTATTTTATGTGGATATAAATGAGGGATATATTTTTGTGGTTAAAAATGAAGGAGTTAATGTTGAGGTTTTTATCAGTATTTTTGTCGGAATGGAGGTATTAAAAATTAGAATTTTTGAGATATTTTGCGGGGGTCATAATTTTTAATCTGACCGTTGGATCGTGGTAATTTTTGGATATGTTATACATATATAAGTTGAGTATATGTCCACAAATTTTGAACCGTTAAAAATGAACGTATGATTTATTATGAATTTTACGAGATGACTGGTTCAGAAATGGTTGAATTTTCGAAGTTTATCATTTTGATGGAAAATTCTAGAATTAGTGGGCCCCATTTATGGTTGGTGAAAAAATGTGCTGAATTATATTTCAAATGTGGTGGGTGGGAATAGTAGCAGGTAAAGCCATCAGGTTGCAGGTCAAACCTACTAAAATTTTTCTATAAATAGAGGGCTAAGTTAGAATTAAAAATCACACCAGAAACAAGTTTTCTCTCTTTCCCTCTCTAGATTATTGAGTGTATTT
This sequence comes from Panax notoginseng, assembly GCA_016801055.1. NCBI lineage: Eukaryota > Viridiplantae > Streptophyta > Magnoliopsida > Apiales > Araliaceae > Panax > Panax notoginseng. Next base: position 132,011,515 of record CM029015.1, read on the forward strand.
TATGAGTATTTAGATACTTTGAGAGTTTCTATTCATCAGAGCAAGTTTCTTTCAGCCTTATACCGGTATTCCGACTAGAAGTACTGATATCTTGAGGTAAGGGATATTATTTTCTTCATAAATGATATTATTTTCTTCATAAATGATATTATTTTCTTCAATATCATTATGCTGAAATATTGATATGAACTTTTTATCAAATTTGGAACTTTTTGTGTCGGGGTTACTATTCATGTATACGTTACTATTCACGTATACGACACTATTCACGAATACGGCACTATTCACCGAAAAATAAAATTTTCACTTTTTGTCCAAGATGTCTATTATGGTTACTATCTTTGATTGTATCCATGTTTTGATCTTTATTTTTGAATTCTGCTTCACAATTGATTATTATGAAGTATTATTGATCTTGGATAAACTGTTATATGAATCCCTAATATTTGTCCTTCTGTTTCACTGGATTCGTTCTCTTTAAGATATTTTTCATCATCCTCAGTCCTAAATGATGATATTACTGAATATCTTTGCCCTGTAGTGGAAAGATGTATGATTGCTTGATGAATATCTTTGGCCTGTAGTGCAAAGATGAACAGGTGTTGAGATGAACATGACTGACAGGTGATATAAATGAATATCTTTGGCCTGTAGTGCAAAGATGAATATTTGGATAAAGATGATTATTAATTGATGTTACAGGGATAAAATATTGATGATGGACTTTTAAATCTTAGAAGATAGTAGAATTCTTTCTCTACTTGACTCTTCTAATGGTTTGCTGTTTCCGCTGCAGTTGTTGATCTAAAACTTGTTGTCGATTATATTCTATCAGATTTTTCCCTGTTGAAGACTAAAGATAATTTGTTTTATATTATCTTAGTCATAATATTCTTTACTGGGCTAGTTGAGCTCACCCTTTTCCTTTTTGTTCTATTTTTCTTCTCAGGAGGTGAGAACATAACAGGATCTAGTCGGGGTATGGAGTGATGGTTCTAGAAAGATGTTTTAGCAGTCCTCACTATTTCTGTAAAATAGTGTTTGAATAATTATAATGAGAATTTATTTGAGTGTGGATATTGTCTAGAAGATAATATTTGTATTTAAACTCACAGTATGTGTTGTCGTATTTTGCACGACAATTGTATTATTGAAGTTATAGTTTTCTTTCTGTACCATGTATTTGGCGACTCAGAATGGGTGTTGTATACCTATTTTGGGGGCGTCACAGTTGGTATCAGAGCTTAGGGATATGATCCCTGGCTGAGATGTGAGACAAGAACTAGGAGGGGAGAGACGGGGAATTCCTTCGCTAGTATGACCTGACTAAGTTTATTTGGTATTTATTTGGTCGGTCAGGGTATAGGGATAGTATATGACATGACTATTAACCCTTATTTTATGGCAGTATTTAAGAATGGCAGCTGAGAACGTTAATAATGGAGTAAATCAAACCGTGGAGACACCTTTGATCACCACCCAGGGGAACGTGCAAAAGGAAGGCAATATTCCTCCTGTAAACAACGTTACCGAGAAAACGATGAATGATGGAATGTTTAGGAGCTTTTTGCAGTTCATGCAAAATCAGACGAGGGAGACTCGTGTACAGAATACGGGTGGAAATGATAGCAATGCGCGGCTTGTCACAGCCAAGCAGTTCAAAGAGTTGGGACCACCTGAATTTAAGGGAAAGCCGGATCCGATCATGGCGGAAACGTGGGTCAAGCAAATTACCAAGATATTCGATGTCTTGGGATGCACGGAGGAACAGAAGGTTCCATTCGCCACCTTTATGTTCCGTGGCGAGGCAGACTACTGGTCGGAGTCTGTGAAACATACCCATCTAGCCGCACTCAGCATGTCTTGGGAGACATTTCAGAAACTATTCAATGACAAGTACTTTCCTGAAAGTATTCATCATATGAAGGAGGTAGAGTTTATTAGACTGGAGCAGAATAAACATGACGGTGTCCCAGTACGAGGCGAAGTTTGCAGAGTTGTCCAGGTTTGCACCTCATTTGGTGGAGAATGAGGAACGTATGACGCGCATGTTTCTGAGAGGTTTGAAACCCGGCATACGTCAATATCTCATTTCTCATAAATTTTCTCTCTATTCAGATGTTGTCAACAGGGTTCAATTATTAGAGCGGGATAACGAGTGCGGTCAACCGAGGGACCACAACCAGGATCATATCGGTGACAACAGTCATCAGAACAATGATAACCAGCGGAGAAAGAAAAATACAGACAAGAACGACAACCACTCTGGTGGTAATCATGGCTATGAAAATAGAAAAAGCGAGTCGGGAGGAGATTTTAAAAAGAGGAGATTCAACAATGACAATACGAAGACGTCAGCACCAGCAGTAACTGGTTCCAAGGGAGGAGAGCGACCACTGGTTATATGCTATAAGTGCGGAAAAGAAGGACATATCAACCCAAGCTGCCCACAACAGTTTAAGGTATGTTATAACTGTGGAAAGGAAGGACATATCGCTCGAGATTGTACGGTAGCGAAACCAAGTCCAACGGGAGTGGTGACTCAAAAAGTGTCCCAGAAAAGTCAAAGTCAACTGTTCCTGGAAGAGCGTTTTCCGTGACTGGTCAGAATGCGAGGAACCCAAACGAAGTTAGCACGGGTTAGTTAATTATAAATTTTTACGAAGTCTATACCTTATTAGATACCGGTTCTACCCATTCATTTATTTCTCCTGCTTATACTCAACGTTTAAACTTGACTCCGGAGAAAATTAGACTTTGACTTATCTGTTGAAACTCTGTTAGGAGAAACTTTCGTTACATCCACTGTTTATAAATCTTGTTTGATCCAAGTTGGCACCATCACATTACCTGTTGACCTTATTTCTTTAACGATACTTGCTTTTGATGTGATTTTAGGAATTGATTGGTTAACCACTCATCATGCCAAAATTGATTGTTTTCGTAAGGTTGTTAGTTTTTATATTCCTAAGCAACCTGTTATTCAAATTCAAGCAACCAAACCATTGAAGTTAAACTCTTTCATATCAAGCCGTAAAGTCATTCGTTTATTGAAAAACGAATGTCAAGCTTTCTTAGATATGTTATGGACTTGAACAAAATACGTCAGATTTGAATGGTATTTCTATTGTTAGTAAATCCTGATGTATTTCCGGAAGAATTTCTTGGCCTACAGTGATATTGAATTTTGTATTCTTTGAATCTGGTAAAAACTCACTTCTAAAATCTCATATCGAATGGCTCTTATTGAACTTCAGGAGTTAAAAACCTAACTGTAGAAGTTTGTACCCGAGCCTCTATCTGGTGACTTCCTTTGTGAAATGCATCAAAGCCAAACTCTCCGTAGGGGACTCTATAGTTGTGTGGTGGTAAAACAATAGGTGCCATTGTGACGTGCTATCTAAGATTGGGATATGAATCACAATTGAGAGCAACCGAAGTCGGGGACCAAAGTACGTAGATTTCTAGGCTTAGCTAGTTATTATCGGAGATTTGTGGAAGGATTTTCTCGAATCACTACTCCATTAACTCAGCTGACTCGGAAGGATATCAAATTCATATGGAGTGAGGAATGTGAGAAGAGTTTTCAAGAACTCAAGAGGAGACTCATTTCGGCACCTGTTCTGACAATACCATCTGGTTCGGATGGATTTGTTATCTACAGCGATGCTTCAGGCAAAGGGTTAGGATGTGTTCTCATGCAACATGGGAAAGTCATAGCCTATGCCTCACGATAACTCAAAGAATATGAGAGGAATTGTCCTACTCATGATTTGGAGTTGGCAGTAGTCATTTTCGCGTTGAAGATTTGGAGACACTACCTGTATGGGGAGAAAGTGGAGATTTATACAGATCATAAAAGCCTCAAATATTTCTTCACCCAAAAAGAACTCAACATGCGGCAGCGACGTTGGCTCGAGCTGTTGAAAGATTACGATCATACCATCCAATATCATCCTAGAAAAGCGAATGTAGTAGCTGACGCATTGAGTAGAAGATCATACGTGGGTACAACTGTAATGTTGTTAACACAAAGGCCCATTTTATATGACTTGCAAAGGATGGAGATAGAGATGAAGGCTCCAAGTACCCAAATGATGATATCAAATATACGAGTAGAACCGACTTCAATCGATAAAGTTAAAGCTGCTCAAGCTACAGACATAGAGCTGATGCGTATGAAGAAGAAAGTGCAAGAAGGTGCTATTCCAGAAGCAAGAATCGATGAAGAAGGAATACTTCGAGTCAACTCCATACTTTGTGTTCCTAACGATTTTGACTTGAAGCATAGAATAATGATGGAGGCACACAACACACCGTTTGCAATCCATCCTGGGAGTACCAAAATGTGTCACGATTTTCGACATACATTTTGGTGGAGCAATATGAAAAGAGAGATCGCGGAGTTTATCTCGAGATGTTTAACTTGTCAACGTGTAAAAGCGGAGCATCAAGTACCAAAGGGTCCATTGCAACCACTTGAGATTTCAAAATGGAAGTGGAAACACATTACTATGGATTTTGTTACGGGTCTTCCCAAGGTTTCTCAAGGTATAGATGCGATTTGGGTTATTGTTGATAGATTAACCAAGTCCGCTCATTTCTTGCCTATACGTGAGACTTATTCCCTTGAACGTCTTGCTAGTATGTACGTGAACGAGATTGTGAGATTGCATGGCATGCCAGTATCCATAGTTTCGGATCGTGACCCAAGATTCACTTCACGATTTTGGGTTAGCTTGCAAAAAGCTATGGGCACGGATTTACGATTCAGTTCGGCATACCATCCTCAAACGGACGGACAATCAGAGAGGACTATTCAAACTCTTGAAGATCTATTAAGACTTTGTGTCCTAGAACTCAAAGGGAGTTGGGATAAGTACCTACCATTGGTGGAATTCTCCTACAACAACAGTTATCAGGCGAGCATAGGTGTGGCTCCATTCGAGGCGTTGTATGGAAGAAAATGTCGTTCTCCAGTATGCTAGGACGAGGTGGGTGAAGCAACATTGTTGGGACCAGAGTTGGTACGCATTACTACAGAGAAGATCCAAACGATTCGACAACGTATACAAACGGCACATGATCGACAAAAGAGTTATGCAGATCTTCATCGGAAGGACGTGGAATTTAATATTAGGGATCATGTATTGTTACGTGTTGCACCATGGAAGGGAGTTACAAGATTTGGGAAGAGAGGAAAGCTCAATCCAAGATTTATTAGTCCATTTGAGATTCTTGAGCGAATAGGAAATGTGGCATATAGACTCGCATTACCTCCAAGCATGTCTCGTGTTCATAATATTTTTCATATATCTATGCTTCGTAAATATGTTAAAGACCCGAACCACATTATTGAGTTAGAACCAAACGAGATAGCTGAAGATTTAACGTACGAGGAGGTACCCTGTTAAGATCTTGGATAGGAAAGAGCATGTCCTACGCACGAAGGTTATACCACAAGTTAAGGTTTGTGGAGAAACCAGGCTATTGAAGAAATGACCTGGGAGTTGGAATCAGAAATGAAAGCGAGGTATCCTCACCTTTTCAAAATATCAGGTACGTACGTCAATTTCGAGGACGAAATTTCATAAGGAGGGGGGGTTGTAAGACCCCAACTTATTAATGAATAAAATGAAATTTTCTCTAAATATTATTGTGAATAATAAGGGGTTAATTTGATATAATACTTTGGTTATGGGTGAAATGTGCAAATTTTGCAAAATAAGCAAGTGGTTATAAAATATTCATTTTGTCGGGGAATATTCGTTTGGTCGTGGAATATTCTTGCTGTCGGGGAATATTCGTACGACGGCGCAGCCTTGTGTGGGCCCCATAACGAAAAGCAATTGGATGAAGAAAACGACAAGTATAAGTTGTTCATAAATAACGGCGTAGTTGTTACCGTTAATACTGTTGGAATACCCGGTGGTTAAAATACAGTAGCACACGGTATTGCACCAATTATTGATTCTTACGTAAGAAGGCACTACTCAATAATTGTTACAGTAGTTATTGTTCAATATTTTATTTTATTGATTCAATAATTGCTGCGTTGATATTTTATAATATTGTTGTTTCAATAATTATTGCTGCACAATATTTTCCATTATCAGATCAATAATTCATATTATTTGAATAATATTATTAGATAACATTATTGGCAATGTCTAGAAAGTTCTGTCTAAGGAGAGGTTTGGTCATCTAATTGCACTCCAGTAAGGAGAAATCCTTATTGGAAAGCCCCCTCTTTCCTGGGAACGGCCTGGTTGTCATAAATGTGATTCTGTAATATTATTTGTGAATAATTAATTATTGATTCATATGATAAGAAAATATTTATTTTATGTGGATATAAATGAGGGATATATTTTTGTGGTTAAAAATGAAGGAGTTAATGTTGAGGTTTTTATCAGTATTTTTGTCGGAATGGAGGTATTAAAAATTAGGTTTTTGAGATATTTTGCGGGGGTTATAATTTTTAATCCGACCGTTGGATCGTGGTAATTTTTGGATATGTTATACATATATAAGTTGAGTATATGTCCACAAATTTTGAACCGTTAAAAATGAACGTATGATTTATTATGAATTTTACGAGATGACTGGTTCAGAAATTGTTGAATTTTCGGAGTTTATCATTTTGATGGAAAATTCTAGAATTGGTGGGCCCCACTTGTGGTTGGTGAAAAATGTGCTGAATTATATTTCAAATGTGGTGGGTGGGAATAGTAGCAGGTAAAGCCATCAGGTTGCAGGTCAAACCTACTAAAATTTTCCTATAAATAGAGGGCTAAGTTAGAATTGAAAATCACACCAGAAACAAGTTTTCTCTCTTTCTCTCTCTAGATTATTGAGTGTATTTTGTGAGTATTTAGATACTTTGAGAGTTTCTATTCATCAGAGCAAGTTTCTTTCAGCCTTATACCGGTATTCCGACCAGAAGTACTGATATCTTGAGGTAAGGGATATTATTTTCTTCTTAAATGATATTATTTTCTTCAATATCATTATGCTGAAATATTGATATGAGTTTTTATCAAATTTGGAACTTTTTGTGTCGGGGTTACTATTCACGTATACGTTACTATTCACGTATACGGCACTATTCACGAATACGGCACTATTCACCGAAAAATAAAATTTTCACTTTTTGTCCAAGATGTCTATTATGGTTACTATCTTTGATTGTATCCATGTTTTGATCTTTATTTTTGAATTCTGCTTCACAATTGATTATTATGAAGTATTATTGATCTTGGATAAACTGTTATACGAATCCCTAATATTTGTCCTTCTGTCTCACTGGATTCGTTCTCTTTAAGATATTTTTCATCATCCTCAGTCCTAAATGATGATATTACTGAATATCTTTGCCTGTAGTGCAAAGATGTATGATTACTTGATGAATATCTTTGGCCTGTAGTGCAAAGATGAACAGGTGTTGAGATGAACATGACTGACAGGTGATAAATGAATATCTTTGGCCTGTAGTGCAAAGATGAATATTTGGATAAAGATGATTATTAATTGATGTTACAGGGATAAAATATTGATGATGGACTTTTAAATCTTAGAAGATAGTAGAATTCTTTCTCTACTTGACTCTTCTAATGGTTTGCTGTTTCCGCTGCAGTTGTTGATCTAAAACTTGTTGTCGATTATATTCTATCAGATTTTTCCCTGTTGAAGACTAACGATAATTTGTTTTATATTATCTTAGTCATAATATTCTTTACTGGGCTAGTTGAGCTCACCCTTTTCCTTTTTGTTCCATTTTTCTTCTCAGGAGGTGAGAACATAGCAGGATCTAGTCGGGGTATGGAGTGATGGTTCTAGAAAGATGTTTTAGCAGTCCTCACTATTTCTGTAAAATAGTGTTTGAATAATTGTAATGAGGATTTATTTGAGTGTGGATATTGTCTAGAAGACAATATTTGTATTTAAACTCACAGTATGTGTTGTCGTATTTTGCACGACAATTGTATTATTGAAGTTGTAGTTTGCTTTCTGTACCATGTATTTGGCGACTCAGAATGGGTGTTGTATACCTATTTTGGGGGCGTCACAGTTGGTATCAGAGCTTAGGGATATGATCCCTGGCTGAGATGTGAGACAAGAACTAGGAGGGGAGAGACGGGGAATTCCTTCGCTAGTATGACCTGACTAAGTTTATTTGGTGTTTATTTGGTCGGTCAGAGTATAGGGATAATATATGACATGACTATTAACCCTTGTTTTATGGCAGTATTTAAGAATGGCAGCTGAGAACGTTAATAATGGAGTAAATCAGACCGTGGAGACACCTTTGATCACCACCCAGGGGAACGTGCAAAAGGAAGGCAATATTCCTCCTGTAAACAACGTTACCGAGCAAACGATGAATGATGGAATGTTTAGGAGCTTTTTGCAGTTCATGCAAAATCAGACGAGGGAGACTCGTGTGCAGAATACGGGTGGAAATGATACAATGCGCGGCTTGTCACAGCCAAGCAGTTCAAAGAATTGGGACCACCAGAATTTAAGGGAAAGCCGGATCCGATCATGGCGGAAACGTGGGTCAAGCAAATTACCAAGATATTCGATGTCTTGGGATGCACGGAGGAACAGAAGGTTCCATTCGCCACCTTTATGTTCCGTGGCGAGGCAGACTACTGGTGGGAGTCTGTGAACGTACCCAGCCTGACGCACTCAACATGTCCTGGGAAACATTTCAAAAACTGTTCAATGACAAGTACTTTCCTGAAAGTATTCGTCATATGAAGGAGGTAGAGTTTATTAGACTGGAACAAAACAACATGACGGTGTCCCAGTACGAGGCGAAGTTTGCAGAGTTATCCAGGTTTGCACCTCATTTGGTCGAAAATGAGGAACGAATGACGCGGATGTTTCTGAGAGGTTTAAAACCCGAGATTCGTCAATATCTTATCTCTCATAAATTTTCTCTATATTCAGATGTTGTCAACAGGGTTCAATTATTAGAGCGAGATAATGAGTGCGGTCAACCGAGGGACCACAACCAGGGTCATATCGGTGACAACAGTCATCAGAACAATGATAACCAGCGGAGAAAGAAAAATACAGACAAGAACGACAACCACTCTGGTGGTAATCGTGGCTATGAAAATAGAAAAAGCGAGTCGGGAGGAGATTTTAAAAAGAGGAGATTCAACAATGACAATACGAAGACGTCAGCACAGCAGCAACTGGTTCTAGGGGAGGAGAGCGACCACTGGTTATATGTTATAAGTGCGGAAAGAGGGACATATCAACCCAAACTGCCCACAACAGTTTAAGGTATGTTATAACTGTGGAAAGGAAGGACATATCGCTCGAGATTGTACGGTAGCGAAACCAAGTTCAACGGGAGTGGTGACTCAAAAAGTTGTCCCAGAAAAGTCAAAGTCAACGGTTCCTGGAAGAGCGTTTTCGTGACTGGTCAGAATGCGAGGAACCCAAACGAAGTTAGCACGGGTTAGTTAATTATAAATTTTTACGAAGTTATACTTATTAGATACCGGTTCTACCCATTCTTTTATTTCTCCTGCTTGTACTCAACGTTTAAACTTGACTCCGGAGAAAATTAGACTTTGACTTATCTGTTGAAACTCTGTTAGGAGAAACTTTCGTTACATCCACTGTTTATAAATCTTGTTTGATCCAAGTTGGCACCATCACATTACCTGTTGACCTTATTTCTTTAACGATACTTGCTTTTGATGTGATTTTAGGAATTGATTGGTTAACCACTCATCATGCCAAAATTGATTGTTTTCGTAAGGTTGTTAGTTTTTATATTCCTAAGCAACCTGTTATTCAAATTCAAGCAACCAAACCATTGAAGTTAAACTCTTTCATATCAAGCCGTAAAGTCATTCGTTTATTGAAAAACGAATGTCAAGCTTTCTTAGATATGTTATGGACTTGAACAAAAATACGTCAGATTTGAATGGTATTTCTATTGTTAGTAAATCCCTGATGTATTTCCGGAAGAATTTTCTTGGCCTACACGTGATATTGAATTTTGTATCATCTTTGAATCTGGTACAAAACTCACTTCTAAAATCTCATATCGAATGGCTCTTATTGAACTTCAGGAGTTAAAAACCTAACTGTAGAAGTTTGTACCCGAGCCTCTATCTGGTGACTTCCTTTGTGAAATGCATCAAAGCCAAACTCTCCGTAGGGGACTCTATATTTGTGTGGTGGTAAAACAATAGGTGCCATTGTGACGTGCTATCTAAGATTGGGATATGAATCACAATTGAGAGCAACCGAAGTCGGGGACCAAAGTACGTAGATTTCTAGGCTTAGCTAGTTATTATCGGAGATTTGTGGAAGGATTTTCTCGAATCGCTACTCCGTTAACTCAGCTGACTCGGAAAGATACAAAATTCATATGGAGTGAGGAATGTGAGAAGAGTTTTCAAGAACTCAAGAGGAGACTCATTTCGGCACCTGTTCTGACAATACCATCTGGTTCGGATGGATTTGTTATCTACAGCGATGCTTCAGGCAAAGGGTTAGGATGTGTTCTCATGCAACATGGGAAAGTCATAGCCTATGCCTCACGACAACTCAAAGAATATGAGAGGAATTATCCTACTCATGATTTGGAGTTGGCAGCAGTCATTTTTGCGTTGAAGATTTGGAGACACTACCTGTATGGGGAGAAAGTGGAGATCTATACAGATCATAAAAGCCTCAAATATTTCTTCACCCAAAAGGAACTCAACATGCGGCAGCGACGTTGGCTCGAGCTGTTGAAAGATTACGATCATACCATCCAATATCATCCTGGAAAAGCGAACGTAGTAGCTGACGCATTGAGTAGAAGATCATATGCGGGTACGAGTGCAATGTTGTTAACACAAAGGCCCATTTTGTATGACTTGCAAAGGATGGAGATAGAGATGAAGGCTCCAAGTACCCACATGATGATATCAAATATACGAGTAGAACCGACTTAATCGATAAAGTTAAAGCTGCTCAAGCTACGGACATAGAGCTGATGCGTATGAAGAAGAAAGTGCAAGAAGGTGCTATTCCAGAAGCAAGAATCGATGAAGAAGGAATACTTCGAGTCAACTCCAGACTTTGTGTTCCTAACGATTTTGACTTGAAGCATAGAATAATGATGGAGGCACACAACACACCGTTTGCAATCCATCCTGGGAGTACCAAAATGTATCACGATCTTCGACATACATTTTGGTGGAGCAATATGAAAAGAGAGATCGCGGAGTTTATCTCGAGATGTTTAACTTGTCAACGTGTAAAAGCGGAGCATCAAGTACCAAAGGGTCCATTGCAACCACTTGAGATTTCGAAATGGAAGTGGAAACACATTACTATGGATTTTGTTACGGGTCTTCCCAAGGTTTCTCAAGGCATAGATGCGATTTGGGTTATTGTTGATAGATTAACCAAGTCCGCTCATTTCTTGCCGATACGTGAGACTTATTCCCTTGAACGTCTTGCTAGTATGTACGTGAACGAGATTGTGAGATTGCATGGCATGCCAGTATCCATAGTTTCGGATCGTGACCCAAGATTCACTTCACGATTTTGGGTTAGCTTGCAGAAAGCTATGGGCACGGATTTACGATTCAGTTCGGCATACCATCCTCAAACGGACGGACAATCAGAGAGGACTATTCAAACTCTTGAAGATCTATTAAGACTTTGTGTCCTAGATCTCAAAGGGAGTTGGGATAAGTACCTACCATTGGTGGAATTCTCCTACAACAACAGTTATCAGGCGAGCATAGGTGTGGCTCCATTCGAGGCGTTGTATGGAAGAAAATGTCGTTCTCCAGTATGCTGGGACGAGGTGGGTGAAGCAACATTGTTGGGACCAGAGTTGGTACGCATTACTACAGAGAAGATCCAAACGATTCGACAACGTATACAAACGGCACAGGATCGACAAAAGAGTTATGCGGATCTTCATCGGAAGGACGTGGAATTTAATATTGGGGATCATGTATTGTTACGTGTTGCACCATGGAAGGGAGTTACAAGATTTGGGAAGAGAGGAAAGCTCAATCCAAGATTTGTTGGTCCATTTGAGATTCTTGAGCGAATAGGAAATGTGGCATATAGACTCGCATTACCTCCAAGCATGTCTCGTGTTCATAATATTTTTCACATATCTATGCTTCGTAAATATGTTAAAGACCCGAACCACATTATTGAGTTAGAACCAGACGAGATAGCTGAAGATTTAACGTACGAGGAGGTACCTGTTAAGATCTTGGATAGGAAAGAGCATGTCCTACGCACGAAGGTTATACCACAAGTTAAGGTTTTGTGGAGAAACCATGCTATTGAAGAAATGACCTGGGAGTTGGAATCAGAAATGAAAGCGAGGTATCCTCACCTTTTGAAATATCAGGTACGTACGTCAATTTCGAGGACGAAATTTCATAAGGAGGGGGGTTGTAAGACCCCAACTTATTAATGAATAAAATCAAATTTTCTCTAAATATTATTGTGAATAATAAGGGGTTAATTTGATATAATACTTTGGTTATGGGTGAAATGTGCAAATTTTGCAAAATAAGCAAGTGGTTATAAAATATTCATTTTGTCGGGGAATATTCGTTTGGTCGTGGAATATTCTTGCTGTCGGGGAATATTCGTACGACGGCGCAGCCTTGTGTGGGCCCCATAACGAAAAGCGATTGGATGAAGAAAACGACAAGTATAAGTTGTTTATAAATAACGGCGTAGTTGTTACCGTTAATACTGTTGGAATACCCGGTGGTTAAAATACAGTAGCACACGGTATTGCACCAATTATTGATTCTTACGTAAGAAGGCACTACTCAATAATTGTTACAGTAGTTATTGTTCAATATTTTATTTTATTGATTCAATAATTGCTGCGTTGATATTTTATATTATTGTTGTTTCAATAATTGTTGCTGCACAGTATTTTCCATTATCAGATCAATAATTCATATTATTTGAATAATATTATTAGATAACATTATTGGCAATGTCTAGAAAGTTCTGTCTAAGGAGAGGTTTGGTCATCTAATTGCGCGCCAGTAAGGAGAAATCCTTATTGGAAAGCCCCCTCTTTCCTGGGAACGGCCTGGTTGTCATAAATGTGATTCTGTAATATTATTTGTGAATAATTAATTATTGATTCATATGATAAGAAAATATTTATTTTATGTGGATATAAATGAGGGATATATTTTTGTGGTTAAAAATGAAGGAGTTAATGTTGAGGTTTTTATCAGTATTTTTGTCGGAATGGAGGTATTAAAAATCAGAATTTTTGAGATATTTTGCGGGGGTTATAATTTTTAATCCGACCGTTGGATCGTGGTAATTTTTGGATATGTTATACATATATAAGTTGAGTATATGTCCACAAATTTTGAACCGTTAAAAATGAACGTATGATTTATTATGAATTTTACGAGATGACTGGTTCAGAAATTGTTGAATTTTCGGAGTTTATCATTTTGATGGAAAATTCTAGAATTGGTGGGCCCCACTTGTGGTTGGTGAAAAAATGTGCTGAATTATATTTCAAATGTGGTGGGTGGGAATAGTAGCAGGTAAAGCCATCAGGTTGCAGGTCAAACCTACTAAAATTTTCCTATAAATAGAGGGCTAAGTTAGAATTGAAAATCACACCAGAAACAAGTTTTCTCTCTTTCTCTCTCTAGATTATTGAGTGTATTTTGTGAGTATTTAGATACTTTGAGAGTTTCTATTCATCAGAGCAAGTTTCTTTCAGCCTTATACCGGTATTCCGACCAGAAGTACTGATATCTTGAGGTAAGGGATATTATTTTCTTCTTAAATGATATTATTTTCTTCAATATCATTATGCTGAAATATTGATATGAACTTTTTATCAAATTTGGAACTTTTTGTGTCGGGATTACTATTCACATATACGTTACTATTCACGTATACGGCACTATTCACGAATACGGCACTATTCACCAAAAAATAAAATTTTCCCTTTTTGTCCAAGATGTCTATTATGGTTACTATTTTTGATTGTATCCATGTTTTGATCTTTATTTTTGAATTCTACTTCACAATTGATTATTATGAAGTATTATTGATCTTGGATAAACTGTTATATGAATCCCTAATATTTGTCCTTCTGTTTCACTGGATTCGTTCTCTTTAAGATATTTTTCATCATCCTCAGTCCTAAATGATGATATTACTGAATATCTTTGGCTTGTAGTGCAAAGATGTATGATTGTTTGATGAATATCTTTGGCCTGTAGTGCAAAGATGAACAGGTGTTGATATGAACATGACTGACAGGTGATACAAATAAATATCTTTGGCCTGTAGTGCAAAGATGAATATTTGGATAAAGATGATTATTAATTGATGTTACAGGGATAAAATATTGATGATGGACTTTTAAATCTTAGAAGATAGTAGAATTCTTTCTCTACTTGACTCTTCTAATGGTTTGCTGTTTCCGCTGCAGTTGTTGATCTAAAACTTGTTGTCGATTATATTCTATCAGATTTTTCCCTGTTAAAGACTAACGATAATTTGTTGTATATTATCTTAGTCATAATATTCTTTATTGGGCTAGTTGAGCTCACCCTTTTCCTTTTTGTTCCATTTTTCTTCTCAGGAGTTGAGAACATAGCAGGATCTAGTCGGGGTATAGAGTGATGGTTCTAGAAAGATGTTTTAGCAGTCCTCACTATTTCTGTAAACTAGTGTTTGAATAATTGTAATGAGGATTTATTTGAGTGTGGATATTGTCCAGAAGATAATATTTGTATTTAAACTCACAGTATGTGTTGTCGTATTTTGCACGACAATTGTATTATTGAAGTTATAGTTTGCTTTCTGTACCATGTATTTGGCGACTCAGAATGGGCGTCACATAAATCCATCATTTATATCCACATCAAATAAATATTTTCCTATCATATAAATCAATAATTAATTATTCACAAATAATATTACAGAATCACAATTATGACAACTAGGCCATTCTCAGGAAAGAGTGGGCTTTCCGATAAGGATTTCTCCTTATTGGCCCACAGTTAGATGACCAAACCTCTCCTTAGATAGAACTTTCTAGACATTGCCAATAATGCTATCTAATAATATTATTCAGGTAATATGAATTATTGATCTGGTAATGGAGATATTGTGCAGTGACAATTATTGAACAACAATAATATAAAATATGAACGTAGCAAATATTGAATCAATAAAATAAAATATTTAACAGTAATTACTATAACAATTATTGAGTAGTGCCATCTTACGTAAGAATCAATAATTCAGAAATACTGTGCAATACCGTGTATTGCTGTGCAACAACGCGTATTACTTTACTTTACCCACCGGGTATTCCAACAGTGTTAACAGTAACGATTACGTCGTTATTTAAAAAAAATTAAATTTGTCATTTTCTTCATCCAAATGTTATTTTGTTATGGGGCCCACAAATGGTTGCGCCGTCGTACGAATATTCCCCGACAAAAAGAATATTCCACGACAAAACGACTATTCCCCGACAACAATGAATATTTTATAACTACTTGTTTATTTTAAAAAAATTTGTACATTTTACCCATAATCAAAACATTATATCAAATTAACACCTTATTATTCACAATAATAAATAGAGAAAATTCGATTTTATTCATTAAAAAGTTGGGGTAATACACTCTTATGTATTTTTCACTCGTTTAACTACGTTAGGGAAAAACGTAAAGAAAAACGCTTAACGTCGAAAAGTGTTTTTCAGTTTTTCGGAGATCCGAAGAATACGTAAAAGTTAATCGGTAAAGGAAAGACAAAATATTCAAAAATATTTAGATTCCGAGAATCGCAATTTTTAAAACTGTCAGACAAAACCTGAAAGACGGAACCACAAAACTTCTAATAGAAGTTTCGTGAATAGTAAGGAGGTTTACTAAGGAGGTGGGAATAGTGATTTGGGGGCAAAATGACTAAAATGCCCTTAGCCTTGGTTTTCTATAAATAGGAAGCTTATTCCATTATTTTGGGATTTACAAAATCCTTCACTTTAAGAGAGAGAGAGAGAGAGAGAGAGAGAGAGAGAATTCGAATGGGAGAAAGAAGAGGAAGAGGAAGAGGAAAAGCTTGCTCGTGAGCAACCTTTGTCCGACGGAAAGAGATTAAAGGAGAAAGGTAATCTGAAAACCTAGCTTCTAATAAATTTTCTTTAAATTTTCTATGTTAAAACACAGCTTAATGAGACTAAGAAGTAAAAGATGTTAGTAATGAGGGTTTTGGTTATTGGTGATGAAATCTTATGAGTTTGAAATTTTAGGATGATTAAATGCATTATTTAGTAAAGTGTAAATAATTAAAATAAATTGTTTATAAGTTTAAGAAATGTTATTTCAATATCATTATACCGAAATATTGGTATGAATTTTATTGTGGAATTTCTACCTTTTTATATCGGGTTTACTATTCATGAGTTACTATTCACGAGTTACTATTCTCGAGTTACTATTCACGAAGTTACTATTCACGGGTTACTATTCACGAGTTACTATTCATGACAAAATTGATTTCTTTTTCTAACCAAATTATAGTTAATTTATGAATATTACTCTTGAGATTAAATCTAGATGGTTTGATTATATTGATTTTACTATTATATATAACATTTTTATAACCCTAATGATGATATTTCTATTTGACTTGAGTGTAAAGATGAGTAGATTTTTGGTATGATCATGACTATAGATTCCCTTTGGCGAGTAGTGCAAAGTTGAATTGCTGACTGGTATGATCATGACTATTGAATTTATAATTGAATATCTTTAGCTTAAGTGCAAAGGTGAAATGATCAACATGGTTAAAATTATTGTTTATATAAATTCTGAAATGATTATATATTTCTTTGAGATATTAATATATTTGGCCTGTAGTGCAAATATGAACTGTTGAGGAATATCTTTGGTCTGTAGTGCAAAGATGAATTGTTGATGAATATATTTGGCCCGTAGTGCAAAGATGACCTGTTGTTGAATATCTTTGGCCTGTAGTGCAAAGATGGTATGCTGATGAATATCTTTGGTCGTAGTGCAAAGATGAAATTGTTAGTATGATTATGAACATGAACTGTGATTTGGTATAACTATGATATTTGATGTTTCAGGTAAAGACATGTGATGAAATTATCTTCGTCCTGGGTGCGAAGAGGAATTTAGAATCACAATTATGATTATGAGTTATTCATATGATTGTAGACCAGAACTGTTGATTGATGTTACAGGGATAAATTATTGTTGGTGGATTTTTAACATGGAGAAGATAATAGACTTTATGGTCTATTTGACTCTTCTAATGGATTGCTCGTTCCGCTGCAACTATGGTTGAAATTTTTTATCATCTACCATATATTCTAAATCTCTGATTTATTACTGTTGAAGGCTATTGATAATTTATTTATCTTTAGTCATGATATTCTTTACTGGGCTAGTTGTGCTCATCCTTCTATTTCATAATTCCTTTCAGGTAATAAGAGTGAAGCTTGGTCGAGCGGGGGTAACAGGGGAATAGAACGATGGTCATCATTTAGTAGTTATATTTGGTGAATCAAATAGGGTGAGGCGAACCCAACGTTGGAAGGGTGTTTTGTCACTATCATACAAGATGTCTAATGACATACAACCTCGTGTCATCATAAGACACGGTTGTGCACATCCACTTGCTGAGTATATTTACGGGCAGTACCTATATAATCTTGGTGTTTGTTTGAAGTATAATTCACGATTAAAGACAGTGGAGATAATGATATATCAAGAGAAGACTCACCATTGGAAAGAATATGATAGTAATCTTCTTGTTTTTCTTTGGGGTCTATTTGGTCAACCAAGGATAATTCTGTGGACATATGATATCTATCATAACCTGGAAGCATGGCCTCCCATGTACGAAGGTTTTTTCTTGAGCACTTCCCAAAGATTCTAATTTCTAAAACAGTTTTTGACTATACCTTTATGTAGGTATCACTGTGAGGTGTTGTCCACTGATGGGACATTTGTCACATTACGGTTGGGACACGAGTCACATTTGGTATATATTTGTATCCAAACTCACAGCATATGTGTTGTTGTATTTTATACGACAATTGTTGTAATAAAGTTGTAGTTGTTTTCTGTACCATGTATTTGGTGACTCAAAATAGGTTGGGTGAAATGGACCTATTTTGGGGTTGTCACATAACATATTCCAATGCCTTTCATTTTATATTATCCTAATTATTTAATTAGGGTTTTCATTTCCTCAATTATAATTTAAATCATTGCTCATGCAAATTTAATTTCTTAACCTAATTTGACTTGCTATAATTATGTTATAAAATTAATTAATTGAGATGCATAAAATAAATCCCTTAGAATTAGTATATATTTTAAATACTATTATTCTCACATACCATAATCCTTAAGTTATTAAATTTTTCCTTCATAATATATAATTAGGTTACCTTAGTTTCTTTTATTTGTTTATAATAAATAAATAAAAACAAACACATAATATTGATATTCACTTACTCACATATTCACACAAATTAATTTAGTAGGTGGAGACATGATCCACAAATCTCTTAGATTAGGTCACTAATATATATTTAAATACTAGAATCACTAAATAAAGATAACTATTTAGGTTATCTAATTCCAATACCTAATTTATAATTAGGTTATGTAACTTTCTATTTAAATTTTCTTTAATAAATAAATATATATACTAAATATATTTATTTATTTAATCATATATACATCGCATAAGTCAAAAAATATTTATCCTTATTATTCCTCTTGCTAAAATATATAGCACATCACTAAATATATATATATATGTACATATACATATACACATTCATTTTATCCTTATAATATCTCTTAATTGAAATTTATTTCCTTAATAAATTTCCCCCGTTCATAATCTATTTCTTTCTTTTAAAAATTTAATCATTCTCTCTTTCATTAAGTTGAAGGTAATATAATTCCTTATTATTAACATACTTTCAAATAAAATTTCATTCTAGGTTTTGAATTTTTTAACCCTTATTTTCTCAATTCTTATTCAAATAGCAAACCATATAGGTTCTTCTTTAAAAATTTAAATCATTCATCTATTTCCACTCTAGGTTTTATTCTTTAACCTTTAATTTAATCATTCAAGATCTTATGAATTTTTGGAATGTCACAAAAATGAATGTTTATAATGAATGTTAAAATGCTTTCACAAATCGCAGTTCACAAATTGCACATCGCCTTTCGCACTTAACACTTTGCATTTGCCCAATTGCACTTCGCAACTCGCACATCGCATTTTGTAAATCGCACTTCGCACTTTGCACATCGCAAATCGCTTTACCTTTACCGATTATTGCTGATGTGTATGCTGGTGTTGACTCCAACGATTTGGTTTTTTTTATCGATGTTGCCGATGCTTGTTTGATGAAGAGAAATTGAGATGTTTTCTACATCTTTGCTGGGGATGACATTCTAAAATCACTGAACCTTCCTGATGTATACGCTGGTGGTTTACAACGATGCTTACCCTACTGGTAGTTTGACAATGATGCCTACCCTGCTGGTATTTTGACAACGGATCCTACCCTACTGGTAGTTGACTATGTTGACATCACCAAACTGTTTCGATTCCCACTCAAACGGTGATATCAAAGAACTGTCTCGATGTTACGCTGGATTGATGCCAATAGTTTAGAATATATAATCTTCCAATACCTTCGCTGAAGTAATATTCAACGGCTTACTTCACCAAACTTCGCCTGAAGTTACGCTGGATTGATGCCAAGAACTTATAATACCAAATGATGTCTGAGATGAAATTTTTCTCTAATCTAGGCATTTAATGTGCACGCATATTTAAATCTACTTGAGATGCATGTTAAACCTTGATGGAGATGTATGCTGTGACACCCCCAAATTCGGGTACTTTATTCCCACAGGATTTGGTGCTCACTATCCAAAATAATTACTTCTAACTACCCATAATCAAGGTTAATTACATAATTAAACAACTTAAATAATAATCCTCACCTTTTATAGGGTTACATCAACGTAAAACAAATCCCAGGTAATGTAACGCCCCAAAATCCGGTCTCTTTTCACACCCGAATTCCGTACGTTACGGTCCCACTTCTTACTAAACATACATCATTATATAATGGAATATAACAACATACATTCTCAAAACCCAGGTTCTAAAAATCTTAAAACCTCTTTCATTACAACTAATGATAAATACATTATTCATTTCATCTTACAAGAGTGACTTTTATCCGTCACCAAGGATGCATAACAGTTCCTTAAACTAGTCTATAGTTCATTTTCATCTTTCTATATTACAGGTCTTCACTTGATCTTCTCGCTCATTCGCTTTCTGAATGGCACTTCATCTGGATACTGTCAACTTGATCTTTACGGGATCCTTAAGTTCTTCTAACCTCGTTCGCTGAAAATGTTTTTCATTTAAAGCAAGTGTGAGCATTCAATTGCCCATGAAGTCATAACAGTTGAACAAACAACTTCAAGAATTCAAACATTCCTTTAGAACTTCGATAACCGAACAAAGGTTATGAAGCAGCTTGAATAATAGGAATAATCTCGATTCCTATCATCTTAAAACATCACTCACTTTCACTTTGAAATGCTTTTATTCCTCTACCTTTTTTATACACATCCTGTCTGGCTAGAATCATTATCACAGAATTAACAATAACTGTTCATGTATAAACAGAACATACTTGTATTGAACAGCTCAATCACAGAACAGTTCATATCATAGAAACACCGAAGTGTTCACATTGTGGCTGAAGGCCTCATACGTTCTACCACCTTGTACAAATATCGCACATAGATAGAACTTCTCAAGTTCAACATCTGAGAAGTTTAAGAAACTAGCAATCATTTAAAATATGAATGAAGTTAGAAAACTTGCCTTACATACAGCTATAGCATATGCTGAACAGCTCATTCCAATCCCTATATAACACATAAGCAGAAAACAGAAACATCAATTAGTCACGTACTTGACTTACGCATTGGTTTACTTAACTTTACTTCTTAGAGTTCGTGTTCTTGTAACACAAGTTTACGCGATCAACTTTCATTACCGGCTTACGACTTCATGACATACGGAGATGTCTTACTCCAAACGTTCAACATCTTTGATGATTTACATTCTTACCTTCTTCTTATAACTTCTCTAGGACTTAACACATATCACTTCTCTGCTAGTAGTCCATATGGTACTCTGAGTGGTTTTCCACAAATAACCAACAAACAAGTTCCCATCTCATCTATACTGCCATCACAGTGAGTTAGATCGGTTGCCAGTTTTGTATATACCTTCGCTCTCTGAAGAAATTGTTTAGCCCAGCTCCCATATGTCAAACATCAAAGGTTATGATTGTACCACAACCTAACTTATCCGAACCATTAACTATAACGTTCGTTAAGTCAATTTTTTATTCCTTACGGCTTTCTGGCAACTAAATGTCATACCTCAGGATTCATTCTTTATCCGACTCGCATTCGACTTTTATTAATCTTATTACCATTTGTTATTGATTTCTTGATAATTTATATCTTATTTAATACTTTCGTTATCCATTAGATGAACCCCATGTTCATTACTCGTTCTTAGTGTCGAAACCATACTTATCGTTATATGCTAAGACCGATCATTATCGCAACAACGTTGCGTTCATAGCGTCTATACGCTTTACACTTATCTCTCATTACCACAACATAACATTGAATGTTATTCATTACCTTCGTCACTCAACGTCTAAGAAATCACAATCATAGCAATCCATCACGTTCGTTCATCGCGACTATGGTCCCCGAATATCGGTTACGTAATCTATCGCTTAAATTCTTTGTCTTTTACTCTCGTTTAATCTTTCCATTCAACCTTTACTAATGTAACGCCCCTAAATTCAGGTACTTGAAACCCGAACTCGATGCTTTACGATACCATTTCTATGAGCGGAATAATACTAAAAATAATAACAATAATATAAATATCAAACTTATCTTACATTCATCCGAGTCTAATCCCAAGTACGCAACCTTTACTACAATATATTACATGATAGATAATAAATACCATGGTCTATATATTTTCTAACTATTACAAAATATACCATTAAAAATATTTTGATTGTTTTTCCTTTTTCACTTATTCTTGCCTGAACCTTCGGGTTGATCACGCTTAGCTGAAAATATTTAAATTTAAAGCAAGAATGAGCATTTGGGTGCCCAGCAAGTAATAACAATTATAAATATAATTAGCTGAAAGAATTAAATATTTTCTTTGTACATCACTTCTACAACGAATAAATAGTTATGAAGTAAACTGAACCGATAATAATAACATAACAACTCTATATTAATTTTTTTGAAACTACGTATTAACTATATATATATATATATATATATATATATATATATATATATATATATAGGGTAGTCGATATACTATGAACATTATTTTCTATTTTTAAAAAGGTTAGACAGAACTTCATTTGCAATTCGTCATAACTTACGAGTACGAGGGTGTACATCCCATGGACCCTGTATTGATCAATACTACATGCAAGAACAATATTATCGTTCATCTTTTCTGCCTTGGGCGCATAAAATTTTTCCCATATTCGAGATGTTCATACTTAGTCGTGAATTCAAACCAAAGCAATTTGATTGGATACAATATGATTTTATTATATTCAACGATATTTCTGAATCTGTGTCTAGCTGGTTCAAATAGCTTAGACGACTTTTATTGTATTCATACTGGGGGTCAATATATATATATATATATATATATATATATATATATATATATATATATATATATATATATATATATATATCAACATGTGGTTAAATACAATGATTATCCAAGTGAGGACACTTGTATAACTATATTTAGAAATTAACAAACAGAATATATATCTGGATTATATAATATAATATCATGTTGATAAACAATGATCGGATATAATATATATAATAATAGAGTTAGTAACCTGGCACAATAATAATATAATCCTGAAAACTTTCTTACTTATATCCACTGCATAAAGGAAATGCAAAGGTATATTTGCCTGGTCTGCTGCTTACAATACGCAACTTAGTTTTATCTTTTATACCGAAACCTATCATTAATAAGATCATTTGATCGATTAGAATAACATACTATAACACATAGCACTGCTTATTGCAGTCAGCACATAACCTAATCACATTGTCACACATGTTTCACAGTCATTGAATCACAAACAAACACATATACAGACAAATTATATAAGTCCAGATCAATTTCTGAAACATGTCGGTGTACCGACGGCTTTATCGGGTAATTATCGAGTCTAAGACTCTATTGTGTAGTTTATTATTCAGTTAGATATTTTAAATATCAGTCGAATTATTTTTCATAGCCTTATAATATTTTTTTAAATAATTATTATAATTTATCATGAATTTTCAAACACTGAAATCATTATTAAATGATTTAAATATTAAATAATTCTATTATCATTTAAATTTAATTAATATTAAACTACTACTGAAACCATTGCCAAAATATTAAAGCTATTTATAATAACTGAAAGTATTTTTAAAGTACTAATATTACCCCTAAATGATTTTTAAAACAATTAAAATTATTTTTAAATACTTACCATTAATATTTAAATATTAAAAGTCATTAATTATAACTTAAAATATTTTTAATTCATTTATATCCTTTTTAAATAATTTTAAAATTAATAAAACCATTTTTAAATTATTTATTTAATATAATTATTAAATAAACTTAATATTATTTATTATTAAATTAATATCATTAATATCAAATTATTAATGAAGTTATCCTTTAAATATTAAAAGTTATATTTTATAACTTAAAGTATTTTTAAACACTTTATTTTTATTTAAAATCATTTTTATAATATTAAAATCATTTTTAAAATAATTTAGTTAATATGAATATTAAATAAATCTAATATCATTAATATTAAATAATTAATATTTTTCATGACAAAATATCAATAGTTATATTTTATAACTTAAAATATTTTTATAACCTTTAAATCATTTTTATATAATTTATAAATCATTAATTTTATTTTTCATAATTTATTTAATATATTTATTAAATTAATTAATTATCATTAATATTAATTAATTAATAAAATTCATCACAAAATATTAAAAGTCATTAAAAATAACTTAAAATATTTTTTTGTACCATAATATATTGTTAAATGATTTTTCAAGTATTAAAATTATTTTTAAATAATTTATTTAATATAATAATTAAATAAATTAAATACTTTTAATATTCCAAAAATATTAAATATTTATGAAATATATTAAAATTTATTAAAAATAAATTTTTGGATTTTAAAATAATATTTTAAGAATTTATTTTGTATTTTTCATAATTAAAAACTATTTATTACTAATTATTTAATACAAATAATTATTTTATAAAGTAACTGTCGCTAAAGACTGCCTATAGCGATAGAACCATTGCTATAGGTGTTCTTCGTGTTCATCATGAAACCTAGAAATGCGTAGCCAGTTAACGAGTGAACTACTTTGACCAGTGATAACTTTTATTCTATGATGTTTCTAGGCAAGATAAAATATTGATCTTGGAGTATACATGTAGGACTACAATTATCAACCACTATATTGGTCATACAACAATTTAATTGCAAGATCTAAGCTGTTAAAATCGTTGTCAGAGTTGTTCTGGATTTTCTGGGTAACCCATAAATCCAGTCAGCTTCAAGTAGGCATCTTGTAGCTTAAAAATCTAAGAGCTCTGATTATTGTTATGGTGGTCTAATAGGTTAAAGTTGTAGTATACATAATAGAGTACAAATAAAATTCATCAAATCGGTTAAACTATATCAGAATCACAATCTGCCATACGGTCAAGCCATGTCAGAAAGGCTGTTCATCACATTTCTGGAAATTCCAAAAACTTAAAAATCAGGTCGTGAAGGCTACTTTGGCCATTAATTACTTTCAGTCTGTTGGCTATTTAGGTGATCTAGGAGCATGAATCTGAAGCACATATAACAAGCTATCATCCTAATACACTAACTGTGAAACCCCAGATTTTATGAATAAATATTAATTTTTCTCGAAATAATTTTTTTTTATATTATGGTGTGGATTTGATATAATAGTTATGGGTAGTATTTATAAATTTTGCAAAGTATGCAAGTTGTCATATTATATTCGATTGGTCCGGAAATATTCGTTTTAACAGGGAATATTCTTACAACGGCACAATCATTGGTGGACCCCACAACGGAATTATTGTCGGATTGAGAAAACGACAAAAATATTTTACTAAAAATAACGGCGGAAATTTTACCATTGATACTGTTGAACTACTCGGTAGTAAAAGTACAGTAATACGTGTGGTTGCATAGTAGCACACGGTATTGATTATTAATACTTATGTGAGAAGTCACTCAGTTTTATTCAATTATTGTCAGTTAATAATATGAATTATTTAGCGATAATGACGTTTTGTTTTATTCGTATTATTAACGTAATAAAACAGAAACATCTTTTTATATAAAACAGAATACTTTATTAAAGTTATTCTATAAATAGAATATATTATATTTTATTTAAAAGATTTTTCTTTAAACATGGACCGTCAGATTAAAGTAATCAATCTGGACCATTCATTGATTAGTTACTATGCATTCTATTTTTCTATAAATAGCAGCTCATTCCTTCATTATTTCTTACGAATTCACTGAACTCTAGAGAGAGAAACTATAGAGAGAGAGAGAAGAAGAATATTCTGCTACTTAACTACTTCCTTATTTCAGCTCTTCTTTAAAACGGTAAGGGATATTATTCTTTTGTATTCAAGAGAGAACTTCTGTTATTCCATTTCTTTATTATTCTGTTGGAATAACCTGTATACGCGGTCTACCCTATACTTGGTGACATTCTTCTATTATTCTGTTGGAACATCCTGTCTGTGTGTTTTACACCGGACCTGGTTCCGTCTTGTTATTATTCTGTTGGAACATCCTGTCTGTGTGTTTTACACCAGACCTGGTTCTGTCTTGTTATTATTCTGTTGGAACATCCTGTCTGTGTGTTTTACACCGGACCTGGTTCCATTATTTATTATTCTGTCGGAATATCCTGTCTGTGCGTTTACGCCGGACCTGGTTCCATTATTTATTATTCTGTCGGAATATCCTGTCTGTGCGTTTACGTCGGACCTGGTTCCATTATTTATTATTCTGTCGGAATATCCTGTCTGTGCGTTTACGCCGGACCTGGTTCCATTATCATTATTCTGTTAAGAATAACCTGACTGTGCGGTCTATCGCATGCATGGTGATTTCTTTTGTTATTCCATTTTTTATTATACTCAGTTGATTAAAACTTTGACTTCTATACTCCATGAAATTAGTGGAATATCCTTGATATTTGCGCTTCATCTAGTATCTATTCATGAAAATATTCTCCTGATCATTCTTGAAGTTTACTCCACAAAACAGTATCATGTTGACAATTTGGACGTTATTAATTCCTGGATAAACTAATTCTTGAACTTGTTTTATTGAATTCTTATATCATTGTCATCATCCTCATGTTTATAAAATGTTGAAAGTCATCTGTGGCCTGTAGTGCATAGATGGACTTGGTATGATTATGACCAGGGATTATTCGGTATAATCATGACCGTAATGTTACAAATGATGTGGTAAAAGTCCTCATTGGCCCGTAGTGCATTGATGGACAGTTGTTGGCATGATCATGGCCATTAATGAATACACGAATATCCTTGACCGTAGTGCAGGGGTGATTCGATGATGTGGATTATTTTATTAAGCTGAGTCCCAGTGATCACAGTGTTGAAAAACCTTTTAAATCATAAAAGATAGTAGAGTTTATTTTCTACTTGACTCTTTTAATGGATTACTTATTCCGCTACAGTTAAACTTGATGTCTATTATATTTTATCAGTTTAACATTGTTGAAGGCTAATGATAATTTATTCTGCATTATCTTAGTCATAATATTTCTTACTGGGCTAGTTGAGCTCACCCTTTCTTTCACTGTTCTCTTCAGGAAATGAGAACGTAGCTGGGGCAAGTCGGGGAACGGAGTGATGGTTCGAATGATAGTATTAGTTAGTAGTCCTCACTATTCTATGTAATAGTGTGTTAATAAATGTAATGAGGACTCCTTTTGAGTATGAATACTCTCTAGAAGATAATATTTGTATTCAAACTCACAGTTTATGTTTTGTCGTATTGTACACGACAGTTGTATTAGTAAGTTGTATTTGTATTCTGTACTATGTATCTGACGACCCAAGATGGGTGATGTATACCTAATTTTGGGGGCGTCACAGTTGGTATCAGAGCTTAGGGATATGATCCATGGCTAAGATGTGAGAATAGAACTAGGAGGGGAGAGATGGGGAATTCCTTCGCTAGTATGACCTACCTAAGTTTATTTGGTATTTAATTGGTCGGTCAAAGTATATGGATAATATGTTATATGTTAATTAACCCTTGTTTTGTTGCAGTATTTGCAAATGACATCCGAAAATGTTGAGATAATCAATGAAGCACATGAGACCATTGAATCACCAACGATCAATGCTCAGGGTAATGTGCAACCAGAGGACAATAATCCTCATGAAAATAATAACACCGATGAAATGGTGAATGATGGGATGGTCAGAGGCTTTATGAAATTCATGCAACAACAAAATAACTCTCGGACGGTCACAGCTAAGCAGTTCAAGGAGCAATTCATGCAGCAATGGGCGAGAGCGGCTCCTATCCAAAATGAAAAAGGAAACAATGACAACCCACGGTTGGTCACCGCTAATCAATTCAAGGAGCTAGGACCACCGGAGTTTTTGGGAAAGCCAGAACCACTTAAGGCGGAGACGTGGTTAAAGCAGATCATCAAGATATTTGATGTCTTGGGATGCTCCGAGGAGCAAAAGGTTCCCTTTGCCACCTTTATATTACGTGAAGAGGCAGATTACTGGTGGGAATCTGTAAAACGTACCCAGCCTGACGCACTCAAGATGTCTTGGGAGAAGTTCCAAGAACTGTTCAATGACAAGTACTTTTCCGAAAGTATTCGTCACATGAAGGAGGTGGAATTTATCAAGTTGGAGCAAAACAACATGACCGTGTCGCAGTACGAAGCCAAGTTTGCCGAGTTGTCCTGATTTACGTCCCACTTGGTGGATAATGAAGAGAGAATGACGCGAATATTTTTAAGAGGTTTAAAACCGGAGATACGTCAATATCTTATTTCTCATAAACTTTGTCTGTATTCAGATGTTGTAAATAGGGCTCAATTAGTAGAGCGCAATAACGAGTCAACGCAACCAAAAGAGAGCAGCCAGAAAAATGATAATACTGGTGATAACAGTCATCAAAGCGGTGACAATAAGTATAGAGGGAATCAACATGCTAGAAATGGTAACCACTTCAATGGTAATCATGGTCAAAAAAATAAGAATGGACATTTCAAGAAGAGGAAATTCAACAATGATGGAAAGACGTCAGCACCATCACCCGTTGTTAAGGAAGGAGAACGACCACCTATCATATGCTTCAAATGCGGAGGGGAGGGACACATCAGTCCAAACTGCGCGATGCCATCCAAAGCATGCTATAATTGTGGAAGAGAAGGTCACTTAGCCCGATTTTGTCGTTCACCGAAGACAAGTTCAGATAGGATGGAGGCACCAAAGACCGTCCCAGAAAAGCCAAAGCCAGTAGTTTAAGAGAAAGCATTTTTTTTTTCGTGACGAGGAACCTGAATAAAATTATCACGGGCATGTTAGTCATAAACTCTTGCGAAGTCTATACCGTGTTAGATACCGGTTCTACTCACTCTTTTATTTCACCTAGTTGTGTTCAATGTTTGAAGTTAACTCCGGAGAACTTAGACTTTGATATGTCTGTTTAAACTCAGTTGAGAGAAATCTTCGTTACCTCCACTATTTATAAATCTTGTTCAAATCAACACTTTCACGTTACCTGTCGATCTTATCTCTTTGAAAATACTTGCCTTTGATGTGATTTTTTTTGAAACGATTGGTTCACTACTCATCATGCTTCTCGTAAGGTTGTTAGCTTTCATACTCCTAACCACCCTATTATGCGGATTCAAAGTAACCAAACCACTAAAGTCAATCATTGTCATATCAAGCCATAAATAAAGAGCCTCGATCCTTTAGTTGTTGGCTTTCTTGTGTGGAATGCACCGAAGTTAGACTTTCGGTAGGGGACGTTGTGAATAACGGTGACAAGTTAATAGATATCAATGTGACGTGTTATCCAAGTCTTGGACGAGAGTCACAGTTTTGAATGATATTTCTATTGTTAATAAATTTCCTGACGTATTCTTGAAGACTTCTTAGCTTACCCCTAGAGCGTGAAATCGAATTTTGTATTGACCCCAGTACATAACCCATTTTTTAAACCCTCAAATATTTATTCAACTAAAGCGAACGTAACATGCGCCAAAGACGTTGGCTCGAGCTGTTAAAGATTATGATCATACCATACCATCGTGGAAAAGTGAACGTGGTAGCTGATGCGTTGAGTAGAAGATCGTATGCGGTTACAAGTGTGAATATACGAACCCACGTGAAGATAACGAATATATGATTAGAATCGATTTTAATCGATAAAGTTAAAGCCGCTCAAGCTACATACTCAGAGCTGATAAATGTGAAGAAGAAAGTTCAAGAGGGCGTTATTCTAGAAGCAAGAATCGACGAAGAGAGGAAATCTCAACTCTCGATTTAATTGGTCCATTTGAAATCCTCGATGAAGTAGGAACTGTGGTCTATAGACTCGTTTTACCGCCAAGTATGTTGCGTGTTCATAACATTTTTTTTTACGTATCGATGTTACGTAAATATGTGGACGACCCGAACGACATTATTAATTTAGAACCGGACGAGATAGCAAAAGATTTAACGTATGAGGAGATACGTGTTAACATCTTGGATAAGAAGGATCATATTCGATGCTTAAAGGTTATACCTCAAGAGTTAGAATTTAAAGTGAAGTCAAGGTATCCTCACATGTTCGGCATACCAAGTACGTACGTAAATTTCGAGGGCGAAATTCCATAAGGAGGGGAGATTGTGAAACCCCAGATTTTATGAATAAATATTTAATTTTTCTCAAAATAATTTTTTTTATATTATGGTGTGGATTTGATATAATAGTTATGGGTAGTATTTATAAATTTTGCAAAGTATGCAAGTTGTCATATTATATTCGATTGGTCCGGGAATATTCGTTTTAACAGGGAATATTCTTACAACGACAACAATCATTGGTGGACCCCACAACGGGATTATTGTCGGATTGAGAAAGCGACAAAAATATTTTACTAAAAATAACGGTGGAAGTTTTACCATTGATACTGTTGAACTACTCGGTAGTAAAAGTACAGTAATACGTGTGGTTGCATAGTAGCATACGATATTGATTATTAATGCTATTGTGAGAAGTCACTCAGTTTGATTCAATTATTGTCAGTTAATAATATGAATTATTTAGCGATAATGACGTTTTGTTTTATTCGTATTATTAACGTAATAAAACAGAAACATCTTTTTATATAAAACAGAATACTTTATAAAGTTATTCTATAAATAGAATATATTATATTTTATTTAAAAGATTTTTCTTTAAACATGGACCGTCAGATTAAAGTAATCAATCTGGACCATTCATGGATTAGTTACTATGCATTCTATTTTTTTATAAATAGCAGCTCATTCCTTCATTATTTCTTACGAATTCACTGAACTCTAGAGAGAGAAACTATAGAGAGAGAGAAGAAGAATATTCTGCTACTTAACTACTTCCTTATTTCAGCTCTTCTTTAAAACGGTAAGGGATATTATTCTTTTGTATTCAAGAAGAGAACTTCCGTTATTCCATTTCTTTATTATTCTGTTGGAATAACCTGTATACGCGGTCTACCCTATACTTGGTGACATTCTTCTATTATTCTATTGGAACATCCTGTCTGTGTGTTTTACACCGGACCTGGTTCCGTCTTGTTATTATTCTGTTGGAACATCCTGTCTGTGTGTTTTACACCAGACCTGGTTCCGTCTTGTTATTATTCTGTTGGAACATCCTGTCTGTGTGTTTTACACCGGACCTGGTTCCATTATTTATTATTCTGTCGGAATATCCTGTCTGTGCGTTTACGCCGGACCTGGTTCCATTATTTATTATTCTGTCGGAATATCCTGTCTGTGCGTTTACGTCGGACCTGGTTCCATTATTTATTATTCTGTCGGAATATCCTGTCTGTGCGTTTACGCCGGACCTGGTTCCATTATCATTATTCTGTTAAGAATAACCTGACTGTGCGGTCTATCGCATGCATGGTGATTTCTTTTGTTATTTCATTTTTTATTATACTCAGTTGATTAAAACTTTGACTTCTATACTCCATGAAATTAGTAGAATATCCTTGATATTTGCGCTTCATCTAGTATCTATTCATGAAAATATTCTCCTGATCATTCTTGAAGTTTACTCCACAAAACAGTATCATGTTGACAATTTGGACGTTATTAATTCCTGGATAAACTAATTCTTGAACTTGTTTTATTGAATTCTTATATCATTGTCATCATCCTCATGTTTATAAAATGTTGAAAGTCATCTGTGGCATGTAGTGCATAGATGGACTTGGTATGATTATGACCAGGGATTATTCGGTATAATCATGACCGTAATGTTACAAATGATGTGGTAAAAGTCCTCATTGGCCCGTAGTGCATTGATGGACAGTTGTTGGCATGATCATGACCATTAATGAATACACGAATATCCTTGACCGTAGTGCAGGGGTGATTCGATGATGTGGATTATTTTATTAAGCTGAGTCCCAGCGATCACAGTGTTGAAAAACCTTTTAAATCATAAAAGATAGTAGAGTTTATTTTCTACTTGACTCTTTTAATGGATTGCTTGTTCCGCTACAGTTAAACTTGATGTCTATTATATTTTATCAGTTTAACATTGTTGAAGGCTAATGATAATTTATTCTGCATTATCTTAGTCATAATATTTCTTACTGGGCTAGTTGAGCTCACCCTTTCTTTCACTGTTCTCTTCAGGAAATGAGAACGTAGCTGGGGCAAGTCAGGGAACGGAGTGATGGTTCGAATGATAGTATTAGTTAGTAGTCCTCACTATTCTATGTAATAGTGTGTTAATAAATGTAATGAGGACTATTTTTGAGTATGAATACTCTCTAGAAGATAATATTTGTATTCAAACTCACAGTTTATGTTTTGTCGTATTGTACATGACAGTTGTATTAGTAAGTTGTATTTGTATTTTGTACTATGTATCTGACGACCCAAGATGGGTGATGTATTCCTAATTTTGGGGGCGTCACACTAACAACCTCTAAACAACAAACAAATGCAAGATCTGGGCCCAAGAACTTATTGTCAGACACTGATGAACAAGTTCTGGGTTTCCCAGAAAATGCAAAGTCATGGTCGGTGAAAGCAGTTTGACCTTCCATAACTTGAAATCTACACATGATATAAGTATGATTTCAAGTCTAGATCAAAGTCCTCCTAGCATGCTAAAAGTGCAAAACATAAAACACACATAATCATAAACAGAGAGAGATCTACAGCATTTGACATTCGTTGTCAGAACAAAAAATAAAATTTTTCCAGATTTTTGAAAATTTTAATTTTGAGCACTTAGGTGTTATGGATCTGCAAGATACCAACCCAGATCACTAAAATAGACTACAAACAACATGTTTTAACATAAAATCATAACATCTAACATGGATTCAAAGTCAGATTTTTCAACTAAGGTTTATACCTTTCTTAAGCTATGCTTGAATCTGGCCTTTTAATCTGATAATGGTAATTGTGGGGCTTTGCTTGGGAGCTGATATACTACTATAATTCGTGGGTTTTAGAGAGAGAAGTTCTAGGATGAGTGTTGTGAGAAAATGAGACTTAAATGTGACATTTTCTCTCTCTAATTCTCTATATGTGAAGGATGCAATGAATTGGCTGCTATAATGGAGCTGATTGCTGGAGTGTTAGTACAAGAGTAGGTCAAGAGTTGGTTTACCAACTAATGTTTTGGTTAGACTTGCAAGCAACTTACTAAATAATACAAAAAGGGTAGTTTGGTCTTTTTGATTATGATTTTAATGGCCCTCTTGTAATCTTGACAAACCCTTAGCGTTTAACCCTTAGGGTTTAACCCCAAGGCCTCACAAATTTTTTTTTTATAGGATTCCAAATTAGGGTTAAAAATGAAATTTAGTTTCTAAAATTACAAATTAGGTTTTTCTAAAATAGTTTAGGTTTCTAATAATATAAAATATGAAAATTAGTTTTAAAGTTCACTAATTAGCATTAAGATTGCTAAGGTAGCGATTAGGTTCACAATTAGCAATTAGGGTTTCATTTTAGCAAATTAGGGTTTTATAATTTAAAAAAATTAGAGTTTCTAACAATTAGGGTCCACAAATATTATTTAGGGTTTAAAATAATTAGGGTTTTCCCTAATTAATATTAAATTCTACAATATATATCATTATTCATATAACACAACTACATAACAGTTTCGAACTCATAATTGAGTTTTAAATTAGGGTTTCCAAATCTAGAAATTAGGGTTCTCAATTAATTAAGGTTTTCCATAATTAGGGTTAAAATCAATAAAACATGACATTCATAACCTAAAGTGTGTATGTGTGTGTGTGTGTGTGTGTGTGTGTGTGTGTGTGTGTGTGTATATATATATATATATATATATATATATATATATATATATATATATATATATATATATATATATGATATAAGGTAACATGCTTGAAATCATGAATCCTCAAAATCCTGTTAACATTCACGTGAAGCATATATATATAATGTAACCATATATAGTTATGGTAATATATAATAACTCTCCTGTTGCCTTTAATTACCATGGACGTGAAATCGTGGAATTGCAAAAAGGCAGGATTCACGAATAAATTATTTTTTTATTAAAATTTATATATACAACAAATTATGCCTAATTAAATTGTTCTAAACACATATCAATATACATATCAAATTATAATAATTAATAATTCGCATAGAGGTTTGGCTCTAATGCCACTGTTAGGTTTGTAATATTAATGAACGCAATCAAACTGCACAAAATAAGAAAAAACGTGTAAAAATCAAAGTTTAAAATTTTACAAACTATATACCCGGATCATCCTTTATGCACAATTATTAATTAAACGAAAAGATATGAAGAACAAGAATCATACCCTTGAAGATTCGAGCTTCCTCAGGTACAAGTTCACCTCCAATCCTTTTCGCGTTCAACTTGAATCCACCGGGTTTAGTTCCTTCCTTTGATCAACGTTAGCCACCCAAGTGTTTGGCCTCTAGAAGTGATCTACCAAGAAGGAACAAAAAATTCAAGAAGATGAGTGTTTGGTAAAACCCTAGTTTTCTATCTCTCATAGAAAAGGAGCGTACTCTCCAATAATTGGAATAACGTCTGTTGTGAAAAAATGAACAACAACTCCATGACCTATAATAAGACTCCTCTTATTTATAGATGTGGGCAACCCTCCTTAACAATTAAGGAATTGGATTTTATTTTAATTAATTAAACTACTTTAATTAATTAGGCTTCTAATCTTTTTAGGATTAAATAATTAAAGTCTTTTAATTAATTAGCCTCCTAATCTTATTAGGATATATGAGAGTACTTTTATTAATTAATTCTCAAACTCTTTTAGGAATTAAATAATAATAATAGTAATAATAATAATAATAATAAGACTCCTCTTATTAATTTATATTTAATATTTTCAAAATATTAAATAATAAATATTAAGCTATTTAATTTATTCTATCACTATAGATTAAATTAAATATACTTAACTTATTATTACGATTATGCTATTTTTTTCTTAAATAATTATTATTCCTTTTATGGTGTGACCCTTTAGGTTCTCTATATTAAACCGGTTGTGAATAAATCAATTAGAACAATTCTAATCTTATTTAAATAAATAAATTAAACTATTAATTTATTTAAATAAATAATATTTATTCTACAATAGAGATAAGCCTCCCTAGCAATTAACGACTTTCTAGATAATATAGATTTTAACATTAATCAAAAAAGAACTGCTGAGTAAATAGTTATCGTACAATTCAATCCTTCCACCATACAATGTGTAAAACCCCAACTTATTAATGAATAAAATTAAATTTCCTCTAATTATTATTGTGAATAATAAGGTGTTAATTTGATATAATATTTTGGTTATGGGTGAAATATGCAAATTTTACAAAATAAACAAGTGGTTATAAAATATTCATTGTTGTCGGGGAATATTCGTTTGGTCGTGAAATATTCTTTCTGTAGGGGAATATCCGTACGACGGTGCAACCATTTGTGGGCCCCATAACAGAATAACTGTCGGATGAAGAAAATGACAAATTTGAGTTTTTATAAATAACGGCATAGTTGTTACCGTTAACACTGTTGGAATACTTGGTGGTTAAAATACAGTAATACGCGTAGTTGCACAGTAGCACACGGTATTGCACGGTATTTTTTCAATTATTGATTCTTAAGTGAGAAGACACTACTCAATAATTGTTACAGTAATTTCTGTTTAATATTTTATTGAATCAATAATTACTGCGTTGATATTTTATATTATTGTTGTTTCAATAATTGTTGTTGAACAGTATTTTCTATTAACAGATCAATAATTCATATTATTTGAATAATATTATTAGATAGTATTATTGGCAATGTCTAGAAAGTTCTGTCAAGAAGAGGTTTGGTCACCTAATTGCGCGCCAGTAAGGAGAAATCCTTATCGAAAAGCCCCCTCTTTCTTGGGAACTACCTGGTTGTCATTATTGTGATTTTGTAATATTATTTGTGAATAATTAATTATTGATATATATGATAATGAAATATTTATTTGATGTGGATATAAATGATGGATTTATTTATATGGTTATAAATGAAGGAATTAATGTTGAGGTATTTTATCAGTATTTTGTCAGATTGGAGGTAGTAAAAGATCAAATCAGTGTTCTTACAGCTTTATTGTGTGAGTTGCAATTTTTAATTTGACCGTTAGATCGTTGTGTTTTTTTGATATGTTATACATATATAAGTTGAGTATATGTTCACAAATTTTGAACTGTTAAAAATGAACGAATGATTTGTTATGAATTTTAAGAGGTGACTGATTCAGAAATTAGGTTTATAAATAATTTTGGTGGAAATTTCTATAATTGAGTGGGCCCCACTTGTGGTTGGTGAAGAAATGTGCTGAATTTTATTTCAAATATGGTGGGTGGCAATAGTAGCAGGTAAAGCCATCAGGTTGCAGGTCAAGTCTGCTTCGGCGTGCTAATATTTTCCTATAAATAGAGGGCTAAGTTAGAATTGAAAATCACACCAGAATTCATAAGTTTTCTCTCTTTCTCTCTCTATTTTCTCGAGCGTATTTTGTGAGTATTTTGATACTTTGAGAGTTGCTATTCAGTGCAAGTTTCTGTCAGCACTATATCCAAAATTCAGTCAGAAGTACGGTTATTCTGAGGTAAGGGATATTATTTTCTTCGTAAATGATATTATTTCTTTCGATATCATTATGCCGAAATATTGGTTTGAACTTTTTATCAAATTTAGAACTTTTTGTGTCGGGGTTACTATTCATGTATACGACACTATTCACGTATACGACACTATTCACGAATACGGCACTATTCACCAAAAAATGAAATTTTCTTCTTTTTATCCAAGATGGCTATTATGGTTACTATCTTTGATTGTATCCTTGTTTTGATCATTATTTTTGAATTCTGCTTCGAAATTGATTATTTCGGAGTATTATTGAACTTGGATAAACTGTAGTACGAATTCCTAATATTTGTTCTTTTATCTCACTGGATTCGTTTTCTTTAAGATATTTTTCATCATCCTCAGTCCTAAATGATGATATTACTGAATATCTTTGTCCTGTAGTGCAAAGATGAATGATTACCTGATGAATATCTTTGGCCCGTAGTGCAAAGATGAACATGTGTTGAGATGAACATGGCCAACTGAGTATTATTCTTGAATTTTACTCCACAAAGTAGTATCATATTGACAATTTGGACGTTATTGATTTCTGGATAAATTAAATTATAAATCTTTAAATTTTATCCTTGAACTTGTTTAATTGAATTATTATATCATTGTCATTATCCTAATGTTTATATTCTGTTGAAAGTCATCTGTGGCCTGTAGTGCATAGATGGACTTGGTATGATTATGACCAGGAATTATTCGGTATAATCATGACCGTAATGTTACAAATGATGTGGTAAAAGTCCTCATTGGCCCGTAGTGCATTGACGGATAATTTTTGGTATGATTATGGCCATGAATTCTCTTCGGCCAAGGGTGCAAACATGAATTGTTTTATGGCATGATCATGACCGTTGATGAAAACACGATTATCTTTGGCCCGTAGTGCAGGGATGATTCGATGATGTGGATTATTTATTAAGCTGAATCTCAGCAATAAAATTTATGATAAATCTTTTAAACCGTAGAAGATAGTAAGTTTTATGCTCTACTTGACTCTTCTAATGGATTGCTTTTTCCACTGCAGTTGTTGATCTAAAACTTGCTGTCTATTATATTTTATCAGATTTTTTCCTGTTGAAGACTAATGATAATTTGTTGTACATTATCTTAGTCATAATATTTCTTACTGGGCTAGTTGAGCTCACCCTTTCTTTCACTTTTCTCTTCAGGAAATGAGAATATAGCTGAGACTAGTCGAGGAATGGATTGACGGTCCAGATGGTTGCATTAGTAGTCCTCACTATTTTGTGAAATAGTGTGATAATTGTAATGAGGACTCCTTTTGAGTTTGTATACTCTCTAGTAGACAATATTTGTATTCAAACATACAGTATATGTGTTTGTCGTATTCTGCATGATAATTGTATTACTGAAGTTGTATTTGTTTCTGTACCATGTATTTGGCGACTCAGAATGGATGGATTGGACCTATTTTGGGGTTGTCATAGTTGTTATCAAAGCTTAGGGATATGATCCCTGGCTGAGATGTGAGACAAGAACTAGGAGGGGAAAGACGGGGAATTCCTTCGCTAGTATGACCTGACTAAGTTTATTTGGTATTTGTTTGGTCGGTCAGAATATAGAGATAATATGTTGCATGTCAATTAACCCTTCTTTTGTGACAGTATTTGAAAATGACATCCGAGAATGTTGAGAATAGCAATGGAGCACAGGAGACTGTTGAGTCACCCCAGATCAATACTCAGGATAATGTGCATCAGGAAGGCAACAATCCTCAGGTGAACAACGGCACCGACCAAATGACGAACGATGGTACGTTTAGGAGCTTTTTAGAATTCTTGCAACACCAAACGAGAGAGACTCCTATTCATAATGCAGGTGGAAACACTGGCAACCCACGGTTGGTCACCGCTAAGCAGTTCAATAGGCTAGGACCACCGGAGTTTTTGGAAAAGCCAGAACCACTTAAGGAAGAGACATGGATAAAGCAGATCACCAAGATATTTGATGTCTTGGAATGCTCAAAGGAGCAAAAGGTTCTATTCGCCACCTTTATGTTGCGTGAAGAAGCAGATCATTGGTGGGAATCTGTAAAATGTATCCAGCCTGACGCACTCAAGATGTCTTGGGAGAAGTTCCAAGAATTGTTCAATGACAAGTACTTTCCCGAAAG
Organism: Panax notoginseng; assembly: GCA_016801055.1. Classification (NCBI taxonomy): domain Eukaryota; kingdom Viridiplantae; phylum Streptophyta; class Magnoliopsida; order Apiales; family Araliaceae; genus Panax; species Panax notoginseng. Next base: position 132,050,415 of record CM029015.1, read on the forward strand.
TATTTGTCACATAAAGGAAGTGGAATTCATCAAGTTGGAGCAAAACAATATGACAGTGTCGCAATACGAAGCTAAGTTTGCCGAGTTGTCCAGGTTTGTGTCCCACTTAGTTGATAACGAGGAGAGAATGACGCGGATGTTTCTAAGAGGTTTGAAACCCGAGATACGTCAACACCTAATTTCTCACAAACTATGTTTGTATTCAGCTGTTGTAAATAGGGCTCGGTTATTAGAGCGCGATAACGAGTTAACCCAACTAAGAGAAAGCAGCCAAAAAATGATAATACCAGTGGTAGCAGTCATCGAAGTGGTGACAACAATCGTGGAGGAAATTATTATGCCAAGAATGGTAACCACTTCGGTGGTAATCATGGCCAAGATAATAGAAGTGGAAATTTCAAGAAGAGGAGGTTCAATAATGATGGAAAGACAGCAACACCAGCACCCGTTTTAAAAGAAGAAGAACGACCACCGGTCGTATGTTTCAAATGCGGACAGAAGGGACACATCCGTCCAAACTGTATGCAGCAACCCAAAATATGTTTCAATTGCGGAAGAGAAGGTCACCTAGCTCGATTTTGCCCTGTAGTGAAATCAAGTCCAGCAGGGATAGTGATGCCAAAGGATGTCCTAGACAAGTCAAAGTCGGTAGTTTAAGTAAGAGCATTTGTCGAGGAACCCGAACGAAGTTATCACGGGTAAGTTAATCATAAACTCTTGCGAAGTTTATACCTTATTCAATACCGGTTCTACATATTCTTTTATTTCTCCTACTTGCGCTCAACGTTTAAACTTGACCCCAGTATAAAACCTATTTCTAAAACCCTTAAAATATTTCTTCACCTAAAATGAACGTATTATGCGCTGAAGACGTTGGCTCGAGCTATTGAAGATTATGATTATACCATTTAATACCATCGTGGAAAAAACGAATGTGGTAGCTGACGCGTTGAGCAGAAGATCGTATGCATTTACGAGTGCGAATATACGAACCTACGTGAAGATAGCAAATATATGATTAGAACCGACTTTAAATCGATAAAGTTAAAGCCGCTCAAGCTACAGACTCAGAGCTGATGAGTGTAAAGAAGAAGGTTCAAGAGGGCGTTATTCTAGGAGCGAGAGTCGATGAAGAGAGGAAATTTCAACTCTTGATTTTATTGGTCTATTTGAAATCCTCAATCGAGTAAGAATTGTGACCTATAGATTCATTTTAAACGCCAAGTAAGTCGCGTGTTCATAACGTTTATTTGGTATTGATGTTACGTAAATATATGGATGATCCGAACCACATTATTGATTAAGAACCGGACGAGATAGCGAAAGATTTAACGTATAAGGAGATACATGTTAAAATCTTGGATAAGAAGGAATATATTATACGCTCAAAGGTTATACCTCAAGAGTTAGAATCTGACGAGGTATCCCCATTTGTTCGACATATCAGGTACGTACGTAAATTTTGGGGATGAAATTTTGTGAGACCCCAACTTATTAATGAATAAAATCAAATTTTCTCTAATTATTATTTTGAATAATAAGGTGTTAATTTGATATAATATTTTTGTTATGGGTGAAATGTGCAAATTTTGCAAAATAAACAAGTGGTTATAAAATATTCATTATTGTCGAGGAATATTCATTTGGTCGTGGAATATTCTTTCTGTCGGGGAATATTCATACGACGGCGCAGCCATTTGTGGGCCCCATAACAGAATAACTGTCAGATGAAGAAAACGACAAATTTGAGTTTTTATAAATAACGGCGTAGTTGTTATCGTTAACACTGTTGGAATACCTGGTGGTTAAAATACAGTAATATACGTAGTTGCACAGTAGCACACTGTATTGCATAGTATTTTTTTAATTATTGATTCTTAAGTGAGAAGACACTACTCAATAATTGTTACAGTAATTTCTGTTCAATATTTTATTGAATCAATAATTGCAGCATTGATATTTTAAATTATTGTTGTTTCAATAATTATCACTGCACAGTATCTCCATTATTATATCAATAATTCATATTATTTGAATAATATTATTAGATAGCATTATTGACAATGTCTAAAAAGTTCTGTCAAGGATAGGTTTGGTCACCTAATTGCGCGCCAGTAAGGAGAAATCCTTATCGGAAAGCCCCCTCTTTCCTGGGAACTGCCTGGTTGTCATTATTGTGATTTTGTAATATTATTTGTGAATAATTAATTATTGATCTATATGATAATGAAATATTTATTTGATGTGGATATAAATAATGGATTTATTTATGTGGTTATAAATGAAGGAATTAATGTTGAGGTATTTTATCAGTATTTTGTCGGATTGGAGGTATTAAAAGACCAAATCAGTGTTCTTACAGCTTTATTGTGTGAGTTATAATTTTTAATCTGACCGTTGGATCGTTGTGATTTTTTGATATGTTATACATATATAAGTTGAGTATATGTTCACAAATTTTGAACCGTTAAAAATGAACGAATGATTTGTTATTAATTTTAAGAGGTGACTGATTCAGAAATTTGGTTTATAAATGATTTTGGTGGAAAATTCTAGAATTGAGTGGGCCCCACTTGTGGTTGGTGAAGAAATGTGCTGAATTTTATTTCAAATGTGGTGGGTGGCAATAGTAGCAGGTAAAGCCATCAGGTTGCAGGTCAAGTCTGCTTCGGCGTGCTAATATTTTCCTATAAATAGAGGGCTAAGTTAGAATTGAAAATCACACCAGAATTCATAAGTTTTCTCTCTCTATATTCTCGAGCTTATTTTGTGAGTATTTTGATACTTTGAGAGTTGCTATTCAGTGCAAGTTTCTGTCAGCACTATATCCGAAATTTAGTCAGAAGTACGGTTATTCAGAGGTAATGGATGTTATTTTCTTCGTAAATGATATTATTTCTTTCGATATCATTATGCCGAAATATTGGTTTGAACTTTTTATCAAATTTAAAACTTTTTGTGTTGGGGTTACTATTCACGTATACGGCACTATTCACGTATACGACACTATTCATGAATACGACACTATTCACCGAAAAATGAAATTTTCTTCTTTTTATCCAAGATGGCTATTATGGTTACTATCTTTGATTGTATCCATGTTTTGATCATTATTTTTGAATTCTGCTTCGAAATTGATTATTTCGGAGTATTATTGAACTTGGATAAACTATAATACGAATCCCTAATATTTGTTCTTTTATCTCACTGGATTCGTTTTCTTTAAGATATTTTTCATCATCCTCAGTCCTAAATGATGATATTACTGAATATCTTTGGCCTGTAGTGCAAAGATGAATGATTACCTGATGAATATCTTTGGCCCGTAGTGCAAAGATGAACAGGTGTTGAGATGAACATGACCAACTAAGTATTATTCTTGAATTTTGCTCCACAAAGTAGTATCATGTTGACAATTTGGACGTTATTGATTTCTGGATAAATTAAATTATAAATCTTTAAAATTTATCCTTGAACTTGTGTAATTGAATTATTATATCATTGTCATCATCCTAATGTTTATATTCTGTTGAAAGTCATATGTGGCCTATAGAGCATAGATGGACTTGGTATGATTATGACCAGGGATTATTCGGTATAATCATGACCGTAATGTTACAAATGATGTGGTAAAAGTCCTCATTGGCCCGTAGTGCATTGATGGATAATTTTTCGTATGATTATGGCCATGGATTCTCTTCGGCCAAGGGTGCAAAGATGAATTGTTTTATGGCATGATCACGACAGTTGATGAAAACACGATTATCTTTGGCCTGTAGGGCAGGGATGATTCGATGATGTGGATTATTTATTAAGCTGAATCTCACCAATAAAATTTATGATAAATCTTTTAAATCATAGAAGATAGTAGGTTTTATGCTCTACTTGACTCTTCTAATGGATTGCTTTTTCCGCTGCAGTTGTTGATCTAAAACTTGTTGTCTATTATATTTTATCAAATTTTTCCCTGTTGAAGACTAATGATAATTTATTGTACATTATCTTAGTCATAATATTTCTTACTGGGCTAGTTGAGCTCACCCTTTCTTTCACTGTTCTCTTCACGAAATGAGAATATAGCTGGGACTAGTCGGGGAATGGATTGACGGTCCAGATGGTTGCATTAGTAGTCCTCACTATTCTGTGAAATAGTGTGATAATTGTAATGAGAACTCCTTTTGAGTTTGTATACTCTCTAGTAGACAATATTTGTATTCAAACTCACAGTATATGTGTTGTCGTATTCTGCACAATTATTGTATTACTGAAGTTGTATTTGTTTCTGTACCATGTATTTGGCGACTCAGAATGGATGGATTGGACCTATTTTGGGGTTGTCACACAAAGTCCCAGTTAAATATACGACATGGAATTACTGTCAAATCTTATTTTATTTAATTATATGTATTTCGACTCTTAAATGCACAACTCTAAGTAATGCAAATTAGAAACTCCTTTCTAATTTCATTCTGCCTTGGCCAATGACTACTGGGTTGTCATTTATCGAATCACATAGGAAATTTCTCTTCTTTTACTAGAAGCGGTAGATTCTTTATTGATCATACATTATCTCCATGTACAACTTATTATACCCAAGCATACCATTTGATATACCCTAAGGGTCTTAAGGAATAAGTCAAAGTATAACTCATCATACACAAGATACTATGATGATCTCAAGTCCAAGGATCACTTGTACTACTATCACTACAGGAATTCCTATTGATAGGCAAGTAAAACTCCATTAGGTATTCCTTAGCGAGCCACGTTCAGTGAACTTATTCTCTAATAAGCACATACACACTTGCTTTAGTGTCTCCACACAAATGATCATGAGATCAATCATCCTCATCCAATGAGCAAGCAACGTATGCACCAATCTATCCGAATTCACTAATCTCAAATTTAGTAATCTAACGATTGGGAACTATTTTAGTTTTAAGCTTTCTTAGAATTTAGATCCCATTAGAATGATCATCATCATTATTCTAAAAGCATTTCTTAAAACTATGGGTTTATCACATATTATAAACCAGCATCATGTAGATAATTTAAAAGCCTTTAATAAATTAATACTTTTATTAATAAATGAATAAGATTGTTACAAAGTATATGCTTTATCATCAAACATGATTGGCTTATGTGCATACTACTTTCAGTGAAGCCATTCAAGTTGAAGTCTTCCACAAGTTGATCAGAAGAAGACTTCAGTAACTGTATGGGAAAAGTCAGCAAGTGCAGTAGTTGTCAAGGAAACAGAAGACAACGATCTTGGAAGCAACCAGGATCGTAGTGTTTGGCAAATAAAGAAGGAACTGATGGAGTGTACACAAAGATACTGGTCAACGACTAAAGAACAAGGCTAAATAGATTAAGCATTGGGTCAGTCCATTGATGATAAGTGAATGGGAGATCACAAGGAGAAAGCGAGCTTTACACGCCACAAATCTGAAGTGTCTTGCTCTTTAGAAGGGGCCAGGACAATGAGTCAAGTCATCAGTATCTGAGAACAGTCAAGGCAAACAGAAGTGTTGAAGCACTGCACAATAAGAAGGAAGAGGTGTTCTGCATTGCAGATCAAAGGAACACTCTTCAAAGATCGTAGTGTTGTCTCTACATGTCAATGAGCAACAGTCAACAAAACACTACGATCAGGTCCAAGAAAGCATGCATCAGAATCGTAGAGTTCGGTCTTCCGAATATTGAATCATTGGCAACAGTTTAATCTAAAGATTGATATTTGGACAAGAGCTTATTGAGAGCATCGATGCAAAATGACAATCTTAGTCTTTTTAACAAATTAGAAGAAATAAGATGAAAGAGAAATAAAATAAATTTTGGGTGTTAGTAAAAGATGTAGATATATTGTGTATATGTAATTGTTATCTCCCAATAACTCCAATGCTTCTCTTTCTTAATCATATAGTTGTTGCTTGCAAGCTTAGCCAAATGTGGTGGCTCCAGAAATAAGAAGACACCTAGCATAGTTGGTGAAATACTTTGTAAACAAAAATAAGTTATCATCATTACACCACATGCTTCTTTTTTATTCTCTATAAAGCACCGGCCATGTGGCCTTAGTTCGCCCAAAATTAGTTTCCTTTTATGCTTTATTTGATTTACTAAATATCCAACAAGTCATCTCCCACTTGGTCTAAAAAATTGGGTCATCCAATATTTCATTTGGGCTTTCAAATTAACAATATTTGGGCTACCACAAATAACATATTTCAACACTCTTAATATTACCATTACCTAATTATTTAATTAGGGTTTTTATTTCCTCAAATATAACAATAATCCTTACTCATACACATTTATTTTTTTAACCCAATTAGACTTTCTATAATTAGGTTATAAAATTAATTAATTAAGATGTATAAAATAAATCTTTTAGAATTAGTATATATATTTATATACTAATATTCTCCTATATTATAACCTCTTAGGTTATTTAATTATCACACCTAATACATATATATTAGGTTACATAACTTAATTCTTAATTCACTATTACATACAAAATAAATGTATACACATTATATAATATATATTTATCTAATCACACACATAATCATAACATATTTCACTTCTAACTCCAATTTTGACCTTTTTCTATAAAAGTCAACTTTTGACTTTGACCAAAAGTCAATCTTTACGCATATTGAGTTTATTGTCCTTTCTGACTAAACTTGACGTTCCGGACACAACCGAGCAGTCTGTGCTTCAAAACTTTATCTCTAACTCAAATTTTGAGTTTTAAATTACTCCCTTCTTATTACTAATCGTATTAACTAACGACTTTATACTTATTCAAGTTCTTATTTGCCAGTCAAGGCCAACTTTCAAGCTATGTTAATTACTAACATAGTTTTATCTTGATCCTTATATCATTAACTTAGTTCATCATTCCTTAAATTCTCATCTAGGTTTTATTCTTTAACCTTTATTTTAATCATTCAAGATTTTATAAATTTTTGGGTTATCACATTCACCCCTTCTTCTAAGAATTTCGTCCTCGAAATTTCAGTCTACCAATCACCACTCCTTTTATTCATCAAAACTAGGTTTTCAAATTAACCTTTACTTAATTTCATGCTCAATTTAATCTTGCTTACTACTATGAGGCGCTCTACTACTATCACATTCTTCCATGACTTCATGCTAAGGAGTTAAAACTTTTCAAATCATGCTAAGGGGTCATGTAGACAATGAACACGTAGTTTTAACGATATTTATATCGCAAAAATGTAAATTACTAGGTATGTTTACAATCACAAAGAAGGTAAACTACCGTTGCTAGTACTTTAGGTGATTAGCCTATCGTACTTTTACGTCATGCATAACGTGTCAATCATGTCTGCGAATATTTGCGCTACTATATTGGATTATTTTATCCAATCAACATAGTTCACCTCAGTCTTATCATAGGATTCCGCACCACAATAATTTGGTTCGGGATAAATTATAACAATCCAAGATTTTATTTGTAATTAAAAATATTTATTAAATTAAATAAATATTTTACTGATGAAGTTATTGTTTTGTAATTTAGAATATTTCTTAAATTAAATAAATATGTGATTGTTGTTAGTAAATATTTATGAATCAAATTTATTAGATAATATTCTAAATTAATTTATAGTTAGAGAGTTGTAAGATAGCATGAGATGTTATATTGTTGTTTTGATTTAATAATTTAAGATGGTATGTTAAATTATTAAATAAAATTATAATGAGAATATAATTTTGTGATATTTGTTTAAGTGAAATATTTATTTAAATATTGTATGTGTAATTAATTTATTTGATTAATGTTGGATATGAAAATCCAAATAAATAATATGAATTATAAATCATAAACTAAATTGTTTATTAAAATAAATTAAGGGAGTTTAATTTAGTTTTTGCCAAACTAGGTTTAAAATATTAAAGTCTTTAAATTTTAAAGAGTTTTGCCAAACAAAGCCTTATGACTTTTGGATTTTTGAATTTTAAATTATAAATAAAATAAATAAATTAAATTAAATAATAAATATAATATATTTATAACCTATACGTTTATTAGCTTGTAACTGATACAATAAGTATGCGTATTATTATTGGTTATCAGTTTGGTTTCTACGCATAACTTAGTTACTAAGCCTAGGAAGAAAACTGAGAATTCAAAGAGGAACTTGAGAGAGAATTGAGAGAGAACCTAAGGATTTTCAAAGCAAATTCAGTGGTGATAGGAAGGATTGCAAGCAATTTAAAGGTATTTTTACATAACCTTAGTGTGTGTGTGTGTGTGTATATATATATATATGTATACATATATGAGTTTATAGCATAATTTATATGTTCTGTGAATTTATTTTTCTGTTGAATTGTTGCTATACAACTGAATGGTGGTGATTATATGTGTTGACTATGTTTGAGTTTGTATGTAAACAAGAAATTGTATGCTAATTTCGTTTAAAAGAAGGAAAAGTAAGTTATAGTGAGTATTTTTCATATGACTTATAAAAGTACCAAATTTTGTGGCTAGTTTGTATGTTAATATGTAAATTAAGTATTGTTTATGCTAGTTCATTAAGAAACGAAGAAAACGTAGTTTGAACGAAGTGATTTGGTGAAGAATTGTAATCATAGTAATGATTTTTGTAAAGGAACTCAAAAATTGAGTTTTTATATGAAAACATGAAATTTAAGAAATTAAATTAGTTAGAATGGTTGTTAAATTGTTCTATATTGATGAAAATGTGAGGAAACATGTTTGTGATAGTTCTATACCAATCATATGTGTTAGTTTCACTGTTTTGTGAGTGAAATTCGTATTAGTTGGCCTAAAAACATTGTCGAATCATGTTCTATAAAAACTAGAACTGGTGCGTAGCGCGGGTGCGCAGCCTCTTGGCACGTGTACGTTGTAACCCAGTATAATACTGGTGCGGCTGCGCCAGTAGCAAGTCACAGACAGTGAAGTCTGTTACTTCTGCAAACTTTGGACATTCATTGTAACTTAGCTTAATGTTATGTTCATGTGTCAGATGTGTAATAACAAGGTTAAAATAGAAACGTATCATGTGGTTAGTAACTCTAAAATGTAAAGCTAGTAAGTTGTGAAAATGTTATGTATGATTTAAGAAACTTATTGATAAATGAATAAGTGTTATGAAACATACACTTGTGATTCTGAAATATTTATGGTGAGGTAAGATTTTTATTAAATTAACAAGTTTATATAGAAATTGGTGTTATCTTGTAAGTGGATGTTAATTAACATGTCTAATAGATATTGTGATTCCACTAAAATGTGTAGGTGAATGTGAGTTTTAATATTATAGCTTACGCTTGAGGCAAGTTTTCTAACTCTACACTTTCGTTGAGCTAGTTCTATTATTACATTGAGCAAGTTTATTTACCCTATCTCAATTACAATTACGCAAGTTTCCTAACCTTTGCTACTTTATTATTCAGTAAGGTTACTTTTCACTGTCATGATATACTTTTGCAAGTTCTCTATTTCTAATCTCTTGTTGAGCAATTTATTGTTATGCAAGTTCTTTAACCCTCATTTACTGTTGAGCAACTTAATTAATCTTTATTTCTTTATTCCAAACGAGATTACTTTGGTTATTCAAAGTCTGTAATTTTGTTGTAAGAAATGTGTTTATTTAGCTACTAATTACTGTTGTTTGATCTTCGTTCTCCAATGTCATTGTACTATCTTACATTAATGTACCGAACTCTGAGTTGCCTAGCGATTCTTTACCAATTCAACTAATCCTTAATTGATGAATGTTCTAAACTCTAAATTACCCTTGAAGTCAACTTAAACCAAACATCCTTTGGGTTGCTTATGTACTAACACAATTTTGAAAGCATGTTGTCGATGATAACATTTGTTCAATTTAGAAATTGTTAATACTCTAGCTCTTATTAATTCATCGATATACCCTGTTCATGATGATATTATAATCAAACTCTTGAATAGTTATTGGTCTCTATCTGATTCAACCAGTACTTGGTTGATGAGCATTCTAAAGAACTAGAATTCCTTTAAAGTTAATTTCCAACTAAACTTCCTTTGGTTCGGAACCTGATAATCTAAGTTGAGATGAACAACCCTATATTAGGGGTTTGTTTTAAAGCTACGCAATAGCGTTAAAATGTTTGCGCAATACATAGTACACAGGGCTGATCACCTGGAGTACGGGATGATGGTCCATATAGTCGTTTAGATTGTTAAATGTTACAGTAAAAACACATGTTAACCTAGAATATAGATGATGATTATAGTCTTTTAGACTGTTAAAGATTAAAGTAGAAATACTTGTAAACCTAAAGTATAGTTCGTGGTCTTGTGACCCTCAGTGTATTCTTTGATGTTGATAACTATTGTTAACTTAAATGTTCATTATTCCCATGAACTCATAGCTGTTGAATTAAAGTTTATTGTTCCGGTAAGAATAATTTACCATTGAAAGCTCAGCTAATTGTCATTCATAAAACGTTATTATATATTATCCTTCTTGTGGGCAATTGTTTGCTCACTCTTGTACAAATTAATGTAGATGAAGTTAAGAAGTTTGAAGAGCTTTCTACAAGCAAGGCCAAGGACAAAGTGCTTGATTAGACGACAACGTTTAATTTATCTTTTATTTATGAAGCTTATGTAATAGATTTAATTATGATCATGTTTTAATTTTCCGCTGATGATTGCAATAAAGGTTAGATGACCTGGAATTTATTTTAGGTTATATAACCCTTTAATGGGAGATTGATTATTTAACTTTTGAGTTTAATTATATCATTTGTTTGTGGGTAGTTAGTTATGATTTAATTGGACAGTGAACACCAAATTTGTGGAATTGAGGTGCCCGGATTTGAGGATGTCACATAAATTTTCAAAGAACGCTTAGGATTTTCTTAAACGTTGGTCTAGCTGAATCAAATAGCATAGACTCATATCAAATAATTCAAATTTCAATCGAAACATTGCTAGCCAAATTCAGTTGGCAATAATTTACCTTTAAAATCCTTAAAATCATTTTATGACGTCATGATACCGCACTATATTTACAGTCCGTTTGAGGATTCCGTCATTTGGTAACTTTGTCATACTACATCATACCATAGTGGGCTGACGATCCTTAGATCGCATCCAACACTAAGTAATACTGCATTGATGACTCCATCATTTTTATCAGTGTGCATCAGGTTCCATGTTACATTGATGATATAAAAAATATATTTTGATAATTCAAATCATTTTTGTCTAGCCGAATCAATTAGCATAGACTATTCTTTAAACCGTTCAAAAATCATTGCAATTCAGTTTTATCATCTAAACAAGTAACGATGTGTTGGTGGCCCGAAGTCCACTCATACACAATGATCACCAGGAGTTGAGAATAAAAATTCATTTTCCAAAAAGCACATAGTGCGTTTTTAGCTTGATGTCAAAAATTTTGAAGTCTAGCATAGCTAGGAGATTTGGAAAAACCTATGTCTCCACTAATGATCAATTGCTTAAACAATCTATCTATTCCTATAATCCTCAATTCTCCATTCACAGTTAATTCTACCCAGTTCGTCAAACCACACTCATGAGTTCAAGAACTTTCCACAATCATATGAGTTTAAGAACTTGTCCTAGTCAGACCATAGGCGTCCATTTGCTGAGGGGTTCAAAACATATCACATGCTTATGAGTCATGAACTTACCATAAGTATGAGCTTTAAGAACTCGTACTTAACCTTATATTCTCTAACTATACCCTACATATCTGTTATACAACTGAGAAAAGAATCACCTTCTCAACAGATATATAGGAAATAACGCAACACAGACATTTCAATGATTATCAGTACCAAAAACTAAGTGATTGTCAAACCAAACTTGGCCACTAATCAATATAGGTAGCTTACCAGACAATTCCCCGCCCATACAAAGAATTGCTTAACTTAACCACTATATCAAATAGGAAGCTAAGTGGTCCTAGAACCAAGTACAAATTCTCCGCCCATACAAGGAATCATACAACTCAGCTGCTGACATGAGTCCTCAATTGAAATCCCACACCATTCTAACTTTCTCTTTTGTTAATACGAATTTTCTTTAATCCGCATCTTAAAATTTACCACTCTTTTACGAGTTTGCATAGTACCATTTCATAATACATTTTCTTTATAGCGTCAGGCTATATCATTCCAATCACTTAACAAATCATATGTTATTCAACGATTTATTCTGATCACGTTGTGATCTTATTTTGTAATCATGTCTCCATATGCTTATGATCGTTTTAGTTTACGATCTTCTTATTCTTCTCTTTAATCATATTATATTAAGATTTTATTTATAGTTTTCATCTTATAGACATCGTCTATTTATTATCACTTTTTATCTTTATTACTGGAGTCAGGTAACTCCGGATTCTTGTCCTTATATCTTTTCAAGATTCTTCTTTGAATCTTATTTACTAAATAATGAATTTTCCAAATTCATCTCTTAACAAATTAAACTTTATTTGAGTTTATTCCTTATCCTCATCTTTGCGGTTATAGCCTAAGGTACACCTACCTAAGGTTTATAACCTATAACTTTGATACCAATTATGACGTCCCCAAATCCGGTTACTTTTTACCTAAGATCTTGTACATCATTTCTATAATTATTGCGGAAGATATAAATTTAAATTGTTTATACATTAAACTTTTACACATCATTCCCAAGGTCTACAACCTTAACTTAATACAAACCTTCAATATCTAAAAAGGTTTACAATGTTATTTTCGTCAGAAAATTTAATATATCTAACTGCATCATAATTTAATATTACACTTTGTCTTTGCTTCCGTCTTTACTCGAGCTTTCATCTTAATCTGAAAATTTTTATCATGATATAGCAAGGGTGAGCATCAAATTTGCCCAGCAAGTTAAATTTATTTGAGGATGTATCATGATTGAAAGAATATGAATAAAAGGTTAGTTACGTTCAACAATATAATTGTGAACTAGCAGGAATCAAATTTTATAATTGAATTATCAGGATGACATGAATAAATGTTAATAATGAATATGAATAATTCAACTGGAGCAGATGGTAATGAAGGTGATCAGCCTTTCATACTTGATGAACATATGCAACATGCACTTAGTGCGAATCAATAATCAGTATAGATGTGAATAATCAACAATAATTATTCACTGACATGCTTTGAAAATACAACTCAAGGTTGAGTTAGGAAACTTACCTGCACCGCTGATTATCGCTAAGCAATCTAATTTAATCTCTCATAACAGACCTATCAATTATAAGATTGATCTTTCAATTAGCATAACATACCTGCTAACTCATAATACTATTTCTTTATCCATAAATTATCTAACACTTAATCAAATATTAGATAACATCTTAACACATCAGGATTATTATCATCCTTTGATAATTGCTTAATCACTATATCATACACATTATGATTTAACACTCTAATCTTATATATTATAAGTTCTTTTCTATAATCTAATAAGTCAAATACGAATCTGGCAGCCTAGATTTCAAATCCAGCAAGCTGGATTCCAAATCCAGTAACCTAGATGGTCAATTCAGCAAACCAAACTGCAATCCAGCAACCTGGATTCAACATGTTTTTTATTCAGTAAACTATATTTCAATCCAGCAAGCTGGATTCATCAGATATTCCAATCCAGCAAGCTGGATTTGATATCCTTTCACGAAAATACCAAATCAACTTATTATTTTTCTATCATTTGTCAAAAAAAATATACGCATATTTCATATACAAAAAATATTTTTCCAAAATTTTCCAACTTCCTTTGGTATTTTTCAAAAATCATTTTTAGTTAATTCCTTAAGAAATTAGCTACCTCGTGCTTAACTCCAAAAATTCCCATCTCCTGATACAATCTTATACATGTTAACGTGACGCTCCAGTTTAAATTTTGTGGCCATCGGAGTTATAGAACTCCGGTTATAGCCGTTTTCGTCAGAAAATCATAAAAATTGAAATAGTCATAACTTGGTCATTTTAAGTCTGAATGAGCTCATTTTTGGGCAGGAGGTACTTAATACCATATATTTTCATGTCCCAAAAGACTGGAATTTATTTCACAAATTAAGTGGCCGAAAATGCCCTTACAAAAATTTGGATAGTAGCTTTTTCTCCTTTAACAGTTTTTGACTCCTTTGCTAAAATCAGTCCACACGAAAATTTACAAAACATTTTCTAGTGATTCCACTTGGAAATGTTTTAACACTCTTAGATCTAACTCTAGGACTTAACCACACTCAAAAATTCGAAATATATGAGGAGATATGATCGTTTGAATTTTGTGTTTCGTTTTTACAAAAATTTGATTTTTATCTCTTGGTGTCTTCTAAGAAAACTTTCATGTTTTCACATAATAACCAACATAACTCATCATAACACTTACTAATACCTCATATACTCATGATTCCATCATGATACATGATTTATTCCATCAAACAATCAACAAACACAAGATTAAGCTCAATCAAGGTTAAGAAAAATTATAGTTTTCCACCCTTTGAAAAACTAGTTTCCATTTCATACTTTAGATCTAACTTTTGACACTCAAAATGGACAGATCTACATATAACACATTCTAAATCATGTAGATTTAAAATTTTTGAGTTTTGAAACCTTAGATCTTTATTCCATCAAAATAACTTAAATAAAAGGATAACTTAGGTTTGGTTTTATACCATTGATCTCTTGACATATCTTTTTCTTCCAAACTATGTAATGGATCTTGCGTGTATGAAGATCAAAATTCTTCTCTCCTTCTCCTCTCTTGGAGCTGCCGAACTCTTAGGCTCTCTCTCTCTCTCTTAGTCTTTTTAACAAATTAGAAGAAATAGGATGAAAGAGAAATAAAATAAATTTTGGGTGTTAGTAAAAGATGTAGATATATTGTGTATATCTAATTGTTATATCCCAAATACTCGCATACTTCTCTTTCTTAATCATATAGTTGTTGCTTGCAAGCTTAGTCAAATGTGGTGGCTCCAAAAATAAGAAGACACCTAGCATAGTCGGTGAACTACTTTGTAAACTAAAATAAGTTATCATCATTACACCACATGCTTCCTTTTTCTTCTCTATAAAGCATCAGCCATGTGGCCTTAGATTGCCCAAAATTAGTTTCCTTTTATGCTTTATTTGATTTACTAAATGTCCAACAAGTCATCTCCCACTTGGGCTAAAAAATTGGGCCATCCAATATTTCATTTAGGCTTTCAAATTAACAATATTTGGGCTACCACAAATAATATATTCTAACACTCTTAATATTACCATTCCCTAATTATTTAATTAGGGTTTTTATTTCCTCAAATATAACATAAATCCTTACTCATACACATTTATTTCCTTAACTCAATTAGACTTTCTATAATTAGGTTATAAAATTAATTAATTGAGATGTATAAAATAAATCTCTTAGAATTAGTATATATATTTATATACTAATATTCTCCCATATTATAACCTCTTAGGTTATTTAATTATCACACCTAATACAAATATATTAGGTTATATAACTTAATTCTTAATTCACTTTTACATACAAAATAAATGTATGCACATTATATAATGTATATTTATCTAATCACACATATAATTCACATAATCATAACATATTTCACTTCTAACTCCAATTTTGACCTTTTTCTATAAAAGTCAACTGTTGACTTTGACCAAAAGTCAATCCTTACACATTTTGTGTTTATTGTCCTTTCTGACTAAACTTGACGTCTCAAACGCAACCGAGCAGTCCGTGCTTCAAAATTCTATCCCTAACTCAAATTTTGAGTTTTAAATTACTCCCTTCTTATTGCTAATCGTATTAACTAACAACTTTATACTTATTCAAATTCTTATTTGCAAGTCAAGGTCAACTTTCAAGCTATGTTAATTACTAACATAGTTTTATCTTGATCCTTATATCATTAACTTAATTCATCATTCCTCAAATTCTCATCTAGGTTTTATTCTTTAACCTTTATTTTAATCATTCAAGATTTTATAAATTTTTGGGTTGTCACAGTTCTACGATGTAGAAGTGAGAGTTCTACTACAAGAAGAGTGTTCTGAACTGCCAAGAGAAAGAAGAGCAGCAATATCATCTTGATGTCTATCATGGGAAGACTCTAAGTATCAGAGAGAAGAGCTTACAGTCATCTTAGCAAGTCCATCATGAGAAGGCATCAAGTATCAAGGAAGAAGATCACCAATGTCATTATGATGTCAAGCACGAGAAAGTTTCTAAGTACCTAACAAAAGAGCCTACAATAATCTTAGAAACTCATCATGTGTGGCCATCAAGTATCAAGAAGAATGATCTTCACTGTAGTTCTATAAGGGATCATCAGAAGAGGTTGAGTATCTAAAGAAACTGAGCATCAAGCAACACTCAACTGCACCTCAAGGATGAGCACGTCAAGATGCTAAGCATTCAGAGATGAAGAGCTTAAAGGACATCTTAGCAGCACCTCCAACAAACAATCAACCAACAACAAGAAGCCAGGGCCTAAGGGGTCCTTGTCCGGAGGGACTAAATGAAGTTCTAAGCCTGCTTGGCTTGAAGAGTTTCTAGGGAACTAGAAAAGTTCCAAGGCTGCTGGCTTTGAAGAGTTCTTAGTGAACAAAAGTCCCAAGGCTGCTGGCCTTGGAGGAATCTTAGTGATTCAGGGTGCTGCCCTTCCTTAGTAGAAATCCTGCTAGTTGAAAGTAGAAGAGTGGATTAGGAGCTTGAGTCTCTGAACCACTTAAAATCCCTTGTGTCTTTTACTTTATGTCATTTACATTATGTAGTTAACTGCTATAACTGCTATGTATGTATTTACTGCTTACCACCGAACTAACTCTAAGAACAATGTATGAATGATTATGAATATATCAATGAAGGAGATCTTTTACTTATTCTGATACGCTTGAATTAAAAGGATCTATTCAATCCCCCATTCTAGATCTATTGTGTGCCTATTGGGAACTAGAAGTGAACATACCTTGAAATGGGGCTATACGATGGGTTGATCGCCTACGTATGGAAGAGGTAGTTTATCTTCTTTGTGATTGTAAACTGATCGTGAGAGAAGGGTTTACGATGAAATGCTGTTAAACCAAGTAAGAGTTCACGGTCGTTTTGACCCCTCAACAAAAGTATGAAATGTTTTAAAAGAATCTTTATATTCCTATTTATTCCTTCTACTCCATATTCATGATAAGTATAAAGGTGGGGGAGGGGAAATGTTTTAACGATAACGTCGTCTTTGAAGAGAAGTTGAGAAGAAGAGTAAGCTAAAATTTTGAGGACGAAATTCTGTGAAGAAAGGGAGAATGTGAGGACCCGGGTAAGGGTGTGGTTTTAAGAAATTTCGAGGACGAAATTTTTATAAGGAGGTAAGAATGTGACAACCCAGGAATTCGGTTTGCCCATAATTTAAGTTTAAAGAATTAGTTATTAATAAAATGAATTTTTATTAATACTATTATGTGCTATGTGTTTATTAATCATTCTAGAACTTAGAATAATTATAAGTCGGGAGACAAGACGAAATATGCACTATTCACCTGACAAAACCTAAGGGTTAGGGTTTGAATAACCTAAGCCTTTTCGAGAGTTCGGTATGTCGAAATGACATTCCGTAGATAGATTTGACGATAATATAACGTAAAAAGTTAAGTAGGCCGATAAAAGTTTTTCTCAAAAAACATAAAGAAATCGGACGAAATAATAACGACGAAAAGTATTGTTATGTACTTTTCATTCATTTTACTACGTTAGGGGAAAACGTGAAGGAAAACGCTTAATGTCAAAAAGTGTTTTTCAATTTTTCAGAGTTCCGAAGAATGTGTAAAAGTTAGATTGTAGAGGAAAGACGAAATATCCAAAAATATTTGGATTTCGAGAATCGCAGTTTTTCAAACTATCGGACGAATTCCGTAAGACGGAAGCACGAAGCTTCCAATGGAAGCTTTGTGAATAGTAAAGAGGTGGAGTAAGGAGGAGGTGTGAATAGTAAGGAGGTTGGGGCGGAATGACTAAAATGCCCCTAGCCTTGAAAATCTATAAAAGGAAGCCTTAAGCTCATTTGTGTGGGATTTTGAAAATCCTCCAACACTTGAGAGAGAGATAGAGAGAGTTCAGATGGGAGGAAGAAGAGGAAAGGAAGAGGAAAATCTTGTTCGTGAGCAAACTTTATCCGACATAAGGAGATTAAAGAAGAAAGGTAATCCGAAACCTAGTCTCGTATAATAATTTTCTTTAAGTTTATATGTTCAAAAAATATCTTAATGAGAATAAGAAGTAAAAGATGTTAGAAATTATATCATATGGTTGAAATCAAGAGAAAATGAAGAATCTAGAATTTAAAGTTTATGTTAAAAATTTCTTAAGGAAGTATAAGATTCGTAATGAATTTGAGCGATCCGTATGTATCATTTGAATGATTCGGCGAAATAAGTAAGGAATGGTGTTTTATAACACCAAATTCCAAGAAAAAGTGAAATTGTAATCTAAATATCGATTAAAAAGGAAGAACGAACGAAGAACCGAAGAACACACGAAGAACACGAAGAACGTTATTGATGGATAAATTTAAAACTATCGTAGGATAATTGTTGTTGATGAACAAGTTTAAAACCATCGCATATAAGTTAGTTGCTTATTTCTTGGTTAGGAACGGTAGAAATGTTCATGAAGAACAGATTAAACTTAGCTATAACAAAGTTATGATGAAATTTTCGTAAAAGACGAATGAGAAATAGAAAGTATGTATATGAATCCGAATGAGTAGGGTTTCATAAGAATGTAAGAGAACATAGAAAATGTGAGTTGTGAACTCAAGAACGAACGAATTCTGAGTTCGGATGACCGAATTACGGACGAACGAATGAAGAACGTTAATAATGTAAAACCAACGAAAGAGGAAATTTAAGCCAATTGAATGGCATGTTAACATATTCAAAATGAAGTTTTGTCCAATGGTAATTGAAGTACGTAAGATAAGGAAGAGAATGGCTTTAGAACGACCTCATTTCGAGTTGTAACGAAGGAGTTATGAGATTGTAAAGTACGCGTCTCAAACCAGACTTAGAAGCAAAAACAGCAGGGACCCAAGCTGGGGCTTGGGTATGTAAAGAACAAACCCAAGCCAGGGCTTGGGGTATTAATTTTTAATAGAAGCAAGGCAAGCCGGGGCTTGGTTATGTGAAGAATAAACCCAAGCCGGGGCTTGGGTATAGAGAAAAAGCCAGAGAAGAGATTTTAACTGCTCAATTCTTGGGGGAAATGGAAGGGAAGATAAAGAACATATAGTTCGCCTAAAGTAAAACTTAATCAAGTGGCTTAAACCTTTATTAAAGGTTGAATGAAAAGATTGAACATGATTAAAAGATAAAGAACGTAAACGTAAATTACGGAACCGATATCCGGGGACCGTAGTCGCGATAAAATGAACGTAGGGGATTGCTATGATTGTGATTCCTTAGATGTTGAGTGACGAGGGTAATGTATAACATTTCGATGTTATGATGTCGTAATGAGAGTTGAGTGTAAAGCGTATAGACGCTGTGAACGCAATGCTGTTGTGATAAACGATCGTTCTTAGCATACAACGAACATTATGGCTTCGACATTAAGAAAGAATAATGAAAATGGGGTTCATGGGTTGAATAACGATTGAATGCAATTGAAATCTTGAGTAAAGTTTGAATGAGAGATTAAGGGATGAGCAACGTAAACTTAGAATACGTAAACGATCCTCGTGAATTGTATTCATGTCGGACGAACGTTCTAAGTGTACAATGGTTGTATGACTTAGACGTTGATGAAGGTAGTAAGTAAGATATGATTTATCAAGGAAATTCGTAACGAATGGTAATGAGATTAATGAAAGTCCGAGGGTGAGTCAGATAGAGAATGTTAGAATAAAGTAAGCGTTAAACACTTTAACCGACGTGAGGGTTGAGTGTACGCGAATATTAAATGGACAGAACTTACACCCCGTGTAGGGTTTGATCGTAAGGTAATGAAGAATGTCAAATGAACTGGATGTGGTAAGATATGAATAAGTTAATATAAAATGTTTAACGCTATGACCTCATAGTATTGACATTGAATGATCGTTCCGAGTATGCAAAAGACTGTATGACTTAGACGATAAAGAATGAATCCTGAGGTATGGTATTTGTAAGACCCCAACTTTTATAAATAAAGATGAATTTTCTTTAATATCATATTTGAATATTATGGAGTTAATTTGATATAATGTTATAGTTGTGGGTAATATTTATAAATTTTACAAAGTACGCAAGTTGTTATATAATATTCAATTGGTCGAGGAATATTCGTTTTAACAGAGAATATTCGTACAACGACACAATCATTGGTGGACCCCACAACAGAATTATTGTCTGATTGAGAAAACGACAAAAATATTTTATTAAATATAACGGCGGAAGTTTTACCATTGATACTGTTGAACTACTCGGTAGTAAAAGTACAGTAACACGTGTGGTTGCATAGTAGCACACGGTATTGATTATTGTCAGTTAATAATATGAATTATTTAGCGATAATGAAGTTTTGTTTTATTCGTATTATTAACGTAATAAAACTGAAACATCTTTTTATATAAAACAGAATACTTTATTAAAGTTATTCTATAAATAGAATATATTATATTTTATTTAAAAGATTTTTCTTTAAATATGGACCGTCAGATTAAAGTAATCAATCTGGACCGTTCATGGATTAGTTACTATGCATTTCATTTTTCTATAAATAGCAGCTCATTCCTTCATTATTTCTTACGAATTCACTGAACTTTAGATAGAGAAACTGTAGAGAGAGAGAAGAAAGGTATCCTGATACTTAACTACTTCCTTATTTTAGTTCTTCTTTAAAATGGTAAGGGGTGTTATTCTTTCTTATTCATGAAGAGAACTGTTGTTATTCCATTTCTTATTATTCTGTTGGAATAACCTGTATACGCGGTCTACCCTATACTTGGTGACATTCTTCTATTATTCTGTTGGAACATCATGTCTGTGTGTTTTACACCGGACCTGGTTCCGTTTTTATTATTATTCTGTTGGAACATCATGTCTGTGTGTTTTACACCGGACCTGGTTCCGTCTTTATTATTATTTTGTTGGAACATCATGTCTGTGTGTTTTACCCGGACCTGGTTCTGTCTTTATTATTATTCTGTTGGAATATCCTATCTGTGCGTTTTACTCCGAACCTGGTTCCATTATTTATTATTCTATTGGAATAACCTGTCTGTTCGGTCTATTGCATGCATGGTGATTTCTTTTGTTATTCCATTCTTTATTATACTCAGTTGGTTAAGTTTTGACTTCTATACTCCATGAAATTTGTGGAATATCCTTGATAATTGCGTTTCATCCAGTATCTTTTCATGAAAATATTCTTCTAAGCATTCTTGAATTTTACTCCACAAAGCAGTATCATGTTGACAATTTGGACGTTGTTAATTCTTGGATAAATTAATTCTTGAACTTGTTTTGTTGAATTCTTATATCATTATCATCATCCTCATGTTTATAAAATGTTGAAAGTCATCTGTGGCCTGTAGTGCATAGATGGACTTGGTATGATTATGACCAGGGATTATTCGGTATAATTATGACCGTAATGTTATAAATGATGTGGTAAAAGTCCTCATTGGCCCGTAGTGCATTGATGGACATTTGTTGGCATGATCATGATCATTAATGAATACACGAATATCCTTGGCTGTAGTGCAGGGGTGATTCGATGATGTGGATTATTTTATTAAGCTGAGTCCCAACGATAACAGTGTTGAAAAACCTTTTAAATCATAGAAGATAGTAGATTTTATTTTCTACTCGACTATTTTAAACATGATGTTCGTTATATTTTATCAGTTTAACACTGTTGAAGGCTAATGATAATTTATTCTGCATTATCTTAGTCATAATATTTCTTACTTGGCTAGTTGAGCTCACCCTTTCTTTCACTGTTCTCTTCAGGAAATGAGAATATAGCTGGGACGACTTGGGAAACGGAGTGATGGTCCAGAGGATAGCATTAGTAGTCCTCATTATTCTGTGAAATAGTATGATAATAATTGTAATGAAGACTTCTTTTGAGTATGAATACTCTCTAGAAGACAATATTTGTATTCAAACTCACAGATTATGTTTGGTCGTATTGTACACGACAGTTGTATTATTAAGTTGTATTTGTATTCAGTACCATGTATCTGGCGACCCAAGATGAGTGATGTATACCTAATTTTGGGGGCGTCACAGTTGGTATCAGAGCTTAGGGATAGAACTAGGAAGGGAGAGACGGGGAATTCCTTCGCTAGTATGACCTACCTAAGTTTATTTGCATGGTATTTTATTGGTCTGTCAGAATATAAGGATAATATATGACATATCAATTAACTTTTATTTTGTGGCAGTATCTGAAAATGGCATATGAGAATGTTGAGAATAGCAATGGAGCACAGGCGACTATTGATTCACTACATATTAATAATCAGGATAATGTGCATCAGGAAGGTGACAATCCTCATGCAAAAAACAACACTGACCAAATGATGAATGATGGAATGTTCAGAAGCTTTATGCAGTTCATGCAGCAGCAGGCGAGAGCGGCTCCTGTCCAAAATATACGTGGAAACACTGAAAACTCTCGGACGGTCACCGCTAAACAGTTCAAAGAGCTGGGACCACCGGAGTTTAAGGGAGAGCCAAAACCACTTATAGCGGAAACATGGATAAAGCAGATCACCAAGATATTTGATGTCTTGGGATGCTCTGAGGAGCAAAAGGTTCCCTTTGCCGCTTTTATGTTGCGAGGAGAGGCAGATTACTAGTGGGAATCGATTAAGCGTACTCAACTTACCGCACTGAAGATGTCTTGGGAGAAGTTCCAAGAGCTGTTCAATGACAAATACTTTCCCAAAAGTGTTCGTCACATGAAGGAGTTGGAGTTCATCAAATTAGAGCAGAATAATATGACCGTGTCATAGTATGAGGCTAAATTTGCTGAGTTGTCCCAGTTTGCGTCCCACTTGGTGGATAATGAAGAGCGAATGACGCGAATGTTTTTGCGAGGTTTGAAACCTGAGATACATTAACTTTTTATTTCTCATAAACTGTGTTTGTATTCAGATGTTGTGAATAGGGCTCAGTTAGTGGAGCGCGATAACGAGTCAACGCAACCAAAAGAGAGCAGTCGACAAAATGATAATACCAGTGAGAGCAGTCATCGAAGCGGTGACAACAAGCATGGAGGGAATCAACAGGCCAGAAATGGTAACCACTTCGGTGGTAATCAGGGCCAAAATAATAAGAATGTTCATTTCAAGAAGAGGAGATTCAACAATGATGGAAAGACGTCAGCACCAGCACCCGTTGTTAAGGAAGGAGAACGACCACCTATCATATGTTTCAAATGCGGAGGGGAGGGGCACATCAGTCTAAACTGTGCGATGCCGTCTAAAGCATGTTATAATTATGGAAGAGAAGGTCATTTAGCTCGATTTTGTCGTTTAACAAAAACATGTTCAGCCAGGATGGAGACACCAAAGGCCGTCCCAAAAAGTCAAAACCGGTAGTGCAAGGGAGAGCGTTTGTTGTGACCTCCTAGAAAGCAAGGAACCCGAATGAGGACAACACGGATAAGCTTATCATAAACTCTAACGAAGTCTATACTTTATTTGATACCGGTTTTATCCATTCTTTTATTTCTCATACTTGCGCTCATCGATTAAATTTGACTCCGGAGAAATTAGACTTTGACTTAGCTGTTGAAACTCTATTGGGAGAAACCTTCATTACATCCACGGTTTATAAGTCCTGTTTGGTTCAAGTTGGTACCCACACATTACCTGTCGATCTTATTTAATTAAAAATACTTGCATTTGACGTGCTTCTAGGGATTGATTGGTTAACTACTCATCATGCAAAAATTAATTGTTTTCGTAAGGTTGTTAGCTTTCATATTCCTAATCGACCTATTATGCAAATTCAAGCAACCAAACCATTAAAATCAATCGTTGTCATCTCAAGCTATAAAGCTATTCGTTTATTGAAAAATGGATGTCAAGCTTTCTTAGCTCATGTCACGGATCTAAACAAAAATATGTCAGTTTTGAATGATATTTCTATTGTTAATAAATTCCCTGACGTATTCCCTGAAGAACTTCCTGGCCTACCCCCAGAGCGTGAAATTGAATTTTGTATCGACCTTGAACTCGGTACAAAACCCATTTCCAAAGCCCCATATCGAATGGCTCCTATTGAACTTCAGGAGTTAAAGATCCAACTGCAGGAATTGTTAGACATTGGCTTTAATCGTCCTAGTACTTCTCCTTGGGGTGCTCCTGTGCTATTCGTGAAGAAGAAAGATGGAAGTATGCGACTTTGTATTGATTATCGGGAGTTGAATCATGTCACCATCAAAAACAGGTACCCATTGCCACGTATTGATGACCTGTTTGACCAATTGCAAGGAGCACAATTCTTTTTAAAGATCGATCTTCGTTTTGGATATCATCAGCTGAAGGTTAGAAATGAGGATATTCTAAAGACGGCTTACAGAACTCGGTACGGGCATTATGAATTCCTAGTCATGTCCTTTGGATTGACTAATGCTCCTGCTGCCTTCATGGATATGATGAACCGGGTATTCAAGGAATATTTGGATCACTTTGTGGTCGTCTTTATTGATGACATCCTTATTTATTCCAAAAGTCGTGAAGATCATGAGCAACACTTGAGGCTGGTACTCCAAAAGCTTCGTGAATACAAGCTTTATGCCAAGTTGAAGAAGTGCGAGTTCTGGCTGGAAGAGGTAGCATTCCTTGGGCACGTAGTATCAAGTCATGGAATATCTGTTGACCCGGCAAAGATTGAAGCTATTCAAAGCTGGGAGCAACCTAAATCAGTGACCGAAGTACGTAGCTTTCTTGGTTTAGCTAGTTATTATTGGAGATTCGTGGAAGGATTTTCTCGAATTGCTACTCCATTAACTCAGTTGACTCGGAAAGATACAAAGTTCGGTTGGAGCGAAGAATGTGAGAAGAGTTTTCAAGAACTCAAGAGGAGACTCATTTCAGCACCTGTTCTAACAATACCATCTTGCTCGGAGGGATTTGTCATCTACAGTGATGCTTCGAGCAAAGGGTTGGGATGCGTTCTCATGCAACATGGAAAAGTCATAACCTATGCATCAAGACAACTCAAGGAATATGAGAGGAATTATCCTACTCATGATCTAGAGTTGGAAGTTGTTGTCTTTGCACTTAAAATTTGGAGGTATGGGGAGAAGGTGGAGATCTTTACGGATCATAAAAGCTTCAAATATTTCTTCACTCAAAAGGAACTCAACATGCGACAACGACGTTGGCTTGAACTGTTGAAAGATTATGATCATACCATTCAATACCATCCTGGAAAAGCTAACGTGGTAGCTGACGCATTGAGTAGAAGATCATATGCAAGTACGAGTGCGATATTGTCAACACAAAGGCCCATTTTATGTCACTTGCAAAGGATGGAGATAGAGTTAAAGACTCCAGGGACCCATGTGGTGATGGCGAATATACGTGTAGAACCAACTTTAATCGATAGAGTTAAAGTTGCTCAAGCTACAGACCTGGAGCTGATGCGTATGAGGAAGAAAGTGCAAGAAGGTGCTATGCCGGAAGCAAGAATCGATGAAGAAGGAATACTTCGAGTCAACTCTAGACTTTGTGTTCCTAACAACCCTAATTTAAAGTATGAAATCATGATGGAGGCGCACAACACACCATTTGCAATCCATCTTGGGAGTACCAAAATGTATCATGATCTTCGTCATACATTTTGGTGGAGCAATATGAAGTGAGAGATAGCGTTGTTTGTCTCAAGGTGTCTAACTTGTCAACGAGTCAAATCGGAGTATCAAGTACCAAATCGTCCATTGTAACCACTTGAAATTCCAGAATTGAAGTGGGAGCACATTACAATGGATTTCGTTACCGGTCTTCCTAAGGTTTCTCAAGGTATAGATGCGATTTGGGTCATTGTTGATAGATTGACCAAGTCTGCTCATTTCTTACCAATACGAGAAACTTATGCACTTGAACGTCTTGCTCATATGTACATAAACGAGATTGTAAGACTGCATGGTATGCCAGTATCCATTATTTTTGATCGAGACCCAAGATTCACTTCACGATTTTGGGTTAGTTTACAAAAAGCTATGGGCACGGATTTACGATTTAGTTCGGCATACCATCCTCAAACGGACGGACAATCAGAGAGGACTATTCAAACTCTAGAAGATTTATTAAGACTTTGTGTCCTTGACTTCAAGGGAAGTTGGGACAAGTTCTTACCATTGGTGGAGTTTTCCTACAACAACAGTTATCAAGGAAGTATTGGCATGGCTCCATTCGAAGCATTGTATGGAAGAAAATGTCGTTCTCTAGTATGCTGGGATGAGGTGGGTGAAGCAATGTTGTTGAGACCGGAGTTGGTACGTATGACTACAGAAAAGATTCAAGCGATCCGACAACGTATAAAAACCCCACAAGATCGACAAAAGAGTTATGCTGATCTTCATCAAAAGGACGTGGAATTTGATATAGGAGATCATGTGTTCTTACGAGTTGCTCCATAGAAAGGAGTTACGAGATTTGGAAAGAGAGGAAAGCTCAATTCTTGATTCATCAGTCCATTATTAATTCTCGATAGAGTAGGAACTGTGGCTTATAGACTCGCTTTACCGCCAAGTATGTCTCGTGTTCATAATGTTTTTCACATATCCATGTTACGTAAATATGTGGAAGACCCGAACCACATTATTGAGTTAGAACCGGAAGAAATAGCAGAAGATTTGACCTATGAAGAAGTTCCTGTTCAAATCTTGGATAAGAAGGAACATATTCTACGCTCCAAGGTTATACCTCAAGTCAAAATTTTATGGAGAAACCACGATGTTGAGGAAATGACTTGGGAGTTAAAATCTGAAATGAAATCAAGGTATCCTTACCTCTTCGACATACCAGGTACGTACCCTAATTTCGAGGGTGAAATTTCATAAAAAGGGGAGGTTGTAAGACCCCAACTTTTATAAATAAAGATGATTTTTTTATAAATATCATTTTTGAATATTATGGAGTTAATTTGATATAATGTTATAGTTGTGGGTAATATTTATAAATTTTACAAAGTACGCAAGTTGTTATATAATATTCGATTGGTCGGAGAATATTCGTTTTAACAGAGAATATTCGTATAACGACACAATCATTGGTGGACCCCACAACGAAATTATTGTCGGATTGAGAAAACGACAAAAATATTTTATTAAAAATAATGACGGAAGTTTTACCATTGATACTGTTGAACTACTCGGTAGTAAAAGTACAGTAACACGTGTGGTTACATAATAGCACACGGTATTGATTATTAATGCTTATGTGAGAAGTCACTCAGTTTGATTCAATTATTGTCAGTTAATAATATGAATTATTTAGCGATAATGAAGTTTTGTTTTATTCGTATTATTAACGTAATAAAACATAAACATCTTTTTATATAAAATAGGATACTTTATTAAAGTTATTCTATAAATAGAATATATTATATTTTATTTAAAAGATTTTTCTTTAAATATGGACCGTCAGATTAAAGTAATCAATCTAGACCGTTCATGGATTAGTTGCTATGCATTTCATTTTTCTATAAATAGCAGCTCATTCCTTCATTATTTCTTACGAATTCACTGACCTCTAGAGAGAGAAACTATAGAGAGAGAGAAGAAAAGTATTCTGATACTTAACTACTTCCTTATTTTAGTTCTTCTTTAAAACGATAAGTGGTGTTATTCTTTCTTATTCATGAAGAGAACTATTGTTATTCCATTTCTTATTATTCTGTTTGAATAACCTGTATACGCGGTCTACCCTATACTTAGTGACATTCTTCTATTATTCTGTTGGAACATCCTGTCTGTGTGTTTTACACCGGACCTGGTTCCGTTTTTATTATTATTCTGTTGGAACATCCTGTCTGTGTGTTTTACACCGGACCTGGTTTCGTCTTTATTATTATTCAGTTGGAATATCTTGTCTGTGCGTTTTACGCCGGACCTGGTTCCATTATTTATTATTCTATTAGAATAACCTGTCTGTGCGGTCTATTGCATGTATGATGATTTCTTTTGTTATTCCATTCTTTATTATACTCAGTTGGTTAAGTTTTGACTTCTATACTCTATGAAATTTGTGGAACATCCTTGATAATTGCGTTTCATCCAGTATCTTTTCATGAAAATATTCTTCTAAGCGTTATTGAATTTTACTCCACAAAGCAGTATCATGTTGACAATTTGGACGTTGTTAATTCTTGGATAAATTAATTCTTGAACTTGTTTTATTGAATTTTTATATCATTGTCATCATCCTCATGTTTATAAAATATTGAAAGTCATCTGTGGCCTGTAGTGCATAGGTGGACTTGGTATGATTATGACCAGGGATTATTCGGTATAATCATGACCGTAATGTTACAAATGATGTGGTAAAAGTCCTCATTGGCCTGTAGTGCATTGATGGACATTTGTTGGCATGATCATGACCATTAATGAATACACGAATATCCTTGGCCGTAGTGCAGGGGTGATTCGATGATGTGGATTATTTTATTAAGCTGAGTCCCAGCGATAACAGTGTTGAAAAATCTTTTAAATCATAGAAGATAGTAGATTTTATTTTCTAATTGACTCTTTTAATGGATTGCTTGTTCCGCTGCAGTTAAACTTGATGTTCGTTATATTTTATCAGTTTAACACTGTTGAAGGCTAATGATAATTTATTCTGCATTATCTTAGTCATAATATTTCTTACTGGGCTAGTTGAGCTCACCCTTTCTTTCACTGTTCTCTTCAGGAAATGAGAATATAGCTGGGACGAGTCGGGAAACGGAGTGATGGTCCAGAGGATAGCATTAGTAGTCCTCACTATTCTGTGAAATAGTGTGATAATAATTGTAATGAGGACTCCGTTTGAGTATGAATACTCTCCAGAAGATAATATTTGTATTCAAACTCACAGATTATGTTTGATCGTATTGTACACGACAGTTGTATTATTAAGTTGTATTTGTATTCAATACCATGTATCTGGCGACCCAAGATGGGTGATGTATACCTAATTTTGGGGGCGTCAGAGTATTTAGTTGCCAGAAAGCCATAAGGAATATGAAATTGACTTAACGAACGTTATAGTTTAATGGTTCGGATAAGTTAGGTGATGGTAAAATCGTAACCTTTGATGGTTAATATATGGGAGCTGGGCTAAATAATTCCTTTAGAGAGCGAAGGTTTATACGAAACTGGCAACCGATCTAACTCACTGTTATGGGCAGTGTAGATGAGACGAGAACTTATTTGTTGGTTATTTGTGGAAAACCAATCAGAGTACCATATAGACTATTAGCAAAGACACGACGTGTGCTGAGTCCTAGGAGAGTATAAGAAGAAAATAAGAATGTAAATCATCAAAGATGATGATCATATGACTAAGACATCTCCGTATGTCATGAAGCCGTAAACAGGTAGTAAATAAAGTTAGTCGCGTAAACTTAGATTGCAGGAACACGAACCCTAAGAAGTAAAGTTAAGTAAACTAATGCGTAAAGTCAAGTATATGACTAATTAGTTTATGTGTTATTTCCTTATGTGCTACATAGGAATTGGAATGAGCAGTTCATCATTAACTATAAGTTGTAGCTATGTGTAAGGCAAGTTTCCTAACTTCATTCATATTACATGAATGCTAGTTTCTTAAACTTCTCAGATGTTGAACTTGAGAAGTCTTGTCTATGTGCATATGTACGATATATGTACAAGGTGGTAGTATGTATGAGGCCTTGTGACACAATTTGAACACTTCAGTGTTTCATTGAGATGAATTGTTCTGTGATTGAAATGTTCAATATGAGTATGTTCTGTTTATACATGAACAGTTATTGTTAAGTCTGTGCTAATGATTCTAGCTAGACAGGATATGTATGAAAAAAGTTAGAAGAATGAAAGTAGTGTAAAGAGTATGTGACGAATGTTTTAAAATGATAGGAATCAGGATTATTCATATTGTTCAAGCTGATTCATAACCTTTGTTCAGTTATTGAAGTCTTAAAATAATGTTTAAATTCTTAAAGTTGTTTGTTCAACTGCTACAACTTGTTGGGCAATTGAATGGTCACACTTGCTTTAAATAAAAACATTTTCAGCGAACGATGTTAGAAAGAACTTAAGGATCACGTAAAGATCAAGCTAATCGGTATCCAGAAGAAGTGTCATTCATTAGATGAATGAGCGTGAAGATCAAGCAAAAACTTGTAATGTAGAATAATGTAATTAAGCTATAGAATAGTCTAATGAACTGTTATGTATCCTTGGTGGCGGATGAAAGTCACTCTTGTAAGATGTAAAGAATAATGTAATTATCATTATTTGTAATCAACGAGATTATAAGGTATTAGAACTTAGGATTTGAGAATGTATGTTTAGAAGGAGATGGAATCGTGACGTACGAAATCCGGGTGTGAAAATAGACCAGATTTCGGGGCACTACAGAATCACCTTGATGATCTCGATAGTCTGCTGTACCAATTCTGGACCTAACAACTGACGTTCTCCTACTTCGTCCCGGCATAAAGGAGTTCTGCATTTCCTGTCGTACAACGCTTCGTAAGGTGACATGTCAATACTTACGTGATAAATGTTATTATAAGCAAATTCAACCAACGGTAGATGGTAATCCCAATTTCCTTTAAAATCCATAATATATGCTCTGAGCATATCCTCTAATGTCTGGATTGTCCTCTCACTTTGTCCGTCAGTTTGAGGATGATACGATGTGCTCATTCTCAACTGCGTCCCCAAGCATTCCTGTAGTCGTTTCTAGAAATTTGATGTGAAACGTGGATCTCTATCTGACATAAACAACACTGGGACACCGTGTCTTGATAAAATTTCCTTCACATATAATTTTGCCAACCGATCTAGGTTAAATCTAATCTTGATTGGCAAAAAGTGTGCCGACTTCGTCAATCGATCGACAATCACCCAGATTGCATCGTAACCTTATTGAGTCATTGGAAGACCTACCACAAAATCTATTGTGATATGCTTCCATTTCCATTCTGGTATTTCTAACGGTTGTAACAATCCACTTGGCCTTTGATATTCAGCTTTAACTTTATGACACGTTAAGTATTTTGCCACACATTCAACAATATCGTTTTTCATATTCGACCACTAGAAATGAAGTCTGAGATCCTGATACATTTTCGTACTTCTAGGGTGAATCGAATATCGTGAGTTATGAGCCTCACTCAAAATTTCCTCTTTAATTTACGGTACTAGCGGAACCCAAATTCTCCCTTCAAATCGAAGTAATCCTTCCGAATCAAATTTAAATTTGTCTTCCTCACCTTTAGACACTTTTCTTTTTATCTTTTCATAATTTTCATCTTGAAGTTGTGCATTCTTTACCTTATCCACCAACATTGAACTGCTCCCCATCTAGAACAATTTTTCATCTGATTCTGTCGGATATTTAATTTCCAACTCCATCCTTGCCATTTTTGCTACTAGCTTCTCCTAAGCAGTCAACATCATTAATTTCTCCCGTCTCTTTTTAGTTAAGGCATCAGTAACAACATTCGCCTTTCCGGGATGATAGAGAATCTCGCAGTCGTAGTCTTTAATCAACTCTAGCCATCTTCTCTGTCACATATTCAAATCCTTTTGTGTAAAGATATACTTCATACTTTTATGGTCTGTATATATCTCACACCTCTCTCTATAAAGATAGTGCCTCCAAATCTTCAGAGCAAACACTACTGCAACTAACTCCAAATCATAGGTCGGATACCCTTTCTCGTAATCTTTCAATTGACGCGATGCGTACGCAATAACTATATCGTTCTGCATAAGCACACAACTTAGCCCTTTATGCGATGCGTCACTATACACCACAAAATTTCCTGTATCATCAGGCAATGATAACACAGGTGTTGAACTCAAACTTTTTTTTAATTCTTGAAAACTCTCCTCACACTTCTCCGTCCAAGCAAACTTAACTGCCTTCCTAGTTAAATTTATCAGTGAAGTTGTGATCTTGGAAAAGTCTTGAATAAAACGCCTATAGTAACCTGTCAATCCCAAGAAACTTCTTACTTCTGACGGTGTCTTTAGCTGATCCCAGTTTATTATAGCTTCAACTTTCGATAGATCTACCAAGATTCCATCCTTGTCAATGACATGCACAAAAAACTGCACACGTTTTAGCCAAAACTCATATTTCAAGAATTTAGTGTACAACTTCTATCTTCTCAATGTCTCCAACGTCACCCTTAATTGTTCAACACATATGTTCCTCCTTGGTCTTAGAATACACCAATATATCATCAATAAACACCACTACAACTTTATCTAAGAATGGTTTAAACACCCTATTCATCAAATTCATGAACGCTGCAGGTGCATTGGTTAAACCAAATGACATAACTAGAAACTTATAATAACCATACCGAGTTCTGAATGCCGTTTTCGGTACATCCTCCTTTCTTACTTTCAATTGATGATATCCACTTCTTAAGTCTATTTTTGAAAAGTACCTCGCTCCATTCAGTTGATCGAACAAGTCATTGATTCTCGATAACGGATATTTATTTTTAATCGTGACCTTATTCAATTCCTTGTAATCAATGCAGAGCCGCATCGGTCCATCTTTCTTTTTAACAAACAATACTGGCGCTCCCCACAACGATACACTTAGCTAGATATGCTTCTTATCTAAAAATTCTTGCAACTATACCATCAACTACTTCATCTCTACTATGGCCATTCTATATGGGGCTTTAGATTTCGGGGCTTTTCCTGGTGTTAAATCAATCACGAACTCGATTTCTCGATTTGGCAGAAGTCCAGACAAATAGTTTGGAAATATGTCTGCAAAATCTCTAATGACCGGTATCTCTTCTAACTTCGCACTCTTCTTCTGTGTATCGACTATATAGGCTAAGTATCCTACACATCCTTGTCTCAGTAACTTTTTAGCTTGCATCACCATCAGACAACTTGCTTGTCGAGGTGACTTACTGCCATAAAAAACCACCCTTGACCGAGTCATAACATTAACACATTTCTTTTGGCAATTAATTATTGCCCTACAATTGAATAACCAATCCATTCCAAGTATAACTTCAAATTTCCCAAGTTTATTTGGTATCAAATTTACCATCATCTCGTAACCCTTTATATCCACCCTACAATTCCTGTATATAAACCTAACAGGAATCACTTCTCTATTCGAAATCTCTATGCTTAAAGGGAAATCTAATTCTTCTTGAGGAAAATCTAAATTCCAAGCAAAATCATCGGATATAAATAAACAGGTAGCACCCGAATCAAATAACACATAAGCATTAATACCATTGATCAGAATGATACCTGACACCCCATCCTTTGATTGCACATCATCTTGCACGGTCATGTTGAAAGTTCAAGCAGTAGGTTGGCTTAATTGCACTTCCTCCACTTGCACCTCCCATTGTCTTCCTAGGGCAATCACGAGCCATATGATCCTTCGACCCGTAAGTGAAACAGGCTCCTCCTTTCTTCAGACTAAATCAATTTGTTGCAATGTGAACCTCCTGGCCACAATTGAAATACACTCGCTTACCCTTCAGATACACATCAGTGCGGTTCTTCCCGCAAGTAGCATAAGCTTCAAACTTCTTCTTTTGTTGAATTCCTTGCTATCCTCCCTCATTTAGATTCTCATTCCATTTCGTCTTACGGTTATTTCCTCCATTATTGCTTCCACCAGCCTTGTTTTCATTCTCATTCTTCCTATTCTTTTGTTCTTGATTATACTTAGTTAAGGCATCGTTTCCTCCTTCAGCGATAATTACCTTTCTAGTACTGTTGCAAATGTATTTAACTGGAACATTGAAACATTGATATACAACAAGGGCTTCAACCATTGTTCAAACCTTCTCGCCTTATGCTCATCGGTATTGACTTGGTACGGAGCAAATCTAGCCAGCTCATTAAACTTTCCAACATACTCTGGCATAGACATGGTTCCTTGCTTTAGTTCTAAGAATTGAACTCCTATCTGATTATGGGAACTCATCGAAAAGTACATCTCAAAAAACATCTCTTTAAACCTATCCCACGCAACTATTCATTGTCCTCCACGAACCTTATTCGCCTGCCACCAATAGTTAGCTTCAGACTTCAACATAAACGTCACGAATGCGGTTTTCTGATCCTCATTAACTCTGACAACGTCAAACACCTTCTTCATTTCCATGATCCAAGTTTAGGCTTCAATTGGATTCATAGATCCTTGAAACTCTGGTGGTCCAACTGCTTTGAAGTCCTTGAAACTCGTGGCTTAAGCTTGCGGCTGATTCGCAAGTGCTCCCGTTAACAAAGTCACCAACTGCTGAACCGGGTTAGCGTTGGCCTCATTATTATTATTATTAGTAGACCTCTCATGAGGTGGTTGTTGGCATGATTGTTTTCTTCTTGGAGTCATTTTTTATTTAAAATATACGCTTATTAAATCACTGCTCAATTCCTTGAATATTTAAGGTTTGACTTTAAACATGCTAAGATTAAAGCTTAACACATAATATTTCAATAAACTTCGACATTTTATTCATTCATAGTTTTCAAAACAAAGTAAGGATAGCATCTCTGCTATCAACATCAACTTTCCTGAACTTGACAAGTTTCAGGATTACATACTCATCTTACCTCTTTATTTATCACAAAATAAGGAATTTACAATTTATTTAATTATATACTTAATCACATATTATTATTATTCTTTCTATCTTGGCATATTAAGACGTCGAGAGGCTTCTCTATGCTCTTCCTCTATAATACGATACATCATCCTACGATCCATCATGTACCATGACAAGTCTTCAAATTGAGCTGGGTAATAAAAGACTCGATCCTGGGCCCTGTTAATCACAGAATGAAAAGCATAATCCATTTCATTTATCTTAACCTTCTTCATCTAAACCTTGGCTTCAATACAATCTGCACGCTGAGTAGCCTTCATCCATGCGTCCTCTGCTCTCGCACGCTTAGCTGACTCCTCCTTTAAGTCATCCTTTAGCTTTTCAACTTCAGTCTTCATCTTCTCATTCTCAGCCAATAGCTCCTCTTGATGTCCCTCTGTATGAACTAGGTTCCATTCTGTGTTCCCAAGTCGTGAGTCGATTTCCTAAATCTTCACATCCTTCTGCACTATAGTAGCCTGACGCATGTCAGTCAATTCCTCAATCCTATCCTGTAATTCTATATTTCAGTTATATAGCTCATCATGCATCTCAGCTGATATAGAGTTTTGTGGAAACTCCACAGGATCCTCCTCATCATCCTCCACCTTAATCTCCTCAGAGTCCTCCTCATCATGATCAGACACATGCTCATTCTCCTGTCCTTCCTCTGTGATTGACAGAGAAGGCTCCCTCTGGATCAACTGCTCCCGAACCACATGGACGTCTCGGGCCTCCTCATCTCTAAGTACCTGAGGTATCTCTTCCTTAGCTTGACTGGATCCTTCAACGTTAGACATCCTGACAAAAAAATACTTTTAAGTTTTATTTATTACGTAACACTCTTCGATACTCGCGAGCACATAAGTTATTAACACATAGCACATAAAGTATTTTATTGTTTTGTTTTATCTTCAATGAATTCCTTAATTCATTCCTTAGAATTCGATAAGAGTTTGACACCACTATATTTTCTATCGCCTTAAAGGTTACTTCCTAAGGTTTCCCCCACCTAAGGTTCATAACCTAAAGCTTTGATACCAACCTGCGACACCCCCAAATCTGGGTACTTTATTTCCACAGGATTTGGTGCTCACTATCTAAAATAATTATTTTTAACTACCTATAATCAAGGATAATTACATAAATTAAACAACTTAAATAATAATCCTCCCCTTTATAGGGTTACATCAACATAAAACAAATCCAAGGTAATCTAGCCTTAAACTGTTACATGAGTTTGCGGAATACATCACAAAATAAAATAAGTCTCATAACAGAATTCTATTAAATAAAATCAAACATAACTTCATCACTTGGACATCTTTCCCTTGCCTTTGCTAGAAGACGGTTTATCAACTTTTTTCAACTTTAGCTGCAGTGTTAAATGCAAAAGTGAGCAAACAATGGCTCACTAATATAATGATGACAAAAGTAATAGCATAGGAGTGAACAGTGAATATTGAACAACTAGGAACTTTTTCTTTGAATCAAGATTAGTAAATAAGTTCGAGGTTTATATCTGAGGGTCTCAAGACCATGAACTATGTCTCAAGGTTATTAAGTATTTTTACTTCAACCTTTAACAGTCATTTAGACTATACAAATATTTACTTTCGTACTTAGGGGGATTAGCCCTTTGTACCATGTATTGTGCACAAACATCTAAACGCTAATGCGTACATAATCCCCTATATCAGGGTGTTCATCTTAGTTTGACTTTAAGATTTTTGCTATAACACCCCCATATCTATACTCCCACGGTATCCGATATGGTGCTTACTACTAGTCAATTAATATAACACATTCAAATCTATACGCTCATGGAATTCGATTCTATGCTTATATCTAATTGAACGACTATATAATTATTACAAGATACAATTCCCATAGATCCAATAATCACAGTATCCCATAACAGATAACAATTTCTTGGAGAACTATTATTGTGTTTGGATACCTTCACTTAGATGTATAGACTGTATCTACGAATAGTATCTATCTATCCAAAATTCAGAGTACTAGTAATAACATGAACAGTCCATATTACCAATACCCTCACTAAGATGTAGTCTATATCATGCGGATTACACTATCGTATCGATAGTACCTATCTATCAGAAATCCAGAGTATCAAGAATAACATGAACAGTCCATGTTGTTAATACCCTCACTCAGATAAATAGTTCCCAAGGATCTCAAACTAAATTAAAAATTCTAGTTACATCTATATATGTAAAGAAAACACGGTTTCGGAAATAAAAGATGTTATATATCATATATTAAGGTTCGATTATATGATTCTTTATAAAGAATTTTTTATTCCAAAGTATTACATTCAGCTAGACAGTAATATAAACTAATCTAAGTAGGGAAGCTTCCCTTTATTTACTCCAGATGTGTCAGGGTTACCATCTAATACTACAAAGGGAATGATTTACAAGAGTGAGCTATTACATGCTCAACAGGTTTTATATTTATAACAATATATGATTTGAAGAAGTATAACAGTTCAAAACTCAACTGATTGTTGTTACAATTTCTGGAATTTTTATATTTTAACCATTTCTGGATTTTTTATTTTTGTCAGTCACAAAGAGTTAGAAATTTTGTTTAGATGTGAGATAGGGGATCAGCCTATTCAACATCCTAGGAGTATGCATCTCATTCTAATCGCACCCACTTGCACCAAGTGTCAGATTCAATTGACACACATCTATCCCTATTGGGACATACAACTCAGTATAGGATGTCTTACCAAAATAATTTGGTTTGACACAACAATTTATACTCAATAAACAATATCATATGAATAAATTATTCATTATATAGTTATGTTGAAGCTATAGCAATAACATTACAATAATTGGCAATTCAAGTTTAGGTTTGGTAACACATATTGAAAGTAATTCAACATATGAATCTTGTTCTGCGAATTAAAACATGGTTTAGTAAACTTACGAAAGTAATTACGGTAAGGGAACTTGCTTAAGTAATTAGGGTTAGGGAACTTGCCTAAGCGAAGATCAATCAAGCAACGCTACTCGATTCGTTAATAAACACCTCAAATGTTCATTCATATAAATTTAACACATTAGTATTGATAACAATACTCAAATACATAAACTATTTATGTTTAAGTTAAGTTCGATACGGTTTCGGTGTTCAAAAACTTTATCGGGTAATTAATAAGTAAAATAACTCGGTTAAACTTTATTTATAAGCTTTATTATATTTTTTGATAATTTATATATTTTTTATAATAATTTCTGGAAGCTTATAACAAATTTTAAGTATTTATTTATCCCTTAAATGATTTTTAAATGATTTATTTTTATTTATAAATAATTAATATTTATTTACAATATTATAAAAATCGTGTCTATTATTTTTAAATAATTTATAATCATTTATTATGATTTTTAAATCATTAATGTTATTTATAAATAATTATTAATTATTTATAAATAATTATTTTAATTACTTTATTATTAACTTAATTATTAATAATATCCAAATAAATAAAATATTTATTGAATTTACGTAAAAATATTAAAAGTTAATTATTATAACTTAAAATAATTTTTAAAACTATTTTTATAATTATTTATATTTATTTATTAATTATTTCTAATTTTTATTAATTTATTTATTAGAAATTATTTTCTATCTGTCGCTAAAGCTCTATAGTGACAGAAAGTGTCGCTATATGTGTTCTTGAGTTTCTGGGAATCAGTTGGTCATGGACTAGAGGTCACTTTGACCTTAATCTAATTCTATACTGTTAATGATTTTGGGTTTGGAAGTGTATGGGTGTTATAGTACTCATGTAGTAGTACAACAATATACCAATTTCATGCTTTAACCTACATATAACAAGAAGTTATAGACGCTCAAAGTCACTGTCAGAGCTGTTCTTGAGTTTTTGGGTAACCCAAAAAAGTGGTCATGGTCGGTCAACGGTTTTGTGGCTTCTAGAACTTTCAATCCGTGTGATAGATTTGTGTTTTGTTTGTTGTAATAGGTAGTCTATATATCAAGGTACATATATGTAACACTGATTTGGATAGAGTATGATTTTAAGGTCTAAATCTATGTTGGTCAAAGTACAGCCAAAAGATGTTCTTCATGTTCTTCAGTTTTCTGGGTAACCCAGAAAACATAGTCATGCTCGGTCAACGACTTTTGACCATTAATTCTAGTAATCCTATGAATTGATTAAGCATTTGAGTGTCATAGAT
Organism: Panax notoginseng; assembly: GCA_016801055.1. Taxonomy (NCBI): domain Eukaryota; kingdom Viridiplantae; phylum Streptophyta; class Magnoliopsida; order Apiales; family Araliaceae; genus Panax; species Panax notoginseng. The sequence continues at coordinate 132,089,555 of CM029015.1, forward strand.
ATGTAGTATGTATATCAGGGTCTCAATTCATTACATTTGGACATCATAACGACAAACAAAAAACGATTAAAATGTTGGTCAAAGTAACCAGTTCAACCTGTTCTTGAGTTTTCTGGGTAACCTAGAAAACAGAACTTCGTGATCGGTCAACCACTTTTGACGACCTATATCTTGCAATATATGATTCTAATGAACCTATTTTTTTTTTCAGATTAAAGACCTCGTGTAATACTACAACTAACATACCATTAGTAGACCTAACTATTAACATAAACGGATCTACAGGCTCTGACATTCGGTTGTCAGACATGTTTTTCTAGAATTTCCAGTTGGCTTAAAACACTATTTTGATGCATCTAGATGTTATGAAAACATGTTCTATCAACTTAGCATACTTTCTAACATGTTATTACATATATCTAAACATCTAAACAACAAATTAAATATAGCATCAAAGATCTAGGTTAAAATTAGGGTTTGCACCTTTTCTTACTTGATTTTGATTTTTGTCTACTGATTCTATTGTTGTTACCACCAAGGCTTGTTTTGGTATGTTTATAAGAGTGTATAGGCTTAGAGAATTCGTGAGTTTGGCCAGAGGATGGGCTACTATTTATAGACTTAAGCAACTTAGGGTTTGTTTTGTCTTTTTCACCAACTTGTCGCCCAAAATATATGTTGTTATGTTGCTTGTGTTGTTTGGGGAGGGTTGCCAGACCATGTGCACTCTTGGGACTTGGTTTGGTGACTCCTAACCTACTTGTGAGCTAGTTTGATTAAATTAGTAACTTAATTATGCCCTAATCCTCTTTAATCTTGATTAGGGTTTTATTTTTTATGATTAGGGTTGTTTAATGATGTTTATTAACACCTAATTGAAGTTTAACAATCATGATTAGCTGTTAGGATAACCTAATTAGGGTTTAGTCTAGCTAATTAGAGTTAGGGTTTAAAATTAGGGTTAGGATTTATAATCTAGGGTTAGGGTTTGTAATCTAGGGTTCTTAACTAAGATTTTTCTCAAATCCTAATAAGCACGACAACGCGTTTTGTCAGTGTAAGCACGGCAAAGCATCTTGTCAAAATATGTATACCGAAAATTCTATTTCAGAAGAAAAATTTTAAGCATGACGTGTCAAGCACGTCAATTTTTGGACGAAAATTTATTTGAACTAATTTGTTAAATAAAGTATATAATAACACAAAACACTTTCAGAACGGAGAGATTTTATTAATATAATTGAATTGACATAACTGAATCTTATTGGGTTTCACATCTGCACTAAAGAAAGTTTAGTTTGGAATATCATAACAGTGATTCTAGAATTTTAGAACACTCATAAATTATGGATTAGTCCAATCCATAAAGATTTGTTAGCTATTCGAAGGTTTAACACGGTAATAAAAGATTGAACAATGATACATAAGTCAAAGATTGAATATTAGCAATATACAATTGTATAGACATTGTATATACAAAGTATTACATTTAAAAAAGTTAGAAAACTCATTTGGGACAATGAACTTGAACAGTTTATGCTTTGAGTAGCAAGAAACGAAAGTTAGGAACTTGCATAACAATATCAAGTTAGGAATATAAAACTTACTCAATGTAAAAGAATTAGAATACAAGAGCTTGCATAATGAAAAATTGAGGTTAGAGAACTTGCCTCGTGCGTAAGCTACACAAGTATAATATACGTTCGCCAAATACCCTATACATACCATTAGAACCACGATACTAATTAGTTATATTAATGCTAACTTCATTGGTTTACTTTTCATTTTAGTCAAGTCTATAATCTTTACTTAAGATCTGATTATCCCAATCATTCACATATCATGAACCTGAACCCCTAATTATATTATAGTACACAACATGGTAATTTCAAAACAACTCCAATTATGACATCACATTACGGACTTTCACAACTTATTAATTTATAACCTATAATTTCATCTTTGTGATTACAATAGGTTATTATGTCTTATAACATGTTTTAGGTTTCTCTACAATCATTAAAATAAGTTAGTTTAACATTCCCCCAGCTATATTGTTAACAGTTCATTACTGGGTCTGCTTGACCACTGGCGCGGCTGTGCCCTAACTACCCTTGGACCCAGCGCGCACGTGCCCAAAAGCAGTGTAAGACCCTAACTTTTATGAATAAAAATTTATTTTCTCTAAATATCATTTTGAGTAATACGGTGTCGATTTGATATAATGTTATAGTTGTGGGTAATATTTACAAATTTTGAAAAGTAAGCAAGTTTTAATAAAATATTCGTTTGGACGAGGAATATTCGTTTTATCAGGCAATATTCGTACGACGACCCCACAACGGAATTACTGTCGGAGTTAGAAAACGACATAAATAACTTTTTATATAAATAACGGCAAAAGTTTTATCGTTAACTGTTGAAATACACAGTGATAAAAGTACAGTAATACGCGTGGTTGCATAGTAGCACCCGATATTGTATAGTATCTTTGATTATTGATGCTTACGTGAGAAGTCACTTAGTTTTATTCAATTATTGCCACAATAATTGCTGCATAGTATCTCATATTATTGATTCAATTATTGTCATAGTATCATCTGCATAATAATTTGTATTATTAAATCAATAATTGAGACGACAAAGTTATTCATATTATTATTTACATTATTGACGATGTCTAGAAAGTTCTGTCGAGGAAAGGGGCTTGGTCACCTAATTACGCGCCACTAAAGAGAAGTCCTTATCGGAAAGCCCCCTCTTTACTGGGAATGATCTAGTTGTTAATATTGTGAGTTAAGTGAATTAAGATAAATAGAGGAGTTTTTTTATGAAGTATTTGTTGTAAATTTTACTTATTACATGAACCCTCACTTACTCATTTTTTCAAATCATCGGTAGAAAGTTATCTCAGTTATTATTTTATAGTAATAAAACATAAAACTTTTTATATAAAAAAGAATACTATTTACAAATAGAATATATTTTATTTTATTTTATAGCATAGTGTTTGTATAGTATTGCATAGTGTTTGCATAATATTTTTACTATGCAGCATAGTTCTGCATAGTTAATCATGTGAAATCTGAAATTTTATCCATGATTATGCACTGTTAGTCCGTGATATTTTTTATTAAATAGTATCTTGACATTCTCCTGTACATAGGATGCTAAGTTTAGAATTGAAAATCACACCAGAATCAGAGAATTCTTCTTCTATAATATTGAACATACTTCTTTTGAGTTTAAGGAAGCTTTGAGTGTAGATGTGACACCCCCAAATCTTGGTACTTCAATTCCCATGTAACTTGGTGTTGACTGTACAAACATCATATGTCTATCTACCCATAATAAATAAAACCATAATATAGATAGAAATAAATCCTCTCCTTAAGGAGTTACAACATATAAATATAAATATATCAATCCCAAGTCATACTAACCTTAAATCTCAAATGCGGAAACATAAACAAATAATTAGTCTTACACAACATTGACATAAGTCTGAAACATAATACATTAAATAAACAACAAGTCTTCATCACTTGTTAATCTCACCTTTGCCTTTGCTAGTAGAAGGCTCGTCGGACCTTCGTTCTTAACTGTAATGTTATTATTACGCAAGAGTGAGCACGATTGCCCACAAGTATAATAATGTAATAACAATATAATAACATGCGAGCGAACCAAAGACTTCTGAAATAAGAAACTCGACTTTTGAATCAAGAATGAATAACAAAAATCAAAAGAACTCCTGAGGGTCATAAGACCTTGAACTACGTCATAGGTTGTCTGTAGATTAGTAGGAGATGAAATTCCTTTCTAATTCTTCTTTAATCTCACAATTTCCCTCAAATATCTCTCTAACTCTATCTGAACTTCTCTAAGCTAAGACTCATAAAATGAAATACGTAAAAAAAAATAAGACTGATGAATGCGCATTGATAACCGGCATGGTCAGTTAATCCCCTTCGTGGGTTAACTGCCCAACTCCTCTTAGGGGCTTGTTTGGCTAGCCTTTAAAAGGCTCTTTCCCATTTAATTTAATTAATCTCTTATTATATAGTTTAATAATGTCACACCCATTTAAGCAATTAATCAAATATCTTATTTAATTTAATTTAAATAAAATATATTAATTTCTCATTAATTCACATAGTCACATAATTAAATTCTCATTTATTAATTATGTCAAATCATTAAATCTCTAATTAATTATTAAATTAATTAGAATAACATTATGCTTATTAAATAATTCATTTAATCCAATAAGCTCAATTAAATACATACTTTGAATAATAAAATTCTTCACATTAATTTAATCAATGTAACACATTTAATTAAATTAATCTACCACAAATTCATCAATTAATTATTTAACCAAATAATTAAATCATCAAAAAAATATTTATTTAAATCAATAAATATTCAAATTAAATTACAAAATCTCATTCGTCACATCTTTCCCCCCTTAAAAGGATTCTATCCCCAGAGTCACGACCTAATCAATTCGTCCCGTTACATTCTCCCCCCTTACAAAGATTCAGGTCCTAGAATCTCTACATAGATTAAGTAAATAATTGAGGATAATTCTTTATCATATGCTCTTCGAGTTCTCACGTAGCTTCTTCAGCGTTGTGGTTTCTCCAGACTACCTTAACAGATGGTATTACTTTATTTCTGAGAACTTGCTAATTTCTGTCAACTATCTGAACAGGAATTTCTTCATAAGATAAGTTTGTCTCAAAATGTAGGGGTTCATATTCAACCACATGCTTATACTCGGGTTTGTAGGGTCGTAAAACTGAAACATGGAAGACGTTGTGGATATTCTCGAGTGCCAGAGGTAAGGGTACCTCATACGCAACTTCTCCAATCCTTCGCAGTACCTCAAAGGGTCCAATGAATCTTGGGCTTAATTTTTCCTTCTTTCTAAACCTGATCTTTCCTTTCCAGGGAGAGACTTTCAAAAACACATAACTACCCGATTCAAACTCAACATTTTTATGGCGTGGATCAGCGTATTTCTTCTGCCTATCTTGAGCTGCTACCAGTCTTATTCGGATTACTTTGACTATCTCTGCTGTCTGCTGTACCAGTTTTGGACCTGGTAATTGTCTCTCGCTGACTTCATCCCAGTATAGCGGAGTTCTGCACTTTTTGCCGTACAACGCTTCATAAGGTCGCATGCCAATACTAGCGTGGTAATTGTTGTTGTAGCCAAACTCTACGAGCGATAGATGATCATCCCAATTTCCTTCAAAGTCCATTATACAAGCTCTTAACATATCTTCTAATGTCTAAATCTTTCTTTCACTCTGCTCGTCTGTCTGAGGGTGATATGTCGTACTCATTCTCAACTATGTACCCATACATTCCTGTAGTCGTTTCCAGAAGTTTGATGTAAAGTGCGGATCCCTATCAGAAACAATTGACACCTGAACTCCGTGCCTCGAAACAATCTGTTTTACATATAATTTTCCCAACTGGTCTAAGTTGAATCTAATTCTAATCGGAAGAAAGTGTGCAGATTTCGTTAATCGGTCAACGTTAACCCGTACTGCGTCATAGCATTTCTAAGTTGTAGAAAGGCCAACCACGAAATCCATCATAATATGTTCCCATTTCCATTCTGGGATCTCTAACGGTTTCCTACGTACTCCCATGTATCAAGGAGTTTAGGTCAACATAGTTCGCCCCTCAGGACGATTTGGTAGCCAACAAAAAGTTTGATCCTATGTGGAGGATAAACTGCGGGGGAAGAAAGATTAATCCTAAGTTCAGGATAAACTCCAGTTGTGAAAAGTTTGATCCCATGTTTGGGGACAAACTGCAAGTGTGAAAGGTTCAATCCCTAGTGGGATAACCGAAGTTGAGTAAGGGTTAAAAACTGAGGAAAGGATCTGATGATCCGAAAACCAGGCTACTGGCTTGAAAAGTGTGTTTCCCTTAGGGGTGCAGTGTGGAAAAAGAGTTGTATGTAGTGAAGGGTTAAAGAACCGGAATGACTGGTGATCTGATGATCTAATACCAGGATGTTTACTTGATGGCAACTTCAGACATAGTACCGTTTCACGGTGTCTGAGTTGATAAGCTGTGAAAATTCATCGTCGTCCATTTCCTGTAATCTAAGAGCACCTCCTGTCAATACCACCTTGACAATAAACTGGCCTTCCCAGTTAGGGGCGAATTTTCCCTTAGACTGATCTTGGTTATCGATGATCTTCTTTAAAACCAAGTAATGTTGTTTAAACTGCCGTAGCCAGACTTTCCTGTTGTAGGATCGGGCGATCCTTTGTTGGCATAATTGACTATGAAAGATAGTTGCGGTTCACCTTTCGTCTATTAGAGACAATTGGTGATACTTATCTTGTACCCATTGGTGTTCATCCAGCTGAGCATCTATCAACACTCTGAGGGATTCCATTTCTACTTCTATGGGGAGTACTACTTTCATCCCATAGGTTAATGCATAAGGGGTTTGCCCCAGTTGAAGTGCGCATTGATGTTATGTAGGCTAATAGAGTAAGAGGCAATAAGTCAGGCCAATCTTTGTGGTTGGCGGACAACTTTTGCATGATCTTCTTGATGTTTTTGTTAGCCGCTTCAACAGCTCCATTCATCTTTAGACGGTAGATTACGGAGTTAAGATGTTTGATATGGAATTTACTGCATAACTCCTCCATCATTTTGTTGTTGAGGTTCTTAGCATTGTATGATACAATCACCTCTGATTGTCCATATCAATAAATGACATTGTTTCTGATGAAAGCAATGATGACTTCTTTGGTAACCCTGGGGAAGGAGGCTGCTTCTACCCACTTGGTGAAGTAGTCGATCATGGTAAAGATAAAGCGATGTCCATTACTGGCTTTGGGCTCGATGGGCCGTATTATGTCCATTCCCCACATTGAGAAGGGTCAAGGCGAACTTATATTGTGGAGCTCCCATGGAGGGGCAAGGATAGCACTCCCATGAATTTGGCATTGATAACATCTCCTGACGTGGTCATTGCAGTCAGCCTTGAGAGAAAGCTAGTAATGTCCCGTTCTAAGAATTTTCTTTACAAGTAAAGGGCCGCTCATATGTGGACCACAGACTCCACCATGGACCTCATCCATGAGTCTCTTCGCTTGATCCTTATCCAGGCATCAGAGGAGACCTAGTCCTATATTTCTCTTGTAGAGTGCATCTCCGCTCAGGTAGAATTTCATAGCAAGCCGATGAATCCGCCTTTGTTCCGTCAGGCTCGCCCCAGCGGGTGTAGATCCATCTTGTAAGTACTCCTTGATATGCTGATACCAAGGTTGTTGGATGGGAGGCAGTTCATCCGATACTTCTCCAACATAGATCTCATAGGCTGGTGCCTTTTGCAGGGTAAATGTGACGCTTGGCATGTGTTCCTTTTCAGGTATATGAATCAAGGAGGCCAAAGTTGCTAATGCATCTGCGAAATCATTCCTATTATGAGGAATGTGTAGAAAGGAGATCTCTTCGAACTCCGAAGTCATCTGTAAAACTTGTCGATGGTAAGGCAACAAATGTAGCTTTTTAGTTTGATAGATTCCTGTGGATTGTTTGACTACCAACTCTTAATCCCCAAAGACAGTTAACCGCCTAATGCCTATTAAACGGGCGAGTTTTTGCCCCATGATATAGCCTTCATACTCAGCTGTGTTATTGGTGCTGACAAACTGTAATTTGACGGACGACGGGATACTGCTCCCCTGTACCGGATACTAGAACTGCTCCAGCTCCAGAACCTTCCATATTAATAGCTCCATCAAAATACATGTTCCATGTTTGACATGTATCGTACTGATGGTGCTGCTGAATTGTCATTACCCCTTCATCGAGAAAATATGTTTCCAAGGGTTTGAAGTCCCCTAAAGCTGCGGCGGCCAGTTGATCTGGTATTCCTTGACCTTTAATGGATTTTTGTGTCACGTAAACTATGTCAAATTATTACAGAATCAACTGCCATCTGGACAACCGACAATTTTGTATGGGCTTACTGAACACATACTTGAGAGGATCCACGCGGGATATAAGATGGGTTGTGTGCCCATAGAGGTAATGTTGTAACCTCATGGCAGCCCATGATAAAGCACAACAAGTCTTGTCAATCAGAGTGTACTTGTGTTCACTGCTACTAAATCTTTTGCTGAGGTAATAGATAGCTCGTTCTCGGCCTCTGTCGTCTTTCTGACCCATCATACAGCCCATGGCATTATCACTTATGGATAGGTACATGAACAGGGGAACATTATTCCTGGGTGATACGAAGATAGGAGCTTTGACCAGCTGCTCTTTGATGATAAGGAAGGCCTTCTGGCACTCATCATTCCATTTTATGGAGGAGTTCTTCCTTAACAGCTTGAATATGGGCTCACAGGTTGCTGTGAGTTGAGAAATGAACCTGCTAATGAAGTTGACTATTCCCAAAAATCCTCGTATTTCCTTCTCTGTCTGAGGAATGGGCATTTTTGTAATGGCCTGGATTTTGGTGGGATCCAACTCAATCACTTTGTGGCTGACTAGAAATCCTAGCAACTTGCCTGATTTAACGTCGAAGGCGCACTTGGCTGGATTCAACTTCAAGTTGTACTTACGCAACCTGTTGAAAAGCTTTCTGAGATGGTCTATATGGTCTTCCTCCCTTCAGAATTTGATAATAATGTCATCCACATAGATCTCTATCTCTTTGTGCATTAAGTCATGGAAATGAGCCATCATAGCTCTCTGATAGGTAGCTTTGGCATTGTTGAGGCCGAACGACAACCGTCTATAGCAAAAGGTTCCCCAAGGCGTGATGAAAGTAGTTTTCTCACGATCCTCTTTAGCAACCATGATCTGATGGTACCCCGCGAAGCAATCAGCGAAGGAGTATATGTCGTATTGAGCAGTATTGTCAATTAGAATGTGGATAAATGGCACGAAAAAGCTATCTTTAAGGCAAGCTTTATTCAGATCCCGATAATCCACGTAAACTCACACCTTTCCTCTAGGTTTAGGCACTGGAACGATGTTGGATATCCATTCGGGATATGTGGACACCATAATAATACCAGCTTAAAATTATTTCACAATTTCTTCTTTCACCTTTAAACTCCACTCAGGTTTCAATCGCCTGACTTTTTGCTTGACTGGGTTGAATCCCTCCTTAATGGGAATGCGATGAATAACAATGTCAGTGGACAAACCCACCATGTCTTCTTGAGACCATGCAAACACATCTTGAAATTGGGTTAGTAGTGTAACCATGTCATTCTTTTGGTTTTGCGTAAGGTCTGAAATAATCTGGATTAACTTAGGGCTTTCTAAGGTTCCGAGATTGAAGGAGGTGGTTTGATCAACGTTAGGTTTAGGTTTGTCTTCGACCCATTCTTCAATCTCCAGCGGCACCTCAATGTCCTCTTGTATTTACATCAAGTCTGAGTCCAACTTTTCATTGAAGTTACAATCCTTGTGGAGAAGAGGCATCTTATCAGCAAGTACAGGCACATTTAAGTTCAGAGTCTTGAAACAAAATATGCTTTCACTGAGTATATATGAAACTATTTAATCATATAAAATGTTAGCATGTACGGACAAAACAACTACTACTACTGTACTGAAAAGTAGCATTTATGATTATCTACATGGCAGAAAGAAGTCATGCCCGTTTTACCCTTGTCGACCAAAGTAAGGAGTGTTGCTCCAATTGGCAAGGGCAAAGTTCTGGTGGACTGCAGTGATGGAGGGGCTATCATCGTCCTCCTTCTCCCGAATGATGACCATTATGTCTGGGCAATCATCGTCTCGGGTGTATCTGTTTGTATGTTCATCATGGACAATGATGCGTATGCCTGACATCATTCGGACGATGTCTTGTTTAATTCTCCGCTCCTCTTTTTCCACCTTGGGATCTGGAACAAAGACTTTTTTCTCCTTTACCAGTAACGGTTTAGGAAATAACATAACCATTACATTGGCTGGCACCTTTACCGGAGATTGTGCGGACTCTGGATTTATAGGTGGAGATAATCGACGTGTGGCTGACGTTGAAGGAATCTGCTTATGCTTATGTGGATTCCTGTAACTGGAACTGGCAAAATAGCCTAGTCCAGCTGTCCCAGTTTGACTGGACACTTGGATCGGGTGCTTAATACCCTGATGATTTTTACTCAGCTCTTGTCCCAGCTGGTGTCCTAATGACATCATTTCTTCAGTAGCTGCCATCACTTCGGCAGAAATCTTGGGTACGGGAAATGGCATCCCAATGGAATGGTATTGAGTGTTGCTTACTCCCAAAGCATGAAAATTATCCTGCTCAACGTCAGAATTAAAACTGATGAGTGGCATGTCACCCTGTTGAGGACATTCCAGTTCAGCATTGACTGTGATTAGGCTATTGTTGATAATATATTTAAGTCGTTGATAAAGAGTGGAAGGGACTGCGCCGTCCATGTGGATCCACGGTCTCCCCAAAAGCAATTTATATCCTGTATCTATTTTGAAAACCTGGAAAGATACACAGAATGTAGGGGGACCAATCTCGATTGGCAGCTCAATCTATCCGACTGAATTTCGGCGGGATCCATCAAAAGCTTTGATAATCGTATAGCTACTTCGGATCCGCTTGAGATCGACATTCATCTTCAGTAACGTAGCATAAAGACAAATGTTTAGAGATGAACCTCCAGCTAACATGTATCCGGAGGACAAAACTACAATCTGTAACGGCTTACAATGACCGGTCCCTTCAGGTGGTATGTCATCATTAGTGAAAGATATAACATTGTTGTTGAAAATGTGATCAAACAGATGTTGAAATTTTTCCACATCCACTGATTTCGGCAAGTATGCTTCTTCCAAAATCTTCATTAGAATCTTCTGGTGATCCTCAGAAGTTAAAACCAAGTCCAGTATTACAATTTGATGTGGAGCTTCTCTTAAGCTTAAAACCACCTTGGCTTCATTATGACCCATAGCATGGAGGAATTTTTCAATCTTCTCCATGGGAATTTTCCCATTTGATTTGATTATAGGTTTCATCACCCTTTGGGGAAGACACAGTGGATTTTCCTTCGATACTGCAGCAGTTGTATGAGAGGTAGATCCTTCAGCTTCTCCATAATTCCAAGGGACTTTTTGTAAGCTAATAACAGGATATTGTGGTCTGAATGGCAAGATGATGGGCTCTGGTGCAACCACTTTCAAAGGATTGTTAACTCCTTTGAGTTGAATTGTGAATGGTTTAATAGTCCCATCAGCCTCAGAGGATATAACTGCTACAAGTCCCTTCCATTTAGTGGGATAGGTATTCTCACTCTCAAATAGAACCGTATCATTGTCTGCCAGTTGCAGGACACCGCTATCAATTAGATTCTGAATAAGGTGGCGGACTGCCCAATATTCTTTAGTGTTGTGACTGCGAAAATGGGAGTGATACTGACATACTCCATCAAGATTGAACCGTCTTGACCGGGGATTAACTGGAGGTAGAAGGGATGTGATCCTTCCTTCATTGATTAGCATCTGTAGTATCTCCTCTATAGGTTGGCCCAGGTATGTATATTCCCTTCTATTGGCAAAATCCCAACGGGCTTTGGTAGTTGCTCTCTTCGTCGCTTTATCCTCCAATGTTTCATATTTTGAAGGTGACGAGGGAGTATTCATAACCAAGGGAAGGAGACTAGCATGCTCCTGGCTAATTAATTGGTGTGTAACTTAATGCTGATAGATCACCAGTTCTGCCAATTGCTTAATCTGTTTACATAGAGTTTTCATCTTTTGTTCCATCATAAACTGGAACTTTGCATAATCCAATTTGTCAACACCGACTTTGATGATCTGGGATGATTTACAGTTAAATTCGGAACTCTGTCCACTGCTCCAATTAATCATGTTGACCTCTTCCTCTTTGTGTGGAGGAAGAGGGTTGTCCAGTAATCAAACACCGATAGGATAGCCTCTTGGTGGAGGAACCACACAACATACATTCACACACAACGTGTCTCACCGTTTACAAAAATGATGACATGTGCGAAGAACTAATATCACAGATAGATATATTATAGTGTAGTAAAAAGAAATGCATTCGTACACATTCATCATAAATGTAAATGTAACATTCACACACAAGCATATAAAAGTTTTGAAAAGATTTTAATAGCGGCTTAAGTCCTCTTACTGGTGTCCCCAGCAGAGTCACCACCTGTCGACGTCGGGATTTTTATTTGTCCCTTTTCGTTTCCTTTTTTTTGGTGTTCTCAGGTTAGGTGAGATTTGTTTGAAAAAATAAGTGAAAAAGGTCTGACATGTGTAATGTCGACGATAGACTGTTAAGAGTCGCCAGTTGGTTTTTTAACTGGTTGTACCAACACAACCGAGAAAAGGTTTGCACATTGACCTAGTGATGGACACTGCTAAACGGGTCTGTGAAACCGAGATTCATTAGGGTCCGGGGACTTGCTTATGCGGAGGGAAGGTGTTAGGCACTCCCAGACATCCGTGTTGCCACGGTGATCGCCACTTTTCAAGAAACTGTTATATGAATGTGTGTGTATGTGGGTCAATGTGCTGTTATTTGGAAGTAGTGCTATGCCTCGTTCGCACCTATACGCAAGGGTTTGAATTTGTGTAAAAATTCAGTTTTAAACTAGATATAGCAGTGATGTTTTGTAAAAAAGATTTTTCAAACCATGTGCTCAATAGTAATTGAGGCCTTTGATACTTTCATTTTATTAATTGTTCGGCTTGATTGCTTTTATTTTTGAGATGCGAAGCATCTTCGAGAAAATAATATACAAAATAGTGCCGAACTCCTCGTAGGCATGAAAACCATCTGAGGAAATCCAACACTGTGAATAAATTTATAAGCTACTTACAGCTGGAAATGTCCATCACGGGAACCGAATCTAGATTCAGTAGACTGAATCTGTGATCACATGATTCCTAGGCTCACATGATGCCGCAATTGATATGAACACAGTAAGCATTTATATATATATATATATATATATATATATATATATATATATATAAGCTGTAAATTTATATTGTGATAACCCAGAATTTCGAATATTCAAAATTTTACGAATAAATTTTTTTTAATTAATATTAATATTGATTATCAATTTTGTGACAAGTATCTGTGATACGAGTCTCGAGAAGGTCAATTTGTGTATTAGCTAATAAATTAAGAATAGAGTTGTGCTTAACGGAGAATAGAAACCCTAACCCTAGTTACGGGTATGGATTCGATAGAAAATATAATTAAAATCATTATATTAATATGTATGTGTTTGTACCGTATAAAATTTTTGATCAATGTTTGATCGGATAAGGGTTATAATTAATAAACCCTAATAAGGGATTACAAACCTTAATCTCAAGATTAAAAATTCTAGCGCATAGTTAGAAACCCTAATTGTACGCTGAAAAACCCTAATTTTAAAATCTGAGAATCTTAAACCCTAATTAGAAAACCCTAATCCTAATTAGCGAGCCTAATGTGTATAGTAAATGTTAATATAATTAGGAAATCCTAATTATACTTTAGAAATATTAATTTCTATTTAAAACCCTAATTTTATTTTAGAAATCTATTTCTTTTTTAGAAACTCTAATTAGAAAATTATAGAATTGGAGTTTGTAAAACCTAAGGGTTAGAACCTAAGGGTTAAACCCTAAGGGTTTGGATAATTGACCATAATGCCATTAAATTTAAATTACAAATGACAAAAGTACCCTTTATGGATTTTTTAAGGTAACTTGTAAAAATTTTCAAAGCTTTAGTTGTTCACCAACTATTTTGACTTGGTAACTCATTTATCAGCAGCTCAGCCCTTGTATTGACAGCAAACTTAGCTATGTACATTTTATTTATATGATATATAAGATTAAAGAGAGAGAAATGCATGTATTTGGCTCATTTGTTATCTAACTCTCCCACAACTCTCTCTCTCTCTCTCTCTCTCTCTCTCTCTCTCTCTCTCTCTCTCTTCGCATCCGAAAATAGCAAGTAAATCAGTCACATAAATAATCCCTAGATCACCAAGAACAACTAAGGAGATCTAAGATCAAAGCATATTCAAGAAAAGGTATAAAGCTAATTTTTATTTTCGATCCATGTTGCTAAGTCAAACTTCATGTTTATGTGTTTAGAATTTTGCTAGATGATGTTTAATGATGATCTATGTTGATATATCATAAATCCATAGCATCAAAGTGGGTAAAAGTTGAGTTTTTCGCAAACTGTTCTTGAGTTTGAAACATTGTCTGACAAGAAATGTCAGTAGCCGTAGATCTTGATATGTTTATGATTATTGATGTTTTAAAGGTGTTATAGTTAGCCAGGTATGTGGTCTTTATTCTACAAAAGAAATCACAACCATTACATGTCCAGATTGCACGATATTCATGGTCAAAGTGAGTTGACCGACGTTGACCATGAACTTTTTGGGTAACCCAGAAAGTGAAAATCAGCGTTTGACAACTTTTTGTGAAGCCTGGTTCTGACAGGTGTTATGTTGTTTGATGTTATGTTTGTAACCATGTTGTAGCCTGTAAGATGGACTCTAGATCCATGCTTGTAGAACATTAAAGCAGTCAATAGATCGATCGTGGCAGGTGGTCAAAGTAGGCTATTCGGCCATGACTTGAATTTCTGGAAATTCCAGAAAACGTGTTGCACGAATTTTCTGACCATGTTTGACCGTAAGATTCATGTTGATCCTGTTGATGATAAACTTATTTGTTGCTTTAGTGATGTACTATGACATAAGGATTTCATATAGGAACTATTATATTACATGAATCATGACTGGAACTTATAGAAAATTAATCTTGAAAGTGTCCACTCGGATTTCTGGGTTTCTGGAAAATCCATAAACGTTCTGACATGAACTTTGAAGACTCAGATCTTCCTAGTGTGATGATGTATGACCGATCTAGTTGTTGGGAAATGTAATGTTACAATAGTACTACGATCTATAAGCTTTAGTTGGACAATAACCTACCTGGACTGAAAATTAAATATGGTCAAAGTAAGGACCTTGAACAATGACTTTGTCAGTGTTCTTGAGCCACGAACACCTAAAATGACAGACAAGTGTCGCTATAGGCTTTAGCGACAGTTTGTATTTATTTTAATTTTTGATTTTCTGGAAATTATTTAAAAATAGAAATAAATTATAAAAAATATTAAAAATAGTTTTAAAAATTATTTTAAATTATAAAAAATATTTTTTTACCAATTAGAATATTTTTCTTTAATATTTATAATTATTTAAATATTAGAGGTATTTAATTTATTTAATTAGTGTATTAAATAAATTAGAGAAAAATAATTTAATATTATAAAAAATTATTTTAAATAAGAATAATGTATTTAAAAATATTTTGAGTTATAAAATACAACTTTTAATATTTTTAGAGAATTTTCATTAATAATTTAATATTAATGATATTAGATTTATTTAATTATTAAATTAAATAAATAAGATAAAAATGATTTTATTGATTTAAAAATTATTTTAAATAAGAATAAAGTGTTAGAAAATATTTTGAATTATAAAATATAATTTTTAATATTTTTGGAGAATTCTCATTAATAAATTAATATTAATGATATTAGATTTATTTAATTATTATAAAGGAATTAAAAATGATTTTATTGATTTAAAAATAATTTGAAAATGAGATAAATGTTTTAAAAATAATTTAAATTATAATAAATGACTTTTAATATTTTGATAATAATTTCATTAATATTTGAATATTAATGGTGATGATTTAAAAATGATTTTAATTATTTTAAAAATCATTTAAGCAGAATATTGATGATATAAAAATATTTCAAGTTATTAACAATAATTTTAATATTTTGACAAGTATAACATTAATATTTTTATTAAATATTAATGATAATAAGATTATATGATAATTAAATCATAATAATTGTTTATAAATTATTAAAAGCTTTCGAAAAATATTGTTAATGATAATTGATTTATCTAAAATAATATTGAAGTTTATAGACCAAGTTTAATTGACAATCAATGTGTTAATTATCGGACAGAGTGACCAGAACACCGAGAATGGACCAAAGTCCAACCAGACCGAACTAGTTAGACTTGTTAAGTGTTTATATAGGTTGTAAACACTGATGTGGCTATGTGGTAATGTGGCTAGGAGAAGATTGACCGTAAATTATAGTGTTATGTGTTATAAATTATTGTGCTAATTGTGAGACCGATATTATTGGTTATAGGTCTTACGAACGCAGATAAGTATTTTGTGTAGCTGTAATCAGCGGAAGAGGCATGTTTTCTAATTCAACCTTGAGTTATATTCATTCGAATATTATAGTGGTTAATTATTGCTAATTATACCATGTCCAGGAAATTTATTGTTGATTATTCGCAGTTAGTGCATGTTTAATAATTCAAATTGAATTATTGATTCAGAAAATATACATTTGTAGAATAACTATTGTTGGATATTCATATCCGTAGAAGATAGAATTGACAGTACAGATAATTCCTATTTATTGTCGAATTATTTTGAGAAATGTCTTAGCTAATCATTCTGGCTAGACGAACATTTGTTAGAACTTGATAGGTTCGAGAAAAGAATTCAATTATTATTGACAGATCGATGCCAATTATTTCGGCTAGATCGAGAAGTAATTAGAAATTGAAATCACAGTATTTCGTTGTTAAATCAAAATCTTGATTCTGAGACTGAGAAGAATAACCTTTTATATAAAGGGAATATTTTAAGTCGTATTTTGACCATTGCGCGCGACCTATAAGTATTATGCATAATATAGGGTACGAAGAGTTGGCCGGCTCTAAGTACTTGAAGAGGGGTATGATTTAATCTTTATGGTTATCTGATACACCTGCGTATGTATCAAAGTAAATCTTTGATAGATACCCGAGAAGAGAAGTTCTAGATCTTGTATGATCACTTAGCATAAATTTGGAAAACATTCCACTTTGTTATTTCGTAGAATTAATTCTTGATTATTCATTTTAATATCGTAGAAAACCTTGAAAGCGTTGTACTCTTTCATTATCAGATTATTGTTGCGGAGAATGTTAGAAGACTTGATATTGATTTCTATACCTTTATTGTATATCTTAACTTGCGGGGAAAACTTGTTGCTCACCCTTGCTAAATAAAACTTTTCAGCTAGGGACGAAGTTGCAGAAGGTGCTGCGAAGAAGAACAAAGGGAAATGCATAGTTATAAATTAGTTATGATGAACAATATTATTATTATGATGTATTATATTGTAAATCCTTTTTGTATAACTAAGGGGTATTTCTGTAATGTTAAGGTTAGTGGACCTGGGACTTATGTATTAACAACATATGTTAATGAGTTATGTATTCCTATTTATATTTAAATGGGTAGTTAGATGTTATTATATTGTGGATAGTGAACACCAAACTTGGGGGTCAGGTAACCCGAATTTGGGGGTATCACATATATATACAGACATGATCAACCACCACGAAGCACCTCTATAGGGGATCGGAAATGTAAATATATATAAAAGCGATATATATATATACATATATTGACATGATCAACCGCCACAAAGCACCTCTATGGGGGATCAAAAATGTAAATAAAGCTGTAAAAGCAATCAACCACCACGGAGGAAACTCCAGGCGGGACAAAATGTACAGAAAGCAATAAAAACGGTCAACCATCACGAAGTAAACTCCAAGTGGGACAAAAATATATATATATATATATATATATATATATATATATATATATATATACATATATATACATAAGCAAGTAAACGCACCGGATGTAAATCAAGGCTCATCGAACATAGTTCGACACACAGTTCATATATATATATATATATATATATATATATATATATACAAACTGAAATAAAACAACAGACTGAAGTCTGGGCATACATACGTAACACGACTCTAAACGTGAAGAATAGTGTGTGCAAAGATGAAGAGAAAGGCTTTAAAGTGTGTAAGAAGGCTTACAGTGGGTTGCCAAAGAAGACTTCTATAGCTTTAAGTGGATGAACACTCGGCTTTCGCCGGTAAAAAGTAGCTATATATGAGCTTATAAGTGTTTAAAATGAGAAAGCACTCAGTCTAGGGTGTGTACAGAGCAAATTGGACATGACTTCCTTGCCTTTTTCTCTTCCAAAATGGCCACCCCAAGCCCTCTATTTATAGAGGGGGGAGCCGCAGGTACCTGCGGCTAGCCGCAGATGTACCTACGGCTGCTCGAGGTGCCCCGGGCTTCGCGGGTCCCGCCGTCTCGAAGTTCGTGCATGCATGCAACGTGATGTCCACTCTAACTTTCAGAATTTCAATTCGGGCATCCGACTGAGGTGTAGAAGACCTATTTTCAGATTGCCATTGTCGAGAGTTACGCAATGACATGGGATTAGAGGTTGTACGAAGTTAGGAAGATGGGACTATGCCATCCGATCTTCATGTTTCAAAATATATCCGTTACCCTGCGTAATAGTCACTCGGGATTAGACTTCCTTGGTTCTTGTGGGACATTGCTATGTAGAAATGTATGTATGAAATGTTGAGACTGCGTGATGTGGCATCATGGTGGCAAGATGATGACTTTGCCCCTCACCGGGTTTATCTTCGGTTTGGGCTGATAAAGCAGACGTTGCTCAGGGTTATCTCTGAGATTGGACTGCTGCAAGTGTTGAAGATCCTCAGTGTCATCTCTGACGTGAGCTTGTCTTCCCGGTGTTATCGCCAGGTCTTGTACTGAGTAATAAAATCCAATAAGCTCAATTAAATACATACTTTGAATAATAAAATTCTTCACATTAATTTAATCAATATAACACATATTATTAAATTAATCTACCATAAATTCATCAATTAATTATTTAACCAAATAATTAAATCATCGAAAAAATATTTATTAAAATCAATAAATATTCATATTAAATTACAAAATATCATTCTTTACAGTAAAAAATAGTGCAAGTTTACTTCAAGAATATCCCTGCTATACCATTCTGAAGTACTCTCTTTTTTAAGGTAATGGATATTATTTTTGTTCAATATTCGTAAGAAATAATATTTTCTTTCATACTCTGTAGTATGTAAGTAATATTATTTCATTTCATATTCCTAATTCTACACTCATTTTGTTAAGTATTACTTCTATACTCCTTGAAATTAGTAGAATATCCTTGAAATTTGAGCTTCACCGAGTATCTTTTCACGAAAATATTTTTCTGAACATTCTTGTTTAATTTTAATCTTTTCATGCCGAGGTACTATTCACAGGATACTATTCACGAAGTACTATTCACGAGATACTATTCACTCGGGTACTGTTCACCCGAGATACTATTCATGAAAGAATTAATTTCTTTTCTGTCTAAATTATTTTTGATACAATATTATTCTTGAATTTTACTCCACAAAGCAGTTATCATGTTGACAATTTGGGCATTCTTGAACTTTGGATAAATTAAATTATAAATCTTTAAAATTTATCATTGCTTTCACTTAATTGAATTCTTATATCATTGTCATCATCCTCATGCTTATATTGTGATGAAAGTCAACTTTAGCCCGTTGTGCATAGATGGAGTATTGATTGGTATGATTAGGACCAGGAATTATGTATCGGTATAATCATGACCTGTAATGTCACAAATGATGTAGTAAAAGTCCTCATTTGCTCGTAGTGTATTGATGGACAGTTGTTGGCATGATCATGACCATTAGTGATAATAACGAATATCATTGGCCCGTAGTGCATGGATAATTCGTGGATGTGATACTATTGAATATCATTGGCCCATAGTGCGTGGATAATTCGATGATATGGATTATTTATTAAGTTGTGTTACAATGATAAAATATTGATGATGAACTTTTAAATCATAGAAGATAGTAGATATCATGCTCTACTTGACTCTTCTAATGGATTGTTTGTTCCGCTGCAGTTAAACTTGTTGTTTATTGTATTCTATCAGTTTTACACTGTTGAAGGCTAACGATAATTTATTCTGCATTATCTTAGTCATAATATTCTTTACTGGGCTAGTTGAGCTCACCCTTTTCTTTCATTGTTCTCTTCAGGAAATTAGAATATAGCTGGGACTAGTCGGGAAATGGAGTAACGGTCTGAGATGGTGGTTGTAGTAGTCCTCACTATTTTATAAGATAGTGTGATTATAATTGTAATGAGGACTCCATTTCAGTTTGGATATTGTCTACGAGACAATATTCGTGTTAAACTCTCAGCTTATGTTTTGTCGTATTTTACACAACAGTTGTATAATTAAGTTTGTATTTGAATCCTGTACCATGTATTTGGTGACTCAGAATGGGTTGTATATACTTATTTGGGGGCGTCACAGTCGGTATCAAAGCTTAGGGATATGATCTCTATCTGAGATTTCTGGCTAGAACTAGGAGGGAGAGACGGGTAAATCCTTTGCTAGTATGACCTACCTAAGTTTATTTGTTATTTAATTGGTCAGTCAGGATATAGGGATAATATGTGGAATGCCAATTAACCCTTATTTTGTGGCAGTGTTTGAAAATAACATCTGAAAATATTGAGATAAGCAATGGAGCACGTGAGATAGTTGAATCACCGATGATCAATAACCAGGATAATGTGCATCAGGAAGGCAATAATTCTCAGGTAAACAACAACACCGACCAAATTATGAACGATGGAATGTTAAGAAGCTTTCTGCAATTCATGCAACATCAGGCGAGAGAGACTCCTGTTCAAAATGCTGGTGAAAATACTGACAACTCATGGATGGTCACCGCTAAGCAATTCAAGGGGCTGGGACCACCGAAGTTTTTGGGAAAGCAAGAACCACTTAAGGCAGAGACATAGATTAAGCAGATCACCAAGATATTTGATGTCTTGGGATGCTCCAAGGACCAAAATGTTCCCTTTGCCACTTTCATGTTATGATGAGAGGCAGATTACTGGTGGGAATCTGTAAAACGTACTCAACCTTCCGCACTAAAGATGTCTTGGGAGAAGTTCCAAGAATTATTCAATGACAAGTATTTTCCCGAAAGTATTCGTCACATGAAGGAGGTGGAATTCGTCAAGCTGGAGCAAAACAATATGAACGTATCGCAGTACGAGGCTAAGTTTCTGGAGTTATCCCAATGTTCATCCCATTTGGTAGATAATGAGGAGCATATGATATGAATGTTTCTGAGAGGTTTGAAACCCGAAATACGTCAATACCTCATTTCTCACAAACTTTGCTTGTACTCAGATGTTGTGAATAGGGCTCAGTTATTGGAGCGTGATAATGAGTTAGCCTAACCAAAAGATAGCAGCCAGCAAAATGATAATTCTGACGTCCCCAAATCTGGGTATCTTCCAACCCGACAAATGGTACTACACGGTATTACATTTCACATAAACATTCAATTGAAATACCTCAAAAGAACGAATATGTCTTATATATATTCAAAATAATATTAACATTCCCCTAGGTTCTTTATAACTGTTATATTTGTTATTGTCATAATATCAAATATTATCATTACAAACCTATACTATTACATAAGTAATCTATGGGTTCGCCTTAGCCTTCCTTTTATCCTTGTCCGATCTGTCGGTTCGTTCGATCTTAGCCGCATTCATATGGTTCAAGCAAGAGTGAGCCTAACTAGCTCAGCAAGTACAACAATTTCAATAAAATAGCATGCATGAAACACAAGAATCGTATATCTTCAATAACTGAACAATAGTTACAAAGTACTATTGATAATTCAAAATAGCACTTCTTTTCATTCAAAACGTTTTACAATGACAATATTCAGTAAAACATCAATTCTAGTCCAAGACCATGAGCATTTCATAAGTACTTTGAAAAGGACATCCCAGCACTAAGTTCGTAAGTCCAGCATAGCTTACGAGCACGTCTAGGTGATCAGCCTATAGTACTCTATGTTGATCAATACTACATTCATTAAACGTGTGTACGTTTAATGAAAATAATTTAGCATACTATTAAGTTGTGGCAACCTCACGTGCCTGTCGTTTGACGACAAAACAATTTAGCATACTCAGTCTCCTTTTGAAAACCACACCAATACTAGTTTGGTAAATCATTGACAATACTGTGATAGATTATAAGAAATTCAACATATCGTAATTCTAGCCAAAAGAATTGGTGTTGACTTCATCAGACATTAATTCATGCGTAAAAATACATGAATCACAAAACTTGTCCAGATTGAACTGAAACAAGGGTTAGAATACTTGCCTTTAGCGTCTGCTATAGTTATAACACGTGCACTTTAAGTCCTTAAGTCTCTACAGTAGATGATAACATCACATAACACATTAGGTCATGAATAACATACATGGTTCTTAAAGAATCTTATCCTTCTTCCCATTCTAATTACGTATTAGATTTGTTATTATTGGTTTTGGCTTGCCGTTATAACTTACACTGTCATTACATTCATGTTCGTTTGATTATCTTTAACCTTTAGTTATCAAACTTAAGGTTTAACAAGGCTTTACAATGTTATAATTAAGCTTTACTTTATTACTAATCAATTCACTTTCTTTCTTTACTTGTAATTTTTCCTTTCTATGAAATCCTTAAGGCTAGCGCTGTGGCGCCAGCATTCCTCCTCTGTGTCACGCCACGGCGTGAGTTAGCAGTGTGCATGGCCTGGACTCGGCGCTGCGATGCGAGTCCCAACCCTCTATGTCGCACTGCGGCGCCAACTAACAGTGCATTATCGTCCAGCCTCGCGCTGCGGAGTGGGCTTTTATGCCTTGAGTAGCGCTGCGGCGCGAACTCTGTGCCTCAGAAAATTTTGACAGTTTTTTTGACTTTGTGAAATTTTCGGGCTCGTAACTTCTTCGTTATAAGTTTGAATTGGCTCGTTCAAGAGCCTACGGCTCACAAATTACATACTCTACGTGTTCATACAAGAATTTAATCTATTTGACCTCGTTAACTAAAAATTTACCTATTATTCTATTTTTAACGAAAATGATAAACGTTCGTGAACGTTCAACGCTCGTTTCTTCGTTCTAAGTCGGAATTCGATCATTTTCGAGTCTGCATCTCTATAATGCCAAATAAGACTTGTCTCCATCAACAACAAACATGTCCAAGTTCAACACAAAATCTGACTTCCATTTCGAAAATTTCATGAATTCGACGATTATCGTCCAATCATTTGAATTCCGGCAAAACTTCGTTACTACCGATTTGTCCATCATTCCAAGTGGATTCAATTAGTTAACTAGACATCTCAACCTACATATTATAACAACTTATTTTCATGTTAAGTCATTATATTTTCTTCATGAACTTATTTACTTATCAAAGTACATATTTCATATAACTTTGTTTCTCATAGCTTGTGATAGTTAAAATCTTCTAACCATCATTTCTACATCTTATTAGCATACTATTCTTCATACATATAGAAATGATATAAGTCTTTCAAGTTCTTCTTTAGTTCATAGCTTATTCATCGACAAAGTGCTTATTCCCGACTCATTAATACTTAAGTCATTAGCTTATCCCCTCTTATGATTTCTTATCATACAAGACCATCACTTCACTATCAAGCTATTATGGAAGAGATGGAAGAATATAAGACAAGAGTCTTACCCTTGATGAACTAGTTCTTCTTCTTCTTCTTGAAATAAATATGGAAGTTTAGTTTATAAGTGCTTTTTTTCTCTAACACTTAAGTTGCTTTGTAAAGGAAAGTTGTTAGATGAAATTTGAACAAGTAAATAATGAATCCAAACTTGGTATTTATAGGACTTCCAATGTTAGGGCATAAGAGTCATTAGGTCATCCCACCTCCTTAACAAACCTCCTTACTATTCACTACTTAACTCCTAAGTAAACTTGCTAACCACATAACTTTCTTGCCCACCACACCAAACTCTTGGTCACCAAGTTCACCCATGGGTTTCCCCATGGATCCTAATTACTTAATGGATCATAGCTTTGGGCTTAGATTTAATTACTTACCTTATTCTTTTGGGCATGCTTTAAATTACTATGGGCTTCATATTAACCAACACTTGGGCTTAACATTAATAAATCTTGGGCTAGCAACTTTCTTCTTATTGGACTTGCACTTTATACAAGATCCCATAAGTTCATTACATTTTGACTTTAATCCTTAACGTTCTTAAATTAAGTCCACATGTGAAATATTACATTTTCCATACTTGAATTATTATTACATAATCCATCTCACCTTGATATTATAATGTTACTTATTTCTCGGAAGTTCAAAAATAATTCTCGAACGAAAAACGATGAATAGTATTTTTCAGAAAATTTCTCGAAAAACTTTTATTTTTATCTTAGAAATTCAAACAATTTAATTCCTTCACATAGTTAAAATACTACGACGTTCCGACGTTTCTAGGTTATAGAACGACATTCATATTGCTCACACATAAAAATAATCAATAATATTATTTTATTCATTATTTAATTATTTCAAAGTATTTTACAAAGGATCCGAATTTCTCGGTCGTTACATTCTTCCCCCCTTATAAAGATTATGTCCCCAGAATCTCGTCTCACATTACGCAAACAACTGAAGGTAATCCTTCCTTATCTTTTCTTCTAATTCCCGTGTTGCTTCTTCGGCATCATGGTTCTTCCATAACACCTTTACCGAAGGTATGACTTTGTTCCGTAAAACTTGCTCTTTTCTATCGATGATTTGAATCGGCATCTCTTCGTACGTTAAGTCCTTCTCAATTTGAATAGGCTCATACTCTATTACGTGCTTATAATCTGGTTTATAAGGACACAACACAGATACGTGAAACACGTTATGTATTCATTCTAGGTTTGGAGGTAAGGCTAACATATAAACTACCTCGCCTACCTATTTTAACACTTCAAAAGGTCCTATAAACCTTGGACTTAACTTCCACTTCTTTCCAAAGTGTATCTTTCCTTTCCAGGGAGATATCTTTAGAAATACATACGAGCCTACCTCAAACTCCTTATTTTTTCGATGTAAGTCTACATACTTCTTCTGTCTATCTTGAGCTGCTACGAGACGCATCCTTATCAATTTCACTACATCCGTTGTTTGCTGAACAAATTCTGGACCTAGCATTCGGCGTTCTCCCACTTTGTCCCAACATAACGGTGTTCTGCACTTCCTTCCATATAAGGCTTCGTAAGGCAGCATACCTATGCTTGCATAATAACTGTTGTTATATGTAAATTCTACTGATGGTAGATGATCATCCCAACTACCTTTGAAATAACACAAGATCTAAACATATCTTCAAACGTCTGAATTGTTCTCTCACTCTGTCCATCGGTTTGTGGATGATATGATGTACTCAGCTTCAACTGCATTCCCAGCTGCTGTTGCAGACTCCTCCAAAAGTTTGATGTGAATCGTGGGTCACGATCTGACACAATCGAAATTGGCACTCCATGTCTGGAAATAATTTCCTTAACATAAAGTTTAGCTAATTGGTCTAAGTTATACTTAACCCGAATTGGCAAAAAGTGAGCCGACTTCGTCAACCAGTCCATTATTACCCAAATCGCATCATACCCCTTCTGAGTACTCAGAAGTCCCCCCACAAAGTCCATCGTGATATGCTTCCACTTCCACTCTAGAATTTCCAAAGACTGCAACAAGCCACTTGGTCGTTGATGTTCGACCTTAACTTTATGACAAGTCAAGCACCTACTCACATACTCGGCTATTTCTCTCTTCATGTCCGGCCACCAAAAGCTCTTTTGAAGGTCTTCATACATCTTAGTGCTACCAGGATGAATTGAGTACCTCGAACTGTGAGCCTTATGTAATACTTGCTCCTTTAATTTCGTCTCATTCGGAACCCAAATTCTTCCTTCAAATCTTAATATTCCCTCATTATCAAGACTATACTTTAAATCTTTTTCATTGGTTAACCGCTTCTTCATCTGGTCACACTCATTAGTTTTGAGCTGCACCTCCTTGACTCTCTCTACGATGGTAGATTGGATCTCTGTCGTAAATAGTCTCTATCCCGATTCACTCGGCAACTTCACCTCTATCTCCATCCTAGCCATCTCTGTTATTAACTCGGGTTAAGCAGTTAACATAGACAACTTCTCCCGACCCTTTCTACTTAAGGCATCGACAACTACATTGGCTTTTCCAGGGTGATACAGAATTTCACAATCGTAACCGTTTATCAACTCCAGCCATCTCCTCGTTCTCATATTCAACTCCTTCTGTGTAAAGATATATTTTAGACTCTTGTGGTCCGTGTATATCTCACATTTTTCCCCGTAAAGATAATGTCGCCATATCTTTAAGGAAAACACTACCGCGACTAATTCCAGTTCAAGAGTAGGGTAAACTTTCTCATAATCCTTCAACTGCCTTGATGCATACACAATGACCTTGCCATGCTGCATGAGCACACAACCAAGTCCTCTATGCGAAGCATCGCTATAAACTACAAAATTTCCTGTGTCATCGGGTAATGACAAAATAGGCGCTTCACTTAACCTCTTCTTCAGTTCTTGAAAATTGTCCTCGCAGTTCTCAGTCCACGCGTATTTCACCGTTTTTCTTGTCAAATTAGTCCATGGAGTAGCTATCTTTGAAAAATCCTAAATGAATCTCTGATAGTATCCCGCTAACCCTAGAAAACTTCGCACCTCAGTCGGCATTTTCAGTTATTCCCAATTCATTACTGCTTCCACCTTTACTTGGATCTACTGAAATCCCCTCATGAACAACGACGTGTCCTAAAGAATATACCCTCTCTAACCAAAATTCACACTCTGTGAATTTCGCATACAACTTCTCCTTCATTAATGTCTCCAACATTATTCTTAGGTGTTCAGCATGATCTTCTGGCGTCTTAGAATAGACTAGAATATTATCGATAACGACCACGACGAACTTATCCAAATTTTATTTGAACACTCTGTTCATCATATCCATAAATGCAGCTGGTGCATTAGTCAACCCAAATGACATCACCAGAAACTCATAATGACCATAACGAGTCCTGAATGTCGTCTTTGGTATGTCTTCATTCCTAACCTTCAGCTGATGATACCCTGTCCTTAAATCTATTTTAGAAAAATACTTTGCCCCTTTCAACTGATCAAAAAAGGTCATCGATCCTGGGCAATGGGTATTTATTCTTTATCGCTAACTTGTTCAACTCTCGGTAGTCGATACAAAGTCTTAACGATCCCTCCTTCTTCTTAACAAACAGTACCGGTGCTCCCCATGGTGAAACACTCGGTTGAATGTACTTCCTGTCCAACAGTTCTTGTAACTGCACCATTAATTCCTTCATCTCCACTGGCGCCATACGATACGGTGCCCTAAAAACTGGTGTCATTCCTGGCACAATGTCTATTACGAACTCGGTCTCCGTATCCGATGAAAGACCCGACATTTCACTTGGAAATACATCAATGAATTCACTAACTATAGGTATTTGTTCCATGGTCTCTCCCACTCTCTGGGTATCAACAACATGGCATAGATAACCTACACACCCATGCCTTAATAATTTCCTAGTTTGTGTCATGGTAAGGAAACACGAACGCCCCGACGATTTATTACCATAAAATACTACCTGAGGTTGTCTCAACGTTCTAATATTTACACATTTCTTTTGACAATCTATAATTGCCCCATGGTTAATCAACCAATTCATTCCGAGAATTATGTCAAATTCTCCTAACTTTATCGGTATCAAATCTATCGATAATTCACAATCCCGAATATCTACGCAATAACTCCTAAGAACATCTTCAATAGGAATTATCTCTTCGTTTGCTACCTTAATATTTAAAGGTATAGGCAACTTTTTGGGAAGTAATCCTAATCGTCTAGCAAAATCACATGCGATAAACGAACAAGTAGCACCTGAGTCAAACAACACATAAGCATTTAGGTCATTGATCGGAATAATACCTGCGACAACGTCCCCTAATCCAACTACATCTTAGACTGTCATATTAAAGGTATGGGCCATCGGCCTACCCAGCTGCGCTGGACCACCAATAGCTAACTTACCACTATTGGCGCCCTTGTTCCCGTCCGTCCCCTTTTTCGGGCAATTCTTTGCCATGTGGTCAGTTGATCCACACATAAATCATCCATAGTTCTTCTTCGGACTTGGACAGTTAGGTGCAATGTGCCCCTCCTATCCATAATTGTAGCATATGACCTTCCCCTTGAGACAGACTCCTAAGTGAGTCTTCCCACAGGTCCTGCAGGCCTCCATCCTCCTCTTCGAGTCTCCTTGCTTCACTCCGGCATTCCCAGAGTTAACCACTTTCCTTTTCTGTCCCTCGCCACTCTCGCTTGCTCCTTCAATCTTCACTCCCCTATCCCTTTCCCCTTATTCTTCTTATCCTTGAGGTACTGGCTCAATGCCTCGCTACAACCTTTGGCGATTATCGCCTTCTCTAAAATAGTCCCAAACGAAGTACTTTGGAACATAGAAATACGATTATAGAGCCAGGGTTTCAAGCCCTGCTCGAACCGTCGCGCCTTCCTAACCTCGGTATCCACTTGGTGTGGAATGAACCTTGCCAGTTCATTAAACTTGGTGGCATATTGGGGAACTATCTGTCCCCTTATTTCAAATCGAGAAAACGCATCTCCATCCTTCCCTGCATACTCGTGGGAAAGTAGTTCTGAAAGAATATCTCCTTGAACCTCACCCACGTTAGATTCTCAATCCTGACCCTAGCCTAATTAGCCTCCCACCAAAAGTTGGCCTCTCCCTTCATCATGTAGGTTGCAAAGGCCACCTTCTGGCCCTCGTCGACATTTGCTATGACAAATGCCTTCTCGATTTCTTTCATCCACGTTTGGGCTTCGATAGGGTCTGCAGTTCCTTTGAACTCTAGCGGACCCACGCTCTAGAAATCCTTAAACGTAGTAGCTCGTACTACTCCAGGATTTACGGGGATGTTAGCCCCATTTCTATTGAACGCAGCTGTTAAAAGATTAACAAACTCCTGCATTAGGTTAACCGGATCACCCTCCGGTTGATTTACGTTATCGCCCTGATTTCGTTGCACTCTTCTAGGCGACATTTTTCTATTACAACAAACAACATATTTCATTATTATTCGTTTCCTGTTAGTTAGTTATTATTCAAAATTAAACAATAACTTTAACATCCATTACACAATATGTTTTAAAAAAAAACTTATATTGATTCATTCATTATAGTATAACACTACATCGTTTACATTACACAACCTAAGTTGATTACATTACTATCCCACAATTGCTTTCCAAAAATTGGGATTTACAAAAGACTACCCTTTGTTATACAAAAGAGGGTTTTGCGTCACTACTAGATACACAATATTTACATATCTAACTACTCTATCTACCAATAGATTACATCTGCCATAAGGTATTATCAAAATCTGCCTTGGCAAAACTGGTGATAATATCACGGCTGATAGTATGTCGTGTCTGCCCTACTTATATGGGATAACCAGCTACCTACTGCTGGAAGTCTGCATGAGAACTCCTATGAATATAGGACATTCTCCCTATCTTCTGCTTCTTAGTCTTTAGCTCCCCCCTAAGCTCAAAGACCTCCTGTTTCAGCTCGTGGACCTTGTCCTTGGCTAAGACTCTTTCATCGTGCTCCTGATCCCATATGGACTCCACGTCCGTCTTATCTTCTAAGACAGCCTGGAGCTCTGCTTTTAGCTCATTAACCTCCTGACAGTAATGAATGTTTCTATCCAACACTGACATAAAAAGTGACATCATTGACTCCCCAGGAGCTATCTCTGTTGCTATAGCTACTGGGTTAAAGGACACTACCTCTACCTCTTCTTCTACCATGTCGTCAAACACGGACATAAGGTCTAGGCTCTCTGAGTCTCCAGACTCAACCACTACTACTTCGGGCTCTACCACTATGGGGTTTGGTATGATCTCTATCTAATTAATTGACCCTTCGCTGACTACATGTATGTCTCTATTCATTCCATTTTCTCCTGAAATCTACACAACACAAATAAGTTTGATTAGTACATGTCAGTAGAATAATAAAAACACATAACATATATAATGCATTTTCATAAGGTTAATTTCCATCTTTTATTTCTTTGACTTTTCTTAAGGTTATGACTTAAGGTTTAAATCCCCCCTTAAGTTTTAAACTTAATGCTTTGATACCAACCTATGACACCCCCAAATCTGGTTATCTTCCAACCTGATAAATGGTGCTACACGGTGCTGCAGTTCACACAAACATTCAATTGAAATACCTCAAAAGAACAAATATGTCTTATATATATTCAAAATAATATTAACATTCCCCCATGTTCTTTATAACTGTTACATTTGTCCTTGTCATAATATCAAATATTATCATTACAAACCTATACTATTACATAAGTAATCTACGGGTTCACCTTAGCCTTCCCTTTATCCTTGCCGGATCCATCGGTCCATTCGATCTTAGCTGGATTCATATGGTTCAAGCAAGAGTGAGCCTAACTAGCTTAGCAAGTACAAAAATTTCAATAAAATAGCATGCTTGAAACACAAGAATCGTATATCTTCAATAACTGAACAATAGTTACGAAGTATTATTGATATTTCAAAACAGCACTTCTTTTCATTCAAAACGTTTTACAATGACAATATTCAGTAAAACATCAATTCTAGTTCAAAACTATGAGCATTTCATAAGTACTTTGAAAAGGACATCCCGACACTAAGTCCGTAAGTCCGGCATAGCTTATAAGCACGTGTAGGTGATCAGCCTATAGTACTCTATGTTGATCAACACTACATTCATTAAACGTGTGTACGTTTAAGTTGTGGCAACCTCACGTGCCTATCGTTTGATGACAAAACAATTTAGCATACTCAGTCTCCTTTTGAAAACCACACCAATACTAGTTTGGTAAATCATTGACAATACTGTGATAGATTATAAGAAATTCAACATATCGTAATTCTAGCCGAAAGAATTGGCGTTGACTTCATCAGACATTAATTCATGCGTAAAAATACATGAATCACAAAGCTTGTCCAGATTGAACAAAAACAAGGGTTAGAATACTTGCCTTTAGCGTCTGCTATAGTTATAACACGTGCACTTTAAGTCCTTAAGTCTCTACAGTAGATGATAACATCACATAACACATTAGGTCATGAATAACATACATGGTTCCTAAAGAATCTTACCCTTCTTCTCAATCTAATTACGTATTAGATTTGTTATTATTCGTTATGGCTTGCCGTTATAACTTAAACTGTCATTACGTTCATGTTCGTTTGATTATCTTTAACCTTTAGTTATCAAACTTAAGATTTAACAAGGCTTTACAATGTTATAATTAAGCTTTACTTCATTACTAATCAATTCAGTTTCTTTCTTTATGTTGCTCGATTTTGCAATCAATGAATACGTGCAAGTATACACGGTCAACAAGTAATAAAGTGATAAAAAAAAGTATCGTTCCCACGAGGAATTATTTAATAAAAATTACCAAGTATTAACTCTTAACCAAATTAATTTTATTTAAATAACTACAAATTGTGATTTTTCTAATTAAGCAAAATAAATTAACTAAATAAACTATATTACTTTATAAATGAATTTCAAATAAATAAAGATCAAGACTACAATATCTCCAATTATGAGCTATAAACCAATTATTCAATTATCCCGATTATTACGCCACCTGTATTGTTAACAAAAATTCTAGTTGTTAAAAGCTCTTTCCCAAGTGAACAGATAACTTTTATTCAATCCAATTAATCCTGCGATATTTTTATGCAGAATAATTGAACCAAATCCGTTAAGTTCCAATTCCCAATTTGTTACATGCAGTGAACAGATATTCCTATTCAATTCACGACCCTAATTATTCATCTCATGCAAATAATTAAGCTTACATGTTATCATGTCCAGTTCCAACCCTAGATTTTATCTCCCGAATCCTTCTAGAGTAACACGGTAATTACTGGCCAAATAATTAATCAAAAACGCACAAGACATAATAAACAATTCACCTTGACATAAATAATTGGAATAAATTATACAATTAATTTATAGACATAAAAGGTTCAATTTGTAGTCTTAATAAAAGAAATTTAGTTCATTATCATTGAATTAAAATCAAGAATCCACAACTGAATAAATATTAAAAGATAAAAGTAAGAGAAGAGAAGAGAATGTAATCTATTGTCAGTAGTCTTGAGACTCCTCTTCCGCTCCTGCTTTGAATCTTCAATGATCTTCAAGTTGCTTCAATCTCTAACAATCCAATATAAACTATGGTTTATGTTCTAATCTAATGGAGTATTTTATCTAAGCTAATCTATATAATTCCACCTTATTTTATGTCTTACATAATGTATTTATAGGCTATAAGTCCAATTTTTAGCTTAGGAACAAACCCAATCCAATTTGGATTCAAAAAAGTGATAAAATTCGCCCCAAAACACGTCCAAGCTTGACCAATCCCTTCCCCAACGCCCCGGTGCTGGGCACGACGCTGCAACACTGCATTCTAGCTCCCCGGCGCTGGGCATAGGCCTTTTTTGGGCACCCCGGCGCTGGCCTCATTTCTAGAAATTTTCTACTCTAACGTCCTTTGGAAAAATGGTCATAACTTCTTCGTCTGGACTTCGATTTCAATGATTCAAGATGTTACGGAAAGAGGAGACGTAGATCCACAACTTTAATTCTTTGAGTTTTTCAAAATAAGGTACAAAGAAATGCTGAAATTGGCCCTGAAATGGCTGCTATGTAAATGACAAGCCGAAAACGCGAATCTAGCAACCCCCAACCGTCGATCCAAGTAACTTTTGTCCCAAATCCTACAAAACAACATAAAAAAATGCATGAATAGACATAAACACTTAAAAACATCCAAAATATTAAGCTCAAACGCTTTTAATTCATGGGTAT
Organism: Panax notoginseng; assembly: GCA_016801055.1. Taxonomy (NCBI): domain Eukaryota; kingdom Viridiplantae; phylum Streptophyta; class Magnoliopsida; order Apiales; family Araliaceae; genus Panax; species Panax notoginseng. Next base: position 132,122,519 of record CM029015.1, read on the forward strand.
AAAACTCACTCATCAAATACCCCTAAACTTAAACATTTGCTTGTCCTCAAGCAAAAACACAAAAGAACTAAAAATAAACAACGTAACTTAACTACATGAATGCATATGTATGATCTACTTTCTAATATACCTACAAACCCAGTAATAAATCAGTATGATATATAGCAACAGGCCTCAAAGATACCAATAATACTAAAATAATATATCCAATCAAGTCGAAGTCCATAACTCTAACCAGTTAGTCAATCCAAACTTGTAATCACCCATGTTGTGCGTGTGTGCTTGTTAACCATTCTAACTAACCACAATTCACGATAATCACATAACAAACTTCTCAGAAGGAAAATTTTAGTTCCAATTTAATTACTTTTGTGAACATGACAACTCCGGTTAAAACTAAGCAAATACCAAGTCTAAGGGTAAATACAAGATTTATTTCTACCTTTATTAAACCACAAGGGTATTTTTGCTCTTTCTCGTGTTTTATTCATTTTTTATTTTTCTCATGGCTGTGCAATGTCTTATTCCCTTAGGCTTTTCAATGCTACCTTAACGAGATTTCGACCAACGACTCCCAGATCATTAAGACCTTATGGCACTAGGTGTAAAGATAATCCCATCGGGCTTACTTACTCAAGTAACAAAAGCCACAAAACTAGACAAGCATGCCACGGTGTTTATTCATTTTTTCTTTTGGATTTTCTATTTTTTTTTCTTTTTATCATTTTTTTCCATTTTGTATATATATATACCCCATAAACTCCCCCAAACTCAAGTTTTTACGTTATTCCAACCTTTATCGCAAGTTCACTAATTTCCTTAAATTTTAACCAAGATTTTCCCTCAGAAACAAATTATGAAACCCTTGAACCAAGTGGATTAAAATAGTTAAACTTTAAGTGCTAACCGGTTACATAAGTTTCAGACAGGCTCAGATTATCATCATGATTAAAATTAGAACTCATAATCAATTATCAACACTGTTTAAGTTAACATTCAAAACCAATCTTATCATAGGCCGAGCTAAGACCACACCAACCGATCGCACAGATTCATGCAAAAAAAAAAATTTTATTTAAAAAATGTAATTATACTACATGAACACATACTAATTCAACACATATAGGAATATGCAAATAACTACCTATATTATATGCAACCTAAAAAAACACAATAGTAACACAAAAAAATGAACTACCATGCAGATAACTAACTATATGCAGTACAACACTAAAATGCCCCCAAACATAAACTAGACATTGTCCTCAATGACTGAAATAGAAAAAAATAGAGCAGAGGACTTCCTTGAAAATATAACAATCTTCCTCCTTGTCCACTAAGTTTGGAGAATAGGCTAAGCACATGGAACAAATTGGGCACCACACTTGAATTTGACTTGAATAACATGTAAACCATGATAGAAATAATTTTATTAAATTATAAATAAATGTAGATTCAAAGCTACTAATATAAAACATAATAAAAACTAAAACTAAAAATTAAACTTGGGTTGCCTCCCAATAAGCGCTTGTTTTATAGTCTCAGTCTGACTTCTTCAATTTTCTATCCAATTCCCCCTCAAAAATTGAGGAATCCTCCATCCATCAGTAGCAATGTCTCTTTTGGGAGGTTCCCATTAACAAAGGCCTTTGAATTAAAGTCACCTAGCATGCTCTTAGTAGATAGGTTCCCTATTAAGAACGTCTAACAACTAGGTGTTTTCTTCATTATGTCTATGATCAGATTGGGGCATTGAAGCTTAGTAAACACAATGGGATCTTCCTCTATCTTCTCCTTTTTATCCCACCATGACTCCACAGTTGTACTAGCTCTTATGTCACAAAGAGCTTTGCTTACGACATGACTACCAATTGGGCACGGTCTTGAAAATCTTTCTAGATCCTTAAACTTTGGTGGAGAAGGTACATGGGACACTATAAAAATTGACTCATCTTCGTTGGCACTCAAAGTTAGATCTCCGTCGATCTCCTTTTCTTGGTCCCCAAGTCTCTCCTCTCTTTCAACATCTATATCGTTTGGCACATCCAGTTGCAGATTTGGTTCGGGCTCACCATCAGTCTCGGAATCCATGCAATAGAGCCAAGTGTATTGAGGACAAATGTTCGAGGCATTGATTAGTTGTTCTATTTGGTTCGTAAAATTTTGACTCGATATCTCTTGATTAGTCCTCCTCTCCTCATATGAAGCTATGAAGTTGGACAAAATTTTCTCTAAATTTGAATGTTCTTCCTGTTGTAGTGGAGGTGGACACGAGAAATTCGGTGGGTATGTTGGACTTGGAGCATAAAATTGATCTTGATGTGTATGGCTCCATGAAAAATCTGGGTGATACCCCCAATCCTGATAATAGTTGTTGGGATAGGCATAATTATTGGGATAATCACCACCATACGGTATCGACTCAAAACTGGTGGTGCATTAATGACTCGGATGATTTCTAGTACAATAATTACAAGTAACCGCCACACTTTGACGAAGTTGAGCTTCAAAAGCGTCTAACCTCCTCGAAAGTGTCTCAATCTGTACTGACAATGCAGAAAGTGCCGCAAGTCCATCAATCTCCTTTCCCCTTGGCTGAGTCATTCTTGTATACGGCCATTGATAATTAAATTCTGTCATGGTACCTGAAAAGAAAGAAAAAATATAAAGAGAATTAAGTGAGATAAAAATAAATAAAAAAATTTAAATTAAAACTAATTTGATAAGAATTAATATTAGCAAATAAATTAATTCCCCTGCAGCGGCGCCAAAAACTTGTTACTCGATTTTACAATCAATGAATACGTGCAAGTATACACGGTCAACAAGTAATAAAGTGCTAAGAAAAGTATCGTTCCCACGATGAATTATTTAATAAAAATTACCAAGTACTAACTCTTAACCAAATCAATTTTATTTAAACAACTGCAAATTGTGATTTTTCTAATTAAGAAAAATAAATTAACTAAATAAACTAGATTGCTTTATAAATGAATTTCAAATAAATAAAGATCAAGACTACAATATCCCCAATTATGAGCTATAAACCAGTTATCCAATTATCCCGATTATTACACCACCTGAATTGTTAATGGAAATTCTAGTTGTTAAAAGCCATTTCCCAAGTGAACAGATAACTTTTATTCAATTCAATTAATCCTACGATATTCCTATGCGGAATAATTGAACCAAATCTGTTAAGTTCCAATTCCTAATTCATTACATGCTGTGAACAGATATTCCTATTCAATTCACGACCCTAATTATTCATCTCATGCAAATAATTAAGCATACATGTTATCATGTCCAGTTCCAACCCTAGATTTTATCTCCTGAATCCTTCTAGAGTAACACGATAATTACTGGCCAAATAATTAATAAAAAATACATAAGACATAATAAATAATTCACCTTGACATAAATACTTGGAATAAATTAGACAATTAATTTATAGACATAAAAGGTTCAATTTGTAGTCTCAATAAAAGAAATTTAGTTCATTATCATTGAATTAAAACCAAGAATCCACAACTGAATAAACATTAAAAGATAAAAGTAAGATAAGATAAGAGAATAGAATCTATTATCAGTAGGCTTGAGACTCCTCTTCCGCTCCTGCTTTGAATCTTCAATGATCCTCAAGTTGCTTCAATCTCCAACAATCCAATATAAACTAGGGTTTATGTTCTAATCTAATGGAGTATTTTATCTAAGCTAATCTATATAATCCCACCTTATTTTATGTCTTACATCATGTATTTATAGGCTACAAGTCCAATTTTTAGCTTAGGAACAAACTCAATCCAATTTGGAGTCAAAAAAGTGTCAAAAGTCACCCCAAAACGTGTTCAAGCTTGACCAATCCCTTCCCCAGCGCCCCGGCACTGGGCACATCACTGGAACACTGCATTCTAGCTCCCCAGTGCTGGGCATAGGCCTTGTTTGGGCGGCCCGGTGCTAGCCTCATTTCTGGAAATTTTTTACTCCGACATCCTTTGGGAAAATGGCCATAACTTCTTCTTCCGAACTTTGATTTTGATGATTCAAGATGTTCCGGAAAGAGGAGATGTAGATCTACAACTTTTATTTTTTGAGTTTTTCGAAATAAGATCCGGAGAAATGCTGAAATTGGCCCTGAAGTGGCTTCTATGTAAATGGCAAGCCGAAAACACGAATCTAACAACCCCAAACGTCGATCCAAGTAACTATTGTCCCAAATCCTTCAAAACAACATAAAACATGCATGAATAGACATAAACACTTAAAAATATCCAAAAAATTAAGCTCAAACGCATTCAATTCATGGGTATAAAACTCACTCATCACTTTACTTGTAATTTTTCCTTTCTATAAAATCCTTAAGGCAGGCGTTGCGGCGCCAACATTCCTCCTCTGTGTCACGCCGCGGCGTGAGTTTGTAGTGTGCATGGCCCGGACTCAGCGCTGCGGCGCGAGTCCTAGCCCTCTATGTCGTGCTGCAGCGCCAACTAATTGTGTACTATCGTCCAGCCTCGTGTTACGGGACGGGCTTTTATTCCTTGAGTCGCGCTGCGGCGCAGACTCTGTGCCTTAGAACATTTTGATAGATTTTTAACTTTGTGAAATTCCCGGGCTCGTAACTTCTTCGTTATAAGTCCGAATTGGCTCACTCAAGAGCCTACGGTTTATAAATTACATACTCTATGTGTTCATGCAAGAATTTTATCTATTTAGCCTCGTTAACTAAAAATTTACCTATTAGTCCATTTTTAACGAAAACGATAAACGTTCGTGAATGTTCAACGCTCGTTTCTTCGTTCTAAGTCGGAATTCGATCATTTTCGAGTCTGCAACTCTATAATGCCAAATAAGACTTGTCTCCATCATCAAATAATGTTTTCGAGTTCAAAAACAAAATAGGACTTCCATTCCGAGAATTTCACGAATTCGATAATTATCGTCCAATCGTGTGAATTCCAGCAAAACTTCGTTACTAACGATTTGTCCATCATTCCAAATGGATTCAATTCATTAACTAGACATCTCAACTTACATATTATAATAACTTATTTTCATGTTAAGTCATTACATGTTCTTCATTAACTTATTTACTTATCAAAGTATAAATTTCATATAACTTTGTTTCTTATAGCTTGTTATAGTTAAAGTCTTCTAACCATCATTTCTACATCTTATTAGCATACTATTCTTCATACATATAGACATGACATAAGTCTTTCAAGTTCTTCTTTAGTTCATTGCTTATTCATGGACAAAGTATTTATTCCCGGCTCATTAATACTTAAGTCATTAGGTTATCCCTTCTTATGATTTCTTATCATACAAGGCCATCACTTCACTATCAAGCTATTATGGAAGAGATGGAAGAATATAGGACAAGAGTCTTACCCTTGATTAACTAGTTCTTCTTTTTCTTCTTGAAACAAATATGGAAGTTTAGCTTATAAGTGCTTATTTTCTCTAACACTTAAGTTGCTTTGTAAAGAAAAGTTGTTGGATGAAATTTGAATAAGAAAATAATCAATCCAAACTTGGTATTTATAAGACTTCCATTGTTAGGGTATAAGAGTCATTAGGTCATCCCACCTCCTTAACAAACCTCCTTACTATTCACTACTTAACTCCTAAGTAAACTTGCTAACCACACAACTTTCTTGCCCACCACACCAAACTCTTGATCACCAAGTTCACCTATAGGTTGCCCCATGGATCCTAATTACCCAATGGATCATAGCTTTGGGCTTAGATTTAAATATTTAGCTTATTCTTTTGGGCTTGCTTTAAATTACTATGGGGTTCATATTAACCAACACTTGGGCTTAACATTAATAAATCTTGGGCCAGCAACTTTCTTCTTATTGTACTTGCACTTCATACAAGATCCCACAAGTTTATTACATTTTGACTTTAATCCTTAACATTCTTAAATTAAGTCCACATGCGAAATTTTATATTTTCTATACCTGAATTATTATTACATAATCCATCTCACCTTGATATTATAACGTTACGTATTTTTTTGAAGTTCAAAAATAATTCCCGAGCAGAAAATGATGAATAGTGTTTTTCAAAAAAATTCTCGAAAAACTTTTATTTTCGTATTGGAAATTCAAACACTTTAATTCCTTCACGTAGTTAAAATACTATGATGTTCCGATGTTTCTAGGTTATAGAACGACATTCATATTACTCACACATAAAAATAACAAATAATATTATTTTATTCATTATTTAATTATTTAAAAGTATTTTACAAAGGATCCGAATTTTTCGACCGTTACAATAATACCAGTGGTAGCAATCATTGAAGCAGTGACAACAACGTGGAAGAAATCAATATGCCAGAAATGGTAACCACTTCGGTGGTAATCATGGCCATGATAATAGAAGTGAAAATTTCAGGAAGAGAAGGTTCAATAATGATGGAAAGACAGTAGCACCAACACCCGTTTTTAAGGAAGGAGAACGACCACCGGTCGTATGCTATAAATGCGGATGGGAGGGACACATCAGTCCAAACTATAAGCAGCAACCCAAAGCGTGTTATAATTACGGAAGAGAAGGTCACCTAGCCCAATTTTGTCGTGTAGTGAAGTCAAGTCCAGCTGGGATGGAGACACCAAAGGCTGTCCCAGACAAGTCAAAGTCGGTAGTTCAAGGGAGAGCGTTTGTCGTGACCTCCCAAAAAGTGAGGAATCTGAAAGAAGTTATCACGGGTAAGCTAAGCATAAACTCTTGCAACGTCTATACCTTATTTGATACCGGTTCTACCCATTCTTTTATTTCTCATACTTACGCTCAACGTTTGAATTTGACTCCAGAGAAATTAGACTTTGACTTATCAATTGAAACTCTGTGGGGAGAAACCTTCATTACATCCACTATTTATAAATCTTGAGGCACCCTCATGTTACCTGTCGATCTTATCTCTTTGAAAATACTTGCATTTGATGTAATTTTAGGGATTGATTGGTTAACTACTCATCAAGCTAAAATTGATTATTTTTATAAGGTTGTTAGCTTTCATATTCCTAACCAGCCTGTTATGTGAATTCAAGCAACCAAACCACTAAATTCAATCACTATCATACCAAGCCATAAAGCTATTAGTTTATTGAAAATGGATGTCAAGCTTTCTTAGCCTATGTCACGGAATTATACAAAAATACGTTAGATTTGAATGATATTTCTATTATTAATAAATTTACTGACGTATTCCCTAAAGAACTTCCAGGCCTACCCCAGAGCGTGAAATCAAATTTTGTATTGATCTTGAAATCGGTACAAAACCCATTTCTAAAATCCCATATCAAATGGCTCCTATTAAACTTCAGGAGTTAAAAACCCAACTGCAGGAACTATCAAACATTGGTTTCATTCATCCTAGTACGTCTCTTTGGGGTGCTCCTATTCTATTCGTAAAGAAAAAAGATTGGAGTATGCAACTTTGTATTGATTATTGAGAGTTGAATCATGTCACCATCAAAAATAGGTACCCGTTGTCTCGCATTGATGACCTGTTTGACCAGTTGTAGGGCGCTAAATTCTTTTCAAAAATTGATCTTCACTCCAGATATCATCAGTTAAAGATTAAAACTGATGACATTCCAAAGACTACTTTCAGAACTCGGTACAGGATTTACGAATTCCTAGTCATGTCTTTTAGATTGACTAATGCTCTTGCTGCCTTCGTGGATATGATGAACCGAGTATTCAATGAATATTTGGATCATTTTATAGTTGTCTTTATTGATGACATCCTCATATACTCTAAAAATCGTGAAAATCATGAGCAACACTTGAGGCTGATACTCCAAAAGCTTCGAGAAAACAAGCTATATGCCAAGTTAAAGAAATACAAGTTCTAGCTTGAGGAAGTAGAATTCCTTAGGCACATGATATCAAATCACGAAATATCTGTTGACCCAGTGAAGATTGAAGCAATACAAAATAGGGAGCAACCTAAGTCAGTGACCGAAGTACGTAGCTTTCTGGGCTTAGCTGGTTATTATCAGAGATTCGTGGAAGAATTTTCTCGAATCGCTACTCCATTAACTCAGCTAACTCGAAAAGATACTGTGACAACTGAGATTTTCTAATTTATTTTATTATTTATTGGGTTGAATAAATATTTTTTCGAGGGATTAATTATTAGATTAAATAATTATTTGATGAAATTATGGTAGATTAATTTAATTACATGTGTTGTATTTATTAAATTGATGTGGAGAATTTTATTATTCGATGTATGCATTTATGTGAGCTTATTGTATTAAAAGAAATATTTAATAAGCCTATTGGTATTTAAATTAATTTAATTATTAATTAGAGAGTTAATAATTTGACATTATTTATTAATGAGAACTTTAATTATGTGACTATGTGAATTTATGAGAAATTATTATATTTTATTTAAAGTAAATTAAATAAAATATTGGATTTATTTTATAAGGAGTGTGACATTTTTAAACTATATGATAAAATAGTTATTAAAATAAATGGGATTAAGTTTTTAAAACTAGCCAAACATGGCCTTAATGAGAGTTATCAGTAGTTACCCATGACTGGGTTAACTGACCATTATACGCATCAGTTTATTTTTCCTTTATTATATTACATATTCTTTTCTTCTTCATTATTTTCCTAAGTCTAGAAAGAATAACAGAGATAGATACAGAGAAAGAGTTGAGAATTCAGATATTCTTAAGAGGATTGTGAGAGTCATCAGAGAAGGAATTCATCTTCTATTAATTCTACGCTTGGGTAATCCTTTTAACCTAATTCTTTTCAACGTCAGTTAGTGTTATAAAATACGGCTCTCCAAATTCTATAAAAAATTCTCTCTGGTTGGAAATTGTATTGACAATGTGGTTATATACGTGATTTATGTCATAGTAGCATGTTTAATATATATTGTATATGATTCCATATCATAAGTTTCATAATACGATAACTTGTTATTTCAAAATTTACAGAGTTTGGGTTTTGGCCTTATGGCCCTTATACGTGATTTTTATGTGTCAAACATAAATGATTTTGTAAAAATTTATACTCTTATTTGATTATGCATGTTCATACGAAGAGACCAAACCTTAAACGAACGGAATCGGTGTTATAACGAATCCGTAGTATTAAATTTCATGATTTATATTTAAAACCTTCAAAAAACATCAAGAACAGTACAATTTGTATATTTTAATTATGTGATTACGTGTTTTAATGATTTAAAATCACTTTATAAACATTGGGTATTGATTATATATTAATTCTAACACATGGGTATGATTAAATTCATGTAGTAATAATTTTAATTAGAGTTTTTGGCTGTGTTTTGCAATTTTTGTGAATTGCAGAACAGTTTTTGGTTCGTCGCGCCGCGGCGCCAGTCTCGTGCCTTAACATCTGCGCCGCAGCGCCAAGAGTCCGGCCGTAGCACCATCGTGCCGCAGCGCCGAGTACCAGTACAATAGTGGCGCCGCAACGCCACTCTGCAGAATGTCCAGAAATGACTTATTTTTAAATGTTCAAGTCTAGCAATGTGTTAGTAACTTATAGTAGTAAACATAAAAACTTGTTAGACATATAATGAGGTGTTAAAATAAATTCTTAACACGTCCATAACACAATTACGTATAAATTGAATGATCAAATGCATAATTAGCTTATTGTTCGTGAAATCTAATTTTTTGACAATAAGTGTAGTAATTGACTAAGTATAGTCATGAATTCGAGTTAGACAAAAGAATAAACTTATGATATTTAGTACATTGTAATTGACTGGTATTGTGATCGTAATTGATATGTAGGATTTAAATCAAAGAACGAGTCTAGTTAAAGTGTAATCTACGCACGAGGCAAGTATCCTAACCCTACTTGTTATCATTACTCAAGTTTGTAAATTACTTCAAACAATTCTTGTCATTATTAAATCAAGTTTGATTTGTTATATTAAAGATTAACTATCTTTTCAAAGTATGAATATGTTATACAATACTTGTTCTATTGTATATCTCTTGAGATTGTTATTCAATTTAAATACCATTTATTGTGAACCTTGTTAGACTAACGAACCCTTATTGATTCGACTAGTCTATAGTTGATGAACATTCTAAATTCTCGAACCCTTATTGATTTATCCAAACCAAACTTTCTTTGGTGCGGACTCTAATGTCAAACTAAGATGAACAACCCTGTATAGGGGATTACTTATACGTTAGCGTTAAGATATTGTGCAAAGTATGCTACTAAGGGCTGATCCCCCTAAGTACGAGAAGAAGAGTCCATAGTTTTATTTCTGTTAAATGTTTCAAGTATAACCCTTGATAACTTAGGACATAGTTCAAGGTCTTATGACCCTCAAAATTTTGTTGATTCTTGGTAATCATTTTTGGTTCAAAAGTTGAGCTTTATTCCAGAAGTCATTGATTCACTCGCATGTTATTATATTGTTATTTCATTGTTATACTTGTGGGCAATCGTGCTCACTCTTGCGTAATAATAACATTGCAGTTAAGAACGAAAGAACCGACGAGCCTTCTTCTAGCAAAGGCAAGGGCAAAGCTATTAAGTGATGAAGATGTGTTATTAAATTTTAAGAATGTCATTGTTAAGACTCGATGTTACTTGAGACTTATTTATTTATGTTTCCGCACAGATGATTTAAGGTTAGATTAACCTGGGATTTATTTATTTATTATGAAGTTGATGTAACCCCATAAGGGAAGAGATTTATTATTATTTCTGTCTATTGCATGGTTTGCATTTTACTTATGGGTAGATAGATAGATGATGTTTGTACAGTGAACACCAAATCCTGTGGAAATGGAAGTGCCGGATTTGGGGGTGTCACAGATACAAAATTCAGTTGGAGCGAGGAATGTGAGAGCAACTTTCAAGAAATCAAGAGGAGACACATTTCAGCACATGTTCTGACAATACCATCTAGTTCAAAGGAATTTGTCATCTACAGCGATGCTTCAGGCAGAGGGTTAGGATGTGTTCTCATGTAATATGAGAAATTCATAGCCTATGCCTCACGACAACTCAAAGAATATGAGAGGAATTACCCTATTCATGATCTAGAGTTGGCAACAGTCGTTTTTGCACTTAAAATCTGGAGGCATTACCTGTATAGGGAAAAATAGAGATCTATACAGATCATAAAAGCCTCAAATATTTCTTTATCCAAAATGAGCTCAACATACGGCAACGATGTTGTCTCGAGCTGTTGAAAGATTATGATCGTACCATTCAATACCATCCTGAAAAAGCGAACATGGTAGCTGACGCGTTGAGTAGAAGATCATATGCGGGTACTAGTGCAATATTTTCAACGCAAAGGCCCATTTTGTATAACTTACAAAGGACGGAGATAGAGTTAAAGACTCCAAGGACCCACGTGATAATGTCAAATATACGAGTAGAATCGACTTTAATCGATAAAGTTAAAGTTGCTCAAGCTACAGACTTAGAGCTGATGCGTATGAGAAAGAATGTGCAAGAAGGTGCTATTCCAGAAGCAAGAATCGATAAAGAAGGAATACTTCGAGTCAACTCCAGACTTTGTGTTCCTAACGACTCTGATTTGAAGTATAAAATTATGATGGAGGCACACAACACACCGTTTTCAATCCATCCTAGAAGTACCAAAATGTATTGTGATCTTTGACATACATTTTGGTGGAGTAGTATGAAAAGATAGACCGCGAAGTTTATCTCAAGGTGTCTAACTTGTCAACGTGTCAAGGTGGAGCATCAAGTGCCAAAAGGTCCATTGCAACCACTTGAAATTCCAGAATGGAAGTGAGAGCATATTACCATAGATTTCGTTACTGGTCTTCCCAAGGTTTCTCAAGGCATAGATGCAATTTGGGTCATTGTCGATAGATTAACCAAGTCTGCTCATTTCTTACCTATACGAGAAACTTATTCACTTGAACGTCTTGCTCGTATATACATAAATGAGATTGTAAGACTGCATGGTATGCCAATATCCATAGTTTCTGATCGAGACCTAAGATTCACTTCACGATTTTGGGTTAGTTTGCAAAAAGCTATGGGCACGGATTTACAATTCAGTTCGGTATATCATCCTCAGACGGACGGGCAGTCAGAGAGGATTATTTAAACTCTTGAAGATCTATTAAGACTCTATGTCCTAGACTTTCACAAGTACAAACATAAAAAGACAACACTTAAAATATGACATTTTTATAAAAAAACGTTGTGGTGTTTTTTTACAACGTTTTTTAACAAAACGTTGTAGATACTTATGAAAAAACGTTATGTATTTATAATGGTAATTTTTGATTTTAAATAGATAACATTTTTAAAAAAATGTTATCTATGTAAAAAACACGGAGCTAAAAATAAAAACGCATAAGTTTTAGACGAATTGAAGTCACAGACTCACGCCTTCTCTAACTACCAATGTTATTGATAATGTAATGTGACGAATTGTTTGAGTTGTGATTCTGATGACAGAATCCTTTTAAGATGAGAAAGATGTGACAACCGAGATTTTGTAATTAATTTTAATATTTATTGGATTGAATAAATATTTTTTCGAGGGATTAATTATTAGATTAAATAATTATTTGATGAAATTATGGTAGATTAATTTAATTACATGTGTTGTATTTATTAAATTGATGTGAAGAATTTTATTATTCGATGTATGCATTTATGTGAGCTTATTGTATTAAAAGAAATATTTAATAAGCCTATTGGTATTTTAATTAATTTATTTATTAATTAGAGAGTTAATAATTTGACATTATTTATTAATGATAAATTTAATTATGTGACTATATGAATTTATGAGAAATTATTATATTTTATTTAAAGTAAATTAAATAAAATATTAGATTTATTTTATAAGGAGTGTGACATTTTTAAACTATATGATAAAATAGTTATTAAATTAAATGGGATTAAGTTTTTAAAACTAGCCAAACATGGCCTTAATGGGAGTTATCAGTAGTTACTCATGACTGGGTTAACTGAGCATTATACGCATCAGTTTCTTTTTCCTTTATTATATTACATATTCTTTTCTTCTTCATTATTTGCCTAAGTCTAGAAAGAATAACAGAGATAGATACAGAGAAAGAGTTGAGAATTCAGATATTCTTAAGAGTTTTGTGAGAGTCATCTGAGAAGGAATTCATCTTCTATTAATTTTATGCTTGGGTAATCCCTTTAACCCAATTATTTTCTACGTCATTTAATGTTATAAAATATGGCTCTCCAAATTCTGTAAAAAATTCTCTCTGGTTGGAAATTGTATTGACTATGTGGTTATATACGTGATTTATTTCATAGTAGCATGTTTAATAAATATTGTATATGATTCCATATCATAAGTTTCATAATACGATGACTTGTTATTTCAAAATTTACAGAGTTTGGATTTTGGCCTTATGGCCCTTATACGTGATTTTTATGTGTCAAACATAAATGATTTTGTAAAAATTTATACTCTTATTTGATTATGCATGTTCATACGAAGTGACCAAACCTTAAACGAACGGAACCGGTGTTATAACGAATCCGTAGTATTAAATTTCATGATTTATATTCAAAACCTTCAAAAAACATCAAGAACAGTACAATTTGCATATTTTAATTCTGTAACTATGTGTTTTAATGATTTAAAATCACTCTATAAACATTGGGTATTGATTATATATTAATTCTAACATATGGGTATGATTAAATTCGAGTAGTAATAATTTTAATTAGAGTTTTTGGCTGTGTTCTGTAATTTTCGTGAATTGCAGAACAGTTTCTGGTTCGCCGCGCCGCAGCGCCAGTCTCGTGCCTTAACATTCGCGCCGCAGCACCAAGAGTCCCGCCGCAGCGTCGAGTACTAGTACACCAGTGGCGCCGCAGCGCCACTCTGCAGAATGTCTAGAAATGACTTATTTTTAAATGTTCAAGTCTAGCAATGTGTTAGTAACTTATAGTAGTAAACATAAAAACTTGTTAGACATATAATGAGGTGTTAAAATAAATTCTTAACACGTCCATAACACAATTACGTGTAAATTGAATGATCGAATGCATAATTAGCTTATTGTTCGTGAAATCTAATTTTTTGACAATAAGTGTAGTAATTGACTAAGTATAGTCATGAATTCGAGTTAGATAAAAGAATAAACTTATGATGTTTAGTACGTTGTAATTGACTGGCATTGTGATCGTAATTGATATGTAGGATTTAAATCAAAGAACGAGTTTAGTTAAAGTGTAATCTACGCACGAGGCAAGTGTAACATTCCATATTTTTATTAAATGTAACTTATAAATATTTATTGGGTTATATAAATATTTATTGGATATGTTATTGTTGAATAAATAATTGTTCAATTTGAGTGATGTGGTTTATTTAATTATTTGTTGAATAAATAATTAAATATTAAATATTAAATATTTATTGGCAATATTAAATATTTATTGAATCATATGGCAATTTGAGTTGATGTGATTAATTAATTATTTGTTGAGTAAATAATTAAGGAGCTAAATAAATTAATTATTATGAGATTTTATAATAATGGAGTTTAATTTAATAAGCTAGAGAGCTTATAATGATTTTAAATAAATAATAATATTTAAATGAGAAATTGTAGTTTGAAATGTTAGTTGATTAAATGAAATTATAATTGTAAGAAGAATTATAATTGTTTATGTGTTAAAGTAATTTAATAGATTAACGTTTAATTGATTTATTAATTTAATAAAGGTGTGACTAATAACCTTGCTATATAGGAGTTACCAAAATAAATTAAAAGAGTTTAATGTGGTTTTACCAAACATGTCTTATAGCATAATAACTCTTTATCTAATTGAGTTTTACCAAACAAGGCATAAAGATTAATGAGTTATTTTATTTAGACTAACCAAACAAGCCTTATGGCTTTTGATTTTCAAAACCTTTAACTGATGTCAGTTATATATCTTATATTTATAATATACAATTATTATAATTATAATTATATACGTTATATTTTAGTACGTATGTTAGAGAGAGAAAAGAGTTCAGAAGAAGGAAAATAGAGAAGAAGAAGAACACAGAGAAAGGTTTGAGAGGATTTTGAGAGAATTGAGAGTTGTTTTTCAAGTTTTGGAGAAAAGGCTTGATAATCAAAGAGTAGAGTATCATCTTCTTCATAATCCAAGGTAGGTCATCTTTTCTTTTGTAAGCTCTAAAAGTTTTCTTCTCCTAAAAAGTTCTCTGTGATTTTTATAAAGTGATGTTATGTTATAGTTTGGCATGATTATTGATTATATGGTTGTTCTATGAACTTATATATGATTATAGAGAAATTAGTTCATGCATATATGTGTTTTGTGGAAGAAAATATATTACAGTGTTCATATGACAATATGTATGAATATGGCTATTTTAAAATAGAAATTAAGGTTTAATTAGTTGTTGTATTGATAAATTGATTATAAGAATTGCTAGAGTGTAAAATCATAATCATGATGCTTGGAAATTTCTGTTTTGATTGAACAACAAAATCACAGTATTGGTTTTCATGAAAAATATCAAAATATAGAGTTTTGCCAAAAATATTAAAATTGGGTGTTGAATATTTGATGTTTGTGCTAATTGATGAGTAGAAACATGTTAGAAGTCGTTAGTATACGATTATATGAGGTCTATATGCAATTTACATGATAATCAGTCTATTAGATTCGAGCTTTTTGGCCAAATTGATTTTTCTGGTACTGTTGCCGAGGCTGTCGCCGGATTCTGGAGTCTGGCGCCGCGGCGCGACTCCAGTAGTACTTTAGTGGCGCCGTAGCGCCATGTCCGCGCCCCAGCGCCATGGATCGCGTCGCAGGGCCATGTTCGCGCCCCAGCGCCGTGGCCCACGCCCCAGCGCCGTGGCCCGCGCCCCAGCACCGTTTCCCGCACCCCAGCGCCACTGTTCCGCGCCCCGGCACCGGAAAAGTGGCCTAGTTGGGCAGTTTTGGCCTCCTGTAGTAAAGCGGCCATAACTTTTTCATACGAACTCCGATTTAGGTAATTCAAGATGATTCGGAAAGAGGACGAGTAGACCTACAACCTTCATTCTTTAAGTTTTTTAATTTGAGGTCTGTAACAGTAGTCAAAATGGCCATCTTTAGGACTATTGTGTATTTGGAGCCAATCGGAGGGCGTCGGGATGCACGAATGCAAGTGCAACCCTTTGGGTATTAGTATAACTTAATGATAACATGTTGGACATGTATTAGGATGTTGTATCAAGTTGTTAATGTACATGTGGTGCAATGGCATGATCATTTAAGTAGTTGTAATAAAGCTAAAAAGTAATGTTCATGAAAGATTTGTTGTTTAAACTTAAACTTAGTTAGTAGCTATACTAAGAGTAATAAAGGAACTCATAAAGGTAATGTTAGTGTAACTAATGTGTATTGTCAATGCATATGGTATGTGTAGGACTTGGGGTGAACGTGAATAGTAATTGTTTAACCTACACGTGAGGCAAGTTCCCTAACCTTTTCTACTTTATTATTCAGCAAGGTTACTTTTCACTGTTATGTTATACTTATGCAAGTTCTCTAACTCCAAACTTCATTGTGCAAGTTTGAATTCGTTAAACACATTATCGCTTTAATTCCATTTCAATTGTACAAATTGCTAACTTTACACTTTCGTAGAGTTAGATTGTTTATTGTTGATTAAGCTCGTGTATCTATTGGTTTATGAGGATGCATGTTATGATTATTTCATGATTATGCTATTAAATTATTCCTAAAGCATGATGTTAGTTTATAAATATCAATTCAACTATGATTATTCCATAGTATACAGTTATGTTGTTTGTAATCAACTAACCCTTAGTTGATTACCGTTGAATTCTAAATTATCCCATGATGTATCCAAACCAAACTCACTTTGGTACGGACTTGTATTCTAAATACTGAGAAGAACAACTCTTTTACAAGAGGTTACGCTTAGCGTTGAAATGATTGTGCACAATACATTGTACGAAGGGTTGATCCCCCTAAGTACGTGAAGTCCTTATAGTCTTATGACTGTTAAAGTTTAAGTTGAAAAATTACTTATAACTGTGGACATGATTCGTGGTCATTAGACCCTCAGTAATTGATTAAAGTTTTTAAAAAAAATAATAGAATTTATTGTTCAGTTCTATTAAACCTAATGTTGGTACATGATGTAAAGTTAACTGATTTACTTATTGTTATTTCAAGTGGGCCTTGTTTGCTCACTCTTGCCTGTAAAATTTCTTACAGCTAAGGTTGAAACTGGTGATGTACCTAGCACCAGTAAAGGGAAAGGAAAGATGAAACAATGCTGAAGACCTATAATAGATTGAATAGTTTATTTTCAGACTTGTCTAAAGATTGTAATGAAGTTATATAATTTTATACATTTGAATGATTGTTTGTAAAGGTTAGATAACCTGGGAGATTTTTATTTAAGTTTAATCCTGTATGGGCAGGTTTTATTTATTCAATTTTATCAATTGGGTAGTTAGTAATGAATGTTTTGATTACGTGAACACCAAATCTTGAGGAAATGAAGTACCAGGATTTGGGGGTGTCACAGGTTGGTATCAGAGCTTTAGGTTATGAACCTTAGGTGGGGGAAAAAGCCTTAGGAAGTAACCTGTGAAAAGATAGTGAAGAAAACTCTTATCGAGTTTCAAGAAAGAAGTAATAAAACACTTATGTGCTTATGTGTTTATAACTTATGTGCTCGCGAGTGTCGAGTAGAATGATTAATAACTAAAACTTTAAAATTTTGTTGTCAGGATGACTAATGTCGGAGAATCTAGTCAGACTAGGGAGGAGGGACCTCAAATGCCCATAGAGGAAGAGCCTCGCGACATTCAGATAGTTTGGGAACAACTACTGCCACGGAAGTCAGCCCCGTTGGTCACAGTGGTTGAAGATGAGGATGATGATGTGGAGACGGATGAGGAGGATCCCGTGGAGTTACCACAGGAGGATGAGGATGACGAGGATGAGGAGGAAAAGATTCCGCTCAACTCGATTGCTGGACGTGTATACGATGAGGTGCATGACCGTAACGTGGAACTTCAGGACACAGTTGAGGAGTTGCAGGAAATAATAGCTGAACAACATACTGTAATGACACAGAAGGATGACGACATCCAGAATCGAGATGAACGTCTAACTAATGCTGAAGAGAAGCTGATGCAGACTGAAGGAGAAAAGGAACAGCTGATCGAGACGGTCGTGGAACTGAAGAAAAAGCTGAATGAAGAAGCTACCAAGAGGGCGAGAGCTGAAGACGCATACGAGGAAGCTTATCAACGAACTGGAAGAGCAGTAAGGGACGCACAAGCAAAGAGGATGAAGATGGAAGATATGGATAAAGTATTCAATACCGTGATCAATCGAGCTCAAGATCGGGTCATGGGTTATCCAATTCAGTTTGAGACTCTACCATCATACGTGTTAGATCGCCGAACCATGTTCCGTGTTATGGAAGAAGAGCGTCAAAAGGCGACTAATTATCTTAATAGATCATCGTAGGAAATTTGTCTATTTTGCAAGTAATAAGTGTTAAATAATGTGTAAATCCCTAGTGTTAAGTAACCATGGGATATGAGAATGATGATGTTGCCCTGAAACTTTTGTAGTTCAGGAAAGTAATGTAGATAGCAGAGATGCCATTGTGTTATGTTTTCAAAAGTTATGAATAAATAAAAGTTATTATTTTATTCAAAGTGTTATGTGCTATGTGATTATTTCTTTGTTGAGGCAAATTAATTAGAAATACGTAAAGAAGTTGAGTAATGGTCTAATAGATGTTTTCTTTAACAGAAAATGCCTCCCAGACGTCAACCAACACGACAGAGAACCACCGAAGAAGCTAACGACAATGTTGATGCGAATCCCGTTCAACAACTAGTGGCACTATTGACAGGAGCGTTGCAGAATCAACCTCAAAACCAAGGCACAACGTTTAAGGAGTTTAAGGCGGTCGGACCACCTGAATTCCGTGGGTCAATGAATCCGGTCGAGGCACAAACCTGGATTATGGAAATGGAGAAGGTGTTCGATGTCGCTAGGGTAGGGGATGAGCAGAAGACTGCTTTCGCAACTTTCATGTTGAAAGCAGAAGCTAGTTATTGGTGGCAAGCCAATAAAACTCGGGAAGGGCCAGGAGTGATGACCTGGGATAGGTTCAAGGAACTGTTCTTCGAGACCTATTTTCCGGAGAGTTCAAAGAGTCAGCTGGAAGTACAGTTTTTGGAGCTGAAGCAAGGGACGATGACGGTATCCGAGTATGCCGCAAAATTCAACGAGTTGGTGAGGTTTGCGCCATATCAGGTTAGCACAGACGAACGCAAAGCGAAGAGGTTTGAACAGAGACTGAAGCCCTGGCTGAACAGTAGGGTTTCCCTGTTCCAGTTGAAGACATTTGCAACAGTAATGGAAAAAGCAATACTCGCTGAAGGTGGAGGAGAGGCGGTGACCAAATTCAACCAGGAACAAAAGAAGAAGAAGAATGAGAATGAAATGAAGAATGGAGGTGGCAGCAGTGGGAATAACAACAACAACAGCAACAACAACAGCTTAAAGAGGAAGTGGAATGGGAACGGGGGAGCTGGAAACCAGCAGGGTAATCAGCAAAACAAAAAGTTTGAAGCATGTGCGACATGCGGGAAATTTCACAAGGGTGCGTGCTTGATGGGGAAACGAGTTTGCTACAATTGTGGCCAGGAGGGTCACATCGCCCCAAATTGCACTCAACCAAAGAAGAAGGCGTGCTTCACGTGTGGATCCAAGGATCATTTTGCTCGTGAATGCCCTAAGAAGAAGGAGGAAGGAACAACCAGAAGCAATGGAGGTAACAATGGAAGTACATGGGCTATTACAGGACCTGCAGCATCAAACAAACCTACAGCCAGAACCTTCAACATGACTGTGCAAGATGCTGTGCAATCAAAAGATGTGGTGTCAGGTATTATCCCAATCAATGATATTAATGCATATGTATTATTTGATTCGGGTGCTACTTGCTCGTTTATATCTGATGAATTTGCCAAGAGGTTAGAATTGCCTAGAGAAGAACTGAATTTTCCTTTGAACATAGAAATTGCGAATAAAGAAGCAATCCCTGTTAGATTCGTATACAAGAACTGTAGGGTGAACATTAAGGAGAATATCTTGTTGGTAGATTTGATTCCGATTAGACTCGGGGAATTTGATGTAATTTTGGGAATGGATTGGTTGTTCAATTATGGAGCAGTAATTGACTGCCAAAAGAAATGTGTAAACCTTATGACTCCGTCAAAGGTAGTATTTTATGGTAGCAAGTCGCCAAGACAAATGAAATGTCTGACGACTATGCAGGCCAAGAAGTTGTTGAGTCAAGGTTGTGTGGGCTATTTAGCTTACATAGTCGATACTCAGAAGAAGGGAGTAAAACTAGAAGAAATACCGGTAGTGAGAGAATTCGAAGACGTGTTTCCAGAAGACTTGCCAGGACTTCCGCCGGACAGATAAATTGAATTCGTGATCGACTTAGTGCCGGGAACAGCACCGATATCAAAGGCTCCGTACAGAATGGCTCCGGTAGAAATGAAGGAACTGATGGTACAGTTGCAAGAACTGCTAGACAAGAAGTATATTCAACCAAGTGTATCGCCGTGGGGAGCGCCAGTATTATTTGTGAAGAAGAAGGACGGATCAATGCGTCTTTGCATTGATTATAGGGAGTTAAACAAGGTCACTATTAAAAATAAATACCCGTTGCCAAGAATAGATGACTTGTTTGACCAGTTGAAGGGTGCTAAATACTTTTCGAAAATTGATTTGAGAAGTGGGTATCACCAGTTGAAAGTGAGGAAGGAGGATATACCACGAACGGCATTCAGAACTCGGTATGGACATTACGAGTTTCTGGTGATGTCTTTTGGTTTAACCAATGCACCTGCTGCGTTCATGGATTTGATGAACAGGGTGTTTAAACCATTCTTAGACAAGTTTGTAGTGGTATTCATCGACGACATTCTAGTGTATTCCAAAACTCAAGAAGAACACGTGGAACACTTACGTTTGACATTGGAGACACTAAGAAAGGAAAAGTTGTACGCGAAGTTCTCTAAGTGTGAATTTTGGCTCGATCGTGCACAATTTTTGGGTCATGTGATTGACAAAGATGGGATTTCAGTAGATCCATCGAAAGTGGAAGCTGTAATCAATTGGGAACAACCAAGAACACCTTCGAAGGTGAGGAGTTTCTTGGGACTGGCTGGTTATTATAGAAGATTTATACAAGATTTTTCTAAGATAGCCACTCCGTTAACAAATTTGACACGAAAAGCTGTGAAATTCGTGTGGACGGAGAAATATGAAGAGAGCTTCCAAGATTTGAAGAAGAAGCTAAGTATGGCACCTGTGTTAACCCTGCCAGATAATACAGGAAATTTTGTGGTGTATAGTGATGCCTCACACAAAGGGTTAGGTTGTGTTCTAATACAGAACGGCAAAGTTATTGCCTATGCATCAAGACAACTGAAGGATTACGAGAAAGGTTACCCGACTCATGATTTGGAATTGGCTGCAGTGGTATTTGCTCTCAAGATATGGAGACACTATCTTTATGTAGAGAAATATGAGATCTACACAGACCACAAAAGTCTGAAGTATATTTTCACTCAGAAAGATTTGAACCTGCGTCAGAGAAGGTGGATGGAACTGATAAAAGATTACGATTGTGAGATCTTTTATCATCCGGGCAAAGCGAATGTGGTTGCGGATGCTTTAAGTAGGAAAGGTCGGGAGAAATTAATGCTGCTAACAACTCAGGAGGAGCTCATTTCAGCAATGACAAAGTTAGAACTGGAAATCAAATTTCCACAGGAATCCGACGAACAATTATTTTAGATAGAAGCTGGTCCAACTTTAATGGACAAAGTGAAGAGTGCCCAACTACAAGACGAAGAGTGTGCGAAAATCAAAGAGAATTTGATTGAAGGCGGAGATGTAAAATACAAGATCGACACCGAAGGGTTACTACGGTTTGAGGGAAGGATCTGGGTTCCAGCAGCACCAGAACTAAAAGAAGAAATTTTGATCGAAGCTCATAGCTCAAAATATTCAATTCATCCAGGGAGCACGAAAATGTATCAAGATTTGCGCCGACATTTTTGGTGGCCAAATATGAAAAGGGACGTCGCAGAATGTGTAGCGAAGTGCTTAGCATGTCAGAGAGTAAAAGCCGAACATCAAAAACCCAGCGGATTGCTTCAACCATTGGAAATACCGGAATGGAAATGGGAGCATATCACGATGGATTTTGTGGTGGGTCTTCCAACTACTCAGAAAGGATACGATGTAATTTGGGTAATAGTAAACAGACTGACAAAATCTGCACACTTTTTGCCAATAAAGATTAGATTCAATCTTGATCAGCTGGCAAAACTTTATATTAAAGAGATCGTTACAAGACATGGAGTTCTAGTGTCAATTGTGTCAGACAGAGATCCGAGGTTCACATCAAACTTCTGGAAGAGACTACAAGAATGTATGGGAACACAGTTGCGAATGAGTACGGCATATCATCCGCAAACAGATGGCCAAAGCGAACGAACGATCCAGACATTAGAAGATATGTTGAGAGCATGCGTCATGGATTTCAAAGGAAGCTGGGAAGAGCAATTACCGTTGGTGGAATTCGCCTACAATAATAGTTATCACGCGAGCATCGGCATGCCGCCTTACGAAGCGTTATACGGCAGAAAGTGCAGAACTCCACTGTACTGGGATGAAGTTGGTGAACGCCAACTGTTAGGACCAGAACTGGTACAACAAACTGCTGAAGTTATCAAACTCATCAGGGCAAGATTGGTAGCAGCTCAAGACCGACAGAAAAAGTATGCTGATCAACACAGGCAAGATCGTGCATTTGACGTAGGAAGCTATGTATTCCTAAAAGTTTCTCCTTGGAAGGGGAAAATTCGTTTCGGTAAAAAGGGAAAGCTAAGCCCGAGGTTTATTGGACCCTTTAAAGTGCTGCGAAGAGTGGGAGAAGTGGCTTATGAGGTAGCTCTACCTCCAGAGTTGGAAAACATTCATAATATTTTTCATATTTCGGTGTTACGACCATATAAACCCGATTACAAGCACGTAATCGAGTACGAACCGTTGCAGTTCGAGAAAGATTTGTCTTATGAAGAGATTCCTATCCAGATAGTCGACAGAAAAGAACAAGTGCTCAGGAATAAAGTGATACCTTCTGTGAAGGTGATTTGGAGGAACCACAACGCTGAAGAAGCAACGTGGGAACTCGAAGAGAAAATGTTGAAAGAATACCCTGAGTTATTTGTTTAATCTGTGTCTGCGATTCTTAGGACAGAATCTTTGTAAGTAGGGAAGAATGTAGCGAATGTGTTGTTTGAGTTGTGATTCTGAGGACAGAATCCTTTTAAGAGGGGAATGATGTAACATTCCATATTTTTTTTAAATGTAACTTATAAATATTTATTGGGTTATATAAATATTTATTGGATATGTTATTGTTGAATAAATAATTGTTCAATTTGAGTGATGTGGTTTATTTAATTATTTGTTGAATAAATAATTAAATATTAAATATTAAATATTTATTGGCAATATTAAATATTTATTGAATCATATGGCAATTTGAGTTGATGTGATTTAATTAATTATTTGTTGAGTAAATAATTAAGGAGCTAAATAAATTAATTATTATGAGATTTTATAATAATGGAGTTTAATTTAATAAGCTAGAGAGCTTATAATGATTTTAAATAAATAATAATATTTAAATGAGAAATTGTAGTTTGAAATGTTAGTTGATTAAATGAAATTATAATTGTAAGAAGAATTATAATTGTTTATGTGTTAAAGTAATTTAATAGATTAACGTTTAATTGATTTATTAATTTAATAAAGGTGTGACTAATAACCTTGCTATATAGGAGTTACCAAAATAAATTAAAAGAGTTTAATGTGGTTTTACCAAACATGTCTTATGGCATAATAACTCTTTATCTAATTGAGTTTTACCAAACAAGGCATAAAGATTAATGAGTTATTTTATTTAGACTAACCAAACAAGCCATATGGCTTTTGATTTTCAAAACCTTTAACTGATGTCAGTTATATATCTTATATTTATAATATACAATTATTATAATTATAATTATATACGTTATATTTTAGTACTTATGTTAGAGAGAGAAAAGGGTTCAGAAGAAGGAAAATAGAGAAGAAGAAGAACACAGAGAAAGGTTTGAGAGGATTTTGAGAGAATGGAGAGTTGTTTTTCAAGTTTTGGAGAAAAGGCTTGATAATCAAAGAGTAGAGTATCATCTTCTTCATAATCCAAGGTAGGCCATCTTTTCTTTTGTAAGCTCTAAAAGTTTTCTTCTCCTAAAAAGTTCTCTGTGATTTTTATAAAGTGATGTTATGTTATAGTTTGGCATGATTATTGATTATATGGTTGTTCTATGAACTTATATATGATTATAGAGAAATTAGTTCATGCATATATGTGTTTTGTGGAAGAAAATATATTACAGAGTGTTCATATGACAATATGTATGAATATGGCTATTTTAAAATAGAAATTAAGGTTTAATTAGTTGTTGTATTGATAAATTGATTATAAGAATTGCTAGAGTGTAAAATCATAATCATGATGCTTGGAAATTTCTGTTTTGATTGAACAACAAAATCACAGTATTGGTTTTCATGAAAAATATCAAAATATAGAGTTTTGCCAAAAATATTAAAATTGGGTGTTGAATATTTGATGTTTGTGCTAATTGATGAGTAGAAACATGTTAGAAGTCGTTAGTATACGATTATATGAGGTCTATATGCAATTTACATGATAATCAGTCTATTAGATTCGAGCTTTTTGGCCAAATTGATTTTTCTGGTACTGTTGCCGAGGCTGTCGCCGGATTCTGGAGTCTGGCGCCGCGGCGCGACTCCAGTAGTACTTTAGTGGCGCCGTAGCGCCATGTCCGCGCCCCAGCGCCATGGTTCGCGCCGCAGCGCCATGTTCGCGCCCCAGCGCCGTGGCCCGCGCCCCAGCGCCGTGGTCCGCGCCCCAGCACCGTGTCCCGCGCCCCAGCGCCACTGTTCCGCGCCCCGGCGCCGAAAAAGTGGCCTAGTTGGGCAGTTTTGGCCTCCTGTAGTAAAACGGCCATAACTTTTTCATACGAACTCCGATTTAGGTAATTCAAGATGATTCGGAAAGAGGACGAGTAGGCCTACAACTTTCATTCTTTAAGTTTTTTAATTTGAGGTCTGTAACAGTAGTCAAAATAGCCATCTGTAGGACTGTTGTGTATTTGGAGCCAATCGGAGGGCGTCGGGATGCACGAATGCAAGTGCAACCCTTTGTGTATTATTATAACTTAATGATAACATGTTGGACATGTATTAGGATGTTGTATCAAGTTGTTAATGTACATGTGGTGCAATGGCATGATCATTTAAGTAGTTGTAATAAAGCTAAAAAGTAATGTTCATGAAAGATGTGTTGTTTAAACTTAAACTTAGTTAGTAGCTATACTAAGAGTAATAAAGGAACTCATAAAGTAATGTTAGTGTAACTAATGTGTATTGTCAATGCATATGGTATGTGTAGGACTTGGGGTGAACGTGAATAGTAATTGTTTAACCTACACGCGAGGCAAGTTCCCTAACCTTTTCTACTTTATTATTCAGCAAGGTTACTTTTCACTGTTATGTTATACTTATGCAAGTTCTCTAACTCCAAACTTCATTGTGCAAGTTTGAATTCGTTAAACACATTATCGCTTTAATTCCATTTCAATTGTACAAATTGCTAACTTTACACTTTCGTAGAGTTAGATTGTTTATTGTTGATTAAGCTCGTGTATCTATTGGTTTATGAGGATGCATGTTATGATTATTCCATGATTATGCTATTAAATTATTCCTAAAGCATGATGTTAGTTTATAAATATCAATTCAACTATGATTATTCCATAGTATACAGTTATGTTGTTTGTAATCAACTAACCCTTAGTTGATTACCGTTGAATTCTAAATTACCCCATGATGTATCCAAACTAAACTCACTTTGGTACGGACTTGTATTCTAAATACTGAGAAGAACAACTCTTTTATAAGAGGTTACGCTTAGCGTTGAAATGATTGTGCACAATACATTGTACGAAGGGTTGATCCCCCTAAGTACGTGAAGTCCTTATAGTCTTATGACTGTTAAAGTTTAAGTTGAAAAATTACTTATAACTGTGGACATGATTCGTGGTCATTAGACCCTCAGTAATTGATTAAAGTTTTTAAAAAAAATAATAGAATTTATTGTTCAGTTCTATTAAACCTAATGTTGGTACATGATGTAAAGTTAACTGATTTACTTATTGTTATTTCAAGTGGGCCTTGTTTGCTCACTCTTGCCTGTAAAATTTCTTACAGCTAAGGTTGAAACTGGTGATGTACCTAGCACCAATAAAGGAAATGGAAAGATGAAACAATGCTGAAGACCTATAATAGATTGAATAGTTTATTTTCAGACTTGTCTAAAGATTGTAATGAAGTTATTTAATTTTCCGCATTTGAATGATTGTTTGTAAAGGTTAGATAACCTGGGAGATTTTTATTTAAGTTTAATCCTGTATGGGCAGGTTTTATTTATTCAATTTTATCAATTGGGTAGTTAGTAATGAATGTTTTGATTACGTGAACACCAAATCTTGAGGAAATGAAGTACCAGGATTTGGGGGTGTCACAGCAAGTATCCTAACCCTACTTGTTATCATTACTCAAGTTTGTAAATTACTTCAAGCAATTCTTGTCATTATTAAATCAAGTTTGATTTGTTATATTAAAGATTAACTATCTTTTCAAAGTACGAATCTGTTATACAATACTTGTTCTATTGTATATCTCTTGAGATTGTTATTCAATTTAAATTCTATTTATTATAAACCTTGTTAGACTAACGAACCCTTATTGATTCGACTAGTCCATAGTTGATGAACATTCTAAATTCTTGAACCCTTATTGATTTATCCAAACCAAACTTCCTTTGGTGCGGACTCTAATGTCAAACTAACATGAACAACCCTGTGTAGGGGATTACTTATACGTTAGCGTTAAGATATTGTGCATAGTATGGTACTAAGGGCTGATCCCCCTAAGTACGAGAAGAAGAGTCCATAGTTTTATTAATGTTAAATGTTTCAAGTATAACCCTTGATAACTTAGGACATAGTTCAAGGTCTTATGAGCCTCAGAATTTTGTTGATTCTTGGTAATCATTTTTGGTTCAAAAGTTGAGCTTTATTCTAGAAGTCCTTGATTCACTCGCATGTTATTATATTGTTATTTCATTGTTATACTTGTGGGCAATCGTGCTCACTCTTGCGTAATAATAACATTGCAGTTAAGAACGAAAGAACCGACGAGCCTTCTTCTAGCAAAGGCAAGGGCAAAGCTATTAAGTGATGAAGACGTGTTATTAAATTTTAAGAATGTCATTGTTAAGACTCGATGTTACTTAAGACTTTTTTGTTTATGTTTCCGCACAGATGATTTAAGGTTAGAGTAACCTGGGATTTATTTATTTATTATGAAGTTGATGTAACCCCAAAAGGGGAGAGATTTATTTTTATTTATATCTATTACATGGTTTGCATTTTACTTATGGGTAGATAGATAGATGATGTTTGTACAGTGAACACAAAATCCTATGGAAATGGAAGTACCGGATTTGGGGGTGTCATAGATAACCCTACTCGCTTTGTCAACTTCACCTTTTTATTATAATCTCTCTCCATAAACCAGAGTTCAGGCCTGACTTGGTTCATAAGGATACCATCTCCGACTTAGATCAACCAACCATGTTCCGATAGGCCCTAACCTAGAAGATAATAGCTCGACGAATTCATACAACCGATGCGGGTTCGATAGGTTTGGGCAAAGAAGGCTAGCTTGTAAAGACCCCAAAAATCATATAATAATATTCTCCTTCTCGATTGTTAACAATACAACTTTAATCTATCTTTACATCATTATTCGATATTAAAATCACTAAAAATACAGAATATTTAAAACTTTTATATATTTCCTTCTATATTGCCCTAAATCGCAACCTTTACATTACATCTCTTCGATTCAATGTTATATCATGAATCGTTACTACAAAATGATTATACAAAGTCTTACATCATAAATAGATATCCATATACACCAGATAGCTCAACTTACAATTCAATAACATGTTACATTTAAAATATTAAATATATTTCTCATAAAACATAAGTAATCTTCGTAAATATGGATCTGTATAATTCACTTAGCACATATTCTTACCTTGAAATATTGACCTGCAAAAATTATTATTTGCAAGGTTGAGCTCAACAGCCCAACAAAATTTAACAGTTTTCATGTATCACATAGCACATAATAATATGGCCAACATACATATCCTAATAATTAAAGTAACATGGCATACATGCTTTAATTCACATAAAAAATATAAAGATTAAGGTTCTTACTCAATCATCATTATTTAACCAAAACAATGTAGTCATAAATTGACTTTAACATTTCATGATTTCAACATGTATATCATATCATGCTTGCTTACAACACATATAACATATCATGAAATTTAAAACAGTTCATCAAGTCCACGTAGAAAACTCTACTCCACATCTCATCAACTATCTGCACTTTACGTGCCCTACACAATTATATAATCATACACATCAACTATTAGTCACATAACAACACATAGTAATTGTAATGTAAACTCTACTCCACATCTCATAATCCTTCCTGTTAATTAACACACAATGTTTAATTAGATTGTGTTAACTTTTTGACTTATGTAATATTCGAAATTTATTCAAGTGTTTAAGTCTTGCTAGGAATACTTATGGGTTTTATATTAAACTCATTCCATATCTTATAATGTTCATTAACACTTGTCACGGCGTTTTGACGTTCATTCGTCACACGCCCGAATTGTCTCTCTTGTGTAATCTTAGTGTGCTTACATAACTTATCTAATACATCATTTATTAATGTTAATCATCACTATATTTACTAACATTCATGTTTTATAACTTAGGACACCATCTTTTATCGTCAGGAGCACTACACTTGCATACGTGCATGCCCGACGCCCTCCGATTGCCTCCTAATACATATCAGTCCCATAAATGACCATTTTGACCCCTGTTCCCGACCTCAAATTGAAAACCATAAAGAATGAAAGTTGTTGGGCTATTCGTCCTCGTTCCGAATCATCTTGAACCACCTTAATCTGAGTCCGTATGAAAAAAGTTATGGTCGTTTTACTATAGGAGGTCTAAACTGTCTGGCCGTGTCAACTATTCCAGCGCTGCAGCGCCCCAAATAGCCTTGGGGGCTGCGCTGTAGCGCCCCTTAGCAGTATGTACGCATTTTTTTCTCCAGTTTTACTGTTCTTACGAATTTTTGACCCTTTATCCTTCCAACCTTCATAACTTGAGTTATACACACCCAAATCAGTCTGTTTTCGACTATATGGATTCGTAATTCATAGAACTATAGAATACTAGACTTATAACGAATTTACAAAAAAACTAACTAGCCTAAATATTGACCCAAAACTCATGTTCATACTAAACTTTCATGTTTTAACATATTTAGCAAATTCATTCACTACGAATTCGTTTCTTAACAACATATATTTATTCAACTTACGTTCTTTTCGTTTCTTATCGTATTAACACAATCCATCACAAATTTTATAATTATACTATGAATTAAACATCAATTTGATAGTTTCAAAAGCCATTTTTTAGAAATTAATTCACAGAAAATCATTATGAACAAAATTCCTCTTGTTTATCAAAATTACATGGATTGAATTGCTAGAACAACCATATAACTCATAATATATCATAATATAACCCATATTACACATAACTCATGCTCACATCAAAGATTTAAGAACAATTTTCAACATAACTTCAAAATCAAACACTATGAACATGATTTTATCATGTTCATTATATCTTTGTGAATTGAAACTTTTGAACAACTATAAAAATCTCATGTAAGCATGTATATATATATATATATATATATATATATATACACACACACACACACACATCCCGTTCACATATCAAAATTATGAAGTTTCACCAAAAGTTTTTACATAGTACTCTAAAACTATGAAAACATAGAAGAACATGATTTTAAAACTTGTTTTTACAACAATTGTTTTGTGAAAATCCTTTCATGGCATACAATCACATATGAACACCATATATACATAAAAATTTATAATTATGAAAACCTAATTTTATAAAGACTAAATACTAAACATCTTAATTTAGTATAAGAGTTAGTTTGATACATTTCTAGGTTGAACTAGGAGAAAAGATGGAGATGATGAAAGCTTTTCTTTTGTTTTCTCAAGGTTTCCCTTCTTCTTCTTCTTCCTCTTCTTCTTCCATGTATTCTCTCTTCTTCTCTTTGTTCTTAGTTCATACTTAGGTTTAGAAAATTAACGTAACTTAGTGTATATACAATATACATATAACACATATAATTATAGAATATGTAACTTCCAATATAATTACATATACTAATTATCAATTTAATATATAAGTTACAAAAATTAGAATTTTAAAAGCCCTATGGGTTGTTTGGCAAAATCATATTATTTTAAAATCAGGTTTTAATAGTTAAGGTCTTGTTTGGGTAAAACATGTTTAACACAAAAGTAAGGCCTTGTTTGGGAAAACGGTTTTAAAAACTCTTTTAACTATTTTAATAGATCCTTTAACACATATTCTTAATGTTATCCTTTAATTAATTAAATCCTGACATTAATTTAATTAATTAAAAGTTTAACATCAATTAATCACATAAAATTGTCACATTATAATTACTCGTTAATTATAACTTCATGTAACAATTGCCACATCACTACATTATCTCAATTAAATTATAACTATAACATAAAATCATTACATATTAATTAATTATTAAATAATCCTTTAATTTATATAATACACTTAATTACATTACTCCATATTAATCACATAATCTCAATAAATAATTAAATTAAAATATTTCTTTACTTCAATAAATATTAAATTAACATTTAAATTCTCTTCACACCAATTCAAATATTTCAAAATATATACACCTCATAATTAGAATTTTAATTATTAAATTCTTATTTTAATAACTTATAAAAATTCGGGTTGTCACATCTTTCTCTCCTTATAAGGATTCCGTCCTCGGAATCAAAGAAACCTCCCTTACTCGGTTTTCACCAAATCTCTTTTTAAAATTTACTCAGGATATTACATTCACCCTTTCTTTTAAGAATTTCATCCTCGAAATTTTATCTATTAATCTTTATCCATTCAATCTATCAAAATAGATTTTACGTTAATACTTTATTCATTCATTGGGTTCTATAACCACTTTCTTTCCACAAAGATATTTCTACAATTATTAACTTTTCTATTAAAAGTTTTACATTATTCTTTGATAACTCATCTCCTTCTCACTTCAAAAAAAATTTTCTCACTTATTCAATATATTCATCATTCAGTGTCGCATTCTATGACTTACTTCTTTTTAAGGAATATCATCCTTACCACATTCGCCTTTTAGAATAGCAAGAATCTTCCACAAATGCTTAATAATTGGGAAGTAGTATGAATAACTCAGGAATTTAAAAGATCCCAAATCATACTGAGGGGTCATAAGACCTTGAACTACGTCCACAGTTATAAGTACGCTTTCAACTTAAACCTTAACAGTCATTAGACTATAGGGACTCCCGTACTTAGGGTGTTAAGCCCTTCGTACGATGTATTGTGTACAAACATCTAAACGATATGCGTATATATCCATAGTTATAAGTATTCTTTCAACTTAAACTTTAACAGTCATAAGACTACAGGGACTCCTCGTACTTAGGGGGATCAGCCCTTCGTACAATGTATTGTACACAAACATCTAAACGTATTGCGTAAAATAACTTCCCTATAATAGGGTTGTTCATCTCAGCTTTTCAACATTTTAATCCGCACCAAAATAATTTGGTTTGGCATAACTTCTCAAGAAACGCATAAATTTCATGAACATTTTTTAATATTCGTCTAGCTGAATCAAATAGCATAGACTTCTACAACAATTCAAACATCAATCAATATATATATATATATATATATATATATATATATATATATATATATATTCTCATATCTTAAAGAAATCTCAAAAATCTTTTTATGACGTCATGATACCGCACTATATTTACAGTCCGTTTGAGGATTCCGTTATTTGGTGATTTTATCATACTACATCATACCATAGTGGGCTGACGATCCTTAGATCACATCCAACATTAAGTAATACTGCTTTGATGACTCCATCATTTTTATCATCTCTGCACCAGGTTCCATAATGCATTGATAATATAAAAAATACATTTTGATATATTTCAAATCATTTTTGTCTAGCCGAAGCAATTAGCATAGACATACGAATAACGGTATTATTTTTAAAACTCATTGGTTTCATCATTTGATCCAATATTTTTCAAGAAAATAGATGTGCAAATATCAGCACGAAGTAAATAAATTTCAAAAGTCTAGCATAGCTAGTAGATTTAGAATATTCAGGTGTCCATCAACTTCAATCTTTACTCCATAACTTCATTACTTAACTTATTCTTTTTATTTCTAGCACCACCAATACTCTTATACTAAATATTCTTGTATTTCACCTTACAAACTTCCTATACCCCCAATATAATTCATCAAACTTACTACACATTGGATGTTCAGGAACTTGCCACAACAATATGAGTTTAAGAACTTATCCTAGTTATACCATAGGCGTCCATTCGCTGAGGGGTTCCAAACATACCATATTATTATGAGTCACAAACTTACTATATGCATTAGTTTTAAGAACTCGCACCTAACCCTAATAATATCTAACTAATCTTAATAGTTTCTAACTATCAAATATACACATGAGAAAAGAATCACCTTTTTTGCCACATATACATTGATAGTGCGACACCAACATTCCAATGATTATCAATGTGATAAACTGAGTGCAAGCACAAAACCCTCGTCCATACAAAGGTTTGTACAACTCAACCACCACATGAGTCCTCAATTGAAATCCAACCTAATTCTATCTTGCTTATAACTTGCTCTTTGCTCGATACGAATTCCTCGTATCACATTATCTATAACTCCTCATAAGTTTATCTTGTACTATTTCATAGTACATCATCTTCATAGCATCAATCTATAATTATTCAAACATTACAGATCATCTTCCTTTTATAAGTTAAACAGATCACGTCGTGATCTTATTCTATAATCATATCTCTTAAAATGCTTTTCTTAACTAGTGATCATTTTGTTTTACGATCCTATTCCTTTCCTTTTTCATCATTCACGATTTCATTTCTTCTTTTAATCTTACAGACTTTGTCTATTCATCATTATTCGTTATCTTGGCTATTGGAGTTAGGAAACACTCATTTCTTATCTTTATGTCTCTTCAAGATTTTTCTTTGAATTTTCTTGTTTATATAATAATTCTTCCTTTAAGAATTTTTAACTTCATTTACATTGCTCAACATTTCATTCGAGTTACACATTTTCATCACACGTATCCATTTTCTATACTTGGTACACATCGAGTCTCTAATAGTTTCAACATGGTACACTGAGTGGTTTTCCACAAACAACCAACAAACTAGTTTTCGAGTTACTAGTTCGTATATAACTCTACTCTGTGAAGGAATCGTTTAGCTAAGATACCATACATCAACTATTAAAGAGTACGATCGTACCATACATAGATATAACTTTCTATTCTTAACTTCTTTATCATTCTCTTTTTATACACATTGCCTATTTATTATCACCTTACAACCTTATTATTGGAGTTGGGTAACCCAACATTCATATTCCATATAACTCTGCGAGATTCTTCTTTGAATCCTATTACGCATGTTTTAATCTCTTCTTTATTAATTTCTTAAATTACTTCTTATTGTGCAAACCCTAATTGAGCTTATTCGCTCATTATCTTCACCTCTCTTTTCTAAGGTTATAGCCTAAGGTACTCTTACCTAAGGCTTTTAACCTATCAGATCTGATACCAACTATAACGACCCCAAAATTCGTACAATAATATTCTCCTTCTCAATCGTTAACAATACAACTTTAATCTATCTTTACATCATTATTCGATATTAAAATCACTAAAAATGCATAATATTTAAAACTTTTATACATTTCCTTCTGTATTGCCCTAAATCGCAACCTTTACATTACATCTCTTCGATTAAAATTTATATCATGAATCGTTACTACAAAATGACTATACAAAGTCTTATATCATAAATAGATATCCATATACACCAGATAGCTCAACTTACAATTCAATAATATGGTACATTCAAAATATTAAATACATTTCTTATAAATTCGTGAATATGGATCTCTATAATTCACTTAGCACATATTATTACCTTGAAATCTTGACCTGCAAAAATTATTATTTGCAAGGTTGAGCTTAACAGCCCAGCAAAATCTAACAGTTTTCATGCATCACATAGCACATAATAATATGCCCAACATACATATCCTAATAATTAAAGTAACATGGCATACATGCTTTAATTCACATATCAAATATGATGATTGAGTTCCTTACTCAATCATCATTATTTAACCAAAACAATGTAGTCATAAATTGACTTTAACATTTCATGATTTCAACATGTATAACATATCATGCTTGCTTACAACACATATAACATATCATGAAATTTAAAACAGTTCATCAAGTCCACGTAGAAAACTCTACTCCACATCTCATCAACTATCTGCACTTTACGTGCCCTACACAATTATATAATCATACACATCAACTATTAGTCACATAACAACACATAGTAATTGTAATGTAAACTCTACTCCACATCTCATAATCCTTCCTGTTAATTAACACACAATGTTTAATTAGATTGTGTTAACTTTTCGACTTATGTAATATTCGAAATTCGTTCAAGTGTTTAAGTCTTGCTAGGAATACTTATAGGTTTTATATTAAACTCATTCCATATCTTATAATGTTCATTAACACTTGTCACGGCGTTTTGACGTTCATTCGTCACACACCCGAATTGTCTCTCTTGTGTATGCTTAGCGTGCTTACATAACTTATCTAATACATCATTTATTAATGTTAATCATCATTATATTTACTAACATTCGTGTTTTACAACTTAGGACACCATCTTTTATCGTCAGGAGCACTACACTTGCATACGTGCATGCCCGACGCCCTCTGATTGCCTCCTAATACATATCAGTCCCAAAAATGACCATTTTGACCCCTGTTCCCGACCTCAAATTGAAAACCTTAAAGAACGAAAGTTGTAGGGCTATTCGTCCTCGTTCCGGATCATCTTGAATCACCTTAATCGGAGTCCATATGAAAAAAGTTATGGTCATTTTACTACAGGAGGTCAAAACTGTTCGGCCGTGTCAACTATTCCGGTACTGCAGTGCCCCAAACAGCCTTGGGGCCGCGTTGCAGCGCCCCTTAGCAGTATATATGCATTTTTTTTCTTCAGTTTTACTGTTCTTACGAATTTTTGACCCTTTCTCCTTCCAACCTTTATAACTTAAGTTATACACACCCAAATCAGTCTGTTTTCGACTCTATCGATTCGTAATTCATAGAACTACAACATACTAGACTTATAACAAATTTACAGAAACACTAACTAGCCTAAATCTTGACACAAAACTCATGTTCATACTAAACTCTCAGGTTTTAATATATTTAGCGAACTCATTCACTACGAATTCGTTTCTTAACCAAATATATTCATTCAACTTGCGTTGTTTTCGTTTCTTATCGTATTAACACAATACATCACCAATTTTACAATTATACTATCATCAATTTGATAGTTTTAAAAGCCATTTTTCATAAATTAATTCATAGAAAATCATTATAAACAAAATTCCTCTTGTTTATCAAAATTACATGGATTGAATTGCTAGAACAACCATATAACTCATAATATATCATAATATAACCCATATTACACATAACGCATGCCCACATCAAAGATTTAAGAACAATTTTCAACATAACTTCATAATCAAACACTATGAACATGATTTTATCATGTTCATCATATCTTTGTGAATTGAAACTTTTGAACAACTATAAAAATCTCATGTAAGCGTATATATATATATATATATATATATATATAT
Source organism: Panax notoginseng (assembly GCA_016801055.1). Classification (NCBI taxonomy): domain Eukaryota; kingdom Viridiplantae; phylum Streptophyta; class Magnoliopsida; order Apiales; family Araliaceae; genus Panax; species Panax notoginseng. Next base: position 132,158,851 of record CM029015.1, read on the forward strand.
ATACACACACACACACACACACACATCCTATTCACATATCAAAATTATGAAGTTTCACTAAAAGATTTTTCTATAGAACTCTAAAACTATGTAAACATAGAAGAACATGATTTTAAAACTTGTTTTTACAACAATTGTATTGTGAAAATCCTTTCATGGCATACAATCACTTATGAAAACATATGAACACCATATATACATATAAATTTATAATCATGAAAACCTAATTTTATAAAGACTAAATATAAAACATCTTAATTTAGTATAAGAGTTAGTTTGATACCTTTCTAGGTTGAATTAGGAGAAAAGATGGAGATGATGAAAGCTTTTCTTTTATTTTCTCAAGGTTTCCCTTCTTCTCATTCTTCCTCTTCGTCTCTGTATTCACTCGTCTTCTCTTTGCTCTTAGTTTATACTTAGGTTTAGATAATTAACGTAACTTAGTGTATATACAATATACATATAACACATATAATTATAGAATATGTAACTCCCAATATAATTACATATACTAATTATCAATTTAATATATAAGTTACAAAAATTAGAATTTAAAATGCCCAAAGACTTGTTTGGCAAAACAATATTATTTTAAAATCAGGTTTTAATAGTTAAGGTCTTGTTTGGGTAAAACAGGTTTAAAACAAAAGTAAGGCTTTGTTTGGGACAACGGTTTTAAAAACTCTTTTAACTCGTTTAATAGATCCTTTAACACATATTCTTAATGTTATCCTTTAATTAATTAAATCTTTACATTAATTTAATTAATTAAAAGTTTAACATCAATTAATCACATAAAATTGTCGCATTATAATTACTCGTTAATTATAACTTCATGTAACAATTACCACATCACTACATTATCTCAATTAAATCAGAACTATAACATAAAATCATTACATATTAATTAAATATTAAATAATCATTTAATTAATATAATACAATTAATTACATTACTTCATATTAATCACATAATCTCAATAAATAATTTAATTAAAATATTTATTTATTTCAATAAATATTAAATTAATATTTAAATTCTCTTCACACCAATTCACATATTTCAAAATATATACACCTTATAATAAGAATTTTAATTATTAAATTCTTATTTTAATAACTTATGAAAATTCGGGTTGTCACATGGCTCGTCGAAAACCCTAACCTCCTATCCGCCCTCGACACCCATTCTCTCGCCCTAGCCAACCGCTCCATTGTCCTCCTTCTTGAATGGTCCAAGAACGCTTCTGATGCATTAAGTTCTTGGGTCAGGATCCGACCTAATCTCTCCCTAGTCGATGTAACAATCCAAGATTTTATTTGTAATTTAAAGTATTTAGTAAATTAAATAAATATTTTATTGATGAAGTTGTTGTTTTATAATTTAAAATATTTCTTAAATTAAATAAATATGTGATTGTTGTTAGTAAATATTTATGAATTAAATTTATTAGATAATATTCTAAATTAATTTATAGTTAGAGAGTTGTAAGATAACATGAGATGTTATATTGTTGTTTTGATTTAATAATTTAAGATGGTATGTTAAATTATTTAATAAAATTATAATGAGAATATAATTTTGTGATATTTATTTAAGTGGAATATTTATTTAAATATAGTATGTGTAATTAATTTATTTGATTAATGTTAGATATGAAAATTCAAATAAATAATATGTGATTATAAATCATAAACTAAATTGTTTATTAAAATAAATTAAGGGAGTTTAATTTAGTTTTTTTACCAAACAAGGTTTGAAATATTAAAGTCTTTAAATTTTAAAGTGTTTTGCCAAACAAAGTCTTATGACTTTTGAATTTTGAATTATAAATAAAATAAATAAATTAAATTAAATAATAAATATACAATAAGTATGCGTATTATTATTGGTTATCAGTTTGGTTTCTACGCATACCTTAGTTACTGAGCATAGGAAGAAAAGTGAGAATTCAGAGAGGAACTTGAGAGAGAATTGAGAGAGAACCTAAGGATTTCCAGAGCAAATTCAGTGGTAATAGCAAGGATTGCAAGAAATTTAAAGGTATTTTTACATAACCTTAGTGTGTGTGTGTGTGTGTGTGTGTATATATATATATATATATATATATATATATATATATATATATATATATATATATATACATATATGAGTTTATGCCATAATTTATATGTTCTGTGAATTCATTTTTCTGTTGAATTATTGCTATACAACTGAATGGTCGTGATTATATGTGTTGGTTATGTTTGAGTTTGTATGTAAACAAGAAATTGTATGCTAATTTCGTTTAAAAGAAGGAAAAGTAAGTTATAGTGAGTATTTTTCATATGACTTATGAAAGTACCAAATTTAGTGGCTAGTTTGTATGTTAATATGAAAATTGAGTATTTTTTATGCTAGTTCATTAAGAAACGAAGAAAACGTAGTTTGAATGAAGTGATTTCGTGAAGAATTGTAATCATAGTAATTATTTTTATAAAAGAACTCAAAAATTGAGTTTTTATATGAAAACATGACATTTACGAAATTAAATTAGTTAGAATGGTTGTTAAATTGTTCTATATTGATGAAAATGTAAGGAAACATGTTTGTGATAATTCTATACCAATCATATGTGTTAGTTTCACTGTTTTGTGAGTGAAATTCGTGTTAGTTGGCCTAAAAACAATGTTGAATCATGATCTGTAAATACTAGAACTGGTGCGTAGCGCGGGCGCGCAGCTGCTGCGCGGGCGCGCTGTAACCCAGTATAATACTGGCGCGGCCGCGCCAGTAGCAAGTCACAGATAGTGAAGTCTGCTACTTCTGCAGACTTTGGACATTCATTGTAACTTAGCTTAATGTTATGTTCATGTGTCAAATGTGTAATAACAAGGTTAAAACAGAAACGTATCATGTGGTTAGTAACTCTAAAATGTAAAGCTAGTAAGTTGTGAAAATGTTATGTACGATTTAAGAAACTTATTGATCAATAAATAAGTGTTATGAAACATACACTTGTGATTCTGAAATATGTATGGTGAGGTAAGATTTGTACTAAATTAACAAGTTTATCTAGAAATGGGTGTTATTCTGTAAGTGGATGTTAACATGTCTAACAGATATTGTGATTCCACTAAAATGTGTAGGTGAACGTGAGTTTTATTATTATAGCTTACGCTTGAGGCAAGTTTTCTAACTCTACACTTTCATTGATCTAGTTCTATTATTACATTGAGCAAGTTTATTTACCCTATCTCAATTACAATTACACAAGTTCCCTAACATTTGTTACTTTATTATTCAGCCATGATACTTTTCACTGTCATGATATACCTTTGCAAGTTCTCTATTTCTAATCTCGTGTTGAGCAATTTATTGTTATGCAAGTTCTTTAACCCTCATTTAGTGTTGAGCAAGTTAATTAATCTTTATTTCTTTATTCCAAACGAGATTACTTTGGTTATTCAAAGGCTGTAATTTTGTTGTAAGAAATGTGTTTATTCAGCTACTAATAACTGTTGTTTGATCTTCGTTCTCCAATGTTGTTGTACTATCTTACATTATTGTACCAAACTCTAAGTTGCCTAGCGATTCTTTACCAATTCAACTAATTCTTACTTGATGAATGTTCTAAACTCTAAATTAACCTTGAAGTCAACCTAAACCAAACATCCTTTGGTTTGCTTATGTACTCACACAATTTTGAAAGCATGTTGTCGATGATAACATTTGTTCAATTTAGAAATTGTTAATACTCTAGCTATTAATAATTCATCGATATACCTTGTTCATGATGATATTATAATCAAACTCTTGAATAGTTATTGGTCTTTATCTGATTCAACCTGTACTTGGTTGATGAGCATTCTAAAGATCTAGAATTCCTTTGAAGTTAATTTCTAACCAAACTTTCTTTGGTTCGAAACCTGATAATCTAAGCTGAGATGAATAACCCTATATTAGGGGATTATTTTAGAGCTACGCAATAGCGTTAAAATGTTTGCTCAATACATAGTACAAAGGGTTGATCACCCGGAGTACGGGATGATGGTCCATATAGTCGTTTAGATTGTTAAAGGTTACAATAGAAACACCTGTTAACCTAGGACATAGATGATGATTATAGTCTTTTAGGCTGTTAAAGGTTAAAGTAGAAATACTTGGAAACCTAGAGTATAGTTCGTGGTCTTGTGTCCCTCAGTGTATTCTTTGATGTTGATATCTATTGTTAACTTAAATGTTCATTACTCCCTTGAACTCATAGCTGTTGAATTAAAGTTTATTATTCCGGTAAGAATACTTTACCATTGAAAGCTCAATTAATTGTCATTCATAAAACGTTATTGTATATTATCCCTCTTGTGGGCAATTGTTTGCTCACTCTTCCACAAAATAATGCAGATGAAGTTAAGAAATTTGAAAAGCTTTCTACAAGCAAGGGCAAAGACAAAGTGATTGATTAGACGACAACATTTAATTTATCTTTTATTTAGTAAGCTTATGTAATAGATTTAATTATGATCATGTTTTACTTTTTCGCTGATGATTGTAATAAAGGTTAGATGACCTAGGATTTATTTTAGCTTATGTAACCCTTTAATGGGAGATTAATTGTTTAACTTTTGAGTTTAATTGTATCCTTTGTTTATGAGTAGTTAGTTATGATTTAATTGGACAGTGAACACCAAATTTGTGGAATTGAGGTGCCCGAATTTGGGGGTGTCACAGTCGAGGCCGAATACATCTCTGCCATTGAATGGTTGGTGTTTGATGATGTTAGGGTTCTTGCCTTGGGTATCTCGTGTGGGTATTTGTTAGTTTACTCTCTGAATGGCCAACTTATTCATGAACAGGTAAAATTCAGTTCAGATTTTATATATGCAAGTGTATGTGTATTTGTGCATGTATGTGGGATTAATTTGTGATCAATGTGTATTTTAATTAGCAAAATTATGTGTCTTTTTAAGGAGTTAATTGACTCTCGATAAAATTTTTGAATGATAAGAGGAATGATTGCTAGTGTTAATGGTATTTTTTTTATATGTGGTTCTTTGTTGAGCTTCGGGAGATTATCAAAAAATAATACAAAGTTGTAGAATTTAAGATACCTTAATTCTGTGAGGGCATTGGCTGGATATTGTTTGTAGAATAAAATTTTGAATTGTATATTTGTTTTGAATTTAAAGTATGGAGCTTTCGTTTTGTACTAATCCAGAATTTCACTAACTTTTTCCCAGACATGGACCTGCATTGTGGGGATTGTCAAATTGTGCTAATACTGTGATAATTTGTCAAACATAGTACTTGTGATTTTTTTTCAATTGGTTTTGGCATATTTATTGTAACACCCCCTTCCCGAAAAGGAAAGGGACGTCACGTGCAAAGCACAACAAACCTCAAAATAAATAAACAGAGCATTAACAACCTCAAAATATTAATAGTGGTGATCCATTAATAAAGTAATAAGTACAATTCTCCAAACTGAGTCAAAATAATCAAAACCTAAAATTTAATCCACCTAGATGGTCAAGGGAAAAAATCTCATCACACAAGCCCTGAATCACCCCTGCAAACCTGCCGGAAGAAAAACACAGCATGAGCCAATTGCCCAGTACGGATATCGATATACAAAAGATATACAACTGATATACGAAAATAACTGAGACAAAATACTGAACAAAGCCTCAAGTGCAAATACGAACGAAAATATAATATCCAAAGATCTGAATGGAATATATCTGAATCAACGTAATGAATATATCTGAAACAATATAATTGACGAAACCAATAAAAGAATAAAGAAATAACGAACTGAAGTAACTAACTCAATGACTTGAAATGAACAGAAACAAACAAAACTAATACAATAAAATAATAGGCTGAAACAAATGGCTGGGGTTATTTCATACCGAGTGAACTCAAAAATATATCTTGCCACACAGGCAAGTCAAACTAATGCCACACAGGCAAGTCAAACTAATGCCACACAGACAAATCAAATGATGCCACACAGGCAACCAAAATAATTCCATACAGGCAAGTCACACATTGGACCGCGAATCCAAATGTATGCAAATCGGATAGTGTGTTTGGCACAACATCACCAATCCGCAGAACAGAAAACTAGGGTTAACCCATACGCCTCCCACAACAAAACACCAAATGGCCCATTTACTCTGGAGCCCAAAATGGAGACGTCGTGGACTAATCACACCGCCACGGAAAGTGTCATGTCTCCCGTGCCAAGACGACATGCCTGTGGTACCCCCACAGGTGGTTATAGCTCAAGTATACCCTACGGTATATTCTAACAAAAATATCATGTCACAACACATGCGACAAAATATCAACAAAAGGGTTCTATATGTACATGTTGAACCAAATCAAATTATAGTCACAAGGTCTCAAAAAGAAGGTAGCAACATGTACCGCTCTACAATTATCAAAATAAATATTAGACACGATAACCTCATTCAAAGAGTACAAGTACGAGTCCAAAGTGTCAACTCCAAAATAAAATAAATATATCAATTTCACAAGAAACAATTATGTGAAATAATAACAGAAATTCGAAACGAGGAACAAAACGAACAAATCAAATTTAACAAAGGTATCGCTGAAAGAGTACGGAATCCGTACCTGATACTTCCAAACCATTTGTAGCACACTCCACAAAATTTTACTCTCAAATGCCAACGATATCAAATGCGAAACTTATTCGCAAATTCACCTCAAATTAAAAATAATTCAAACTAATAATTCCAAGATAATTCATAATCTGTTTAATATGCCTTTAATTATCGCCTTATATCAATTATTAATACTCCAAAATTTATATTCCAAATATAACTCTTTAAATTCCCTCCGTCCGAACTAATAAAAAAAATAAATAAAAGTATAATTACCGAATTATAATTACTGTTGTTGTTATTAAATAGTACACATATATTTCCTTCAGGAGACTAATTATGCAACAAATTAACCCACTTCTCTCCGTTTCAAATATAATGTATAATCAATTTTCAAATTACCTAAAGTATCATCACATTCAGACTCAAATTAAATATTATTTAGCTATAAGTGAGTCTTGTAATTTGGTATAGGATTAGAGGTGACATCTTAGAAGTATTACTGTAATACCACTTTAAAATAAAAATCTGCATGCATATATACAATATAGCTTATTCAAATTAGTACTTCATGAAAAAAAATACCAACAGGCGAATGAATCATTTTTAATAAATAAATTTTATATTATTTATGATTGCACTAATATATATATTAATTTTTATGCCAATCCTTTTCCATACAGCTTATCAATGCTCTTCAGAAAGAATGAACACATGATTTCTTAACATCATTATATATATAAAAAAAACAAATAACAAATAAATGGTACATACCTAATTAATGTTATCTTGAATTTTCTATCACTTCTTATTCTCACTTCTTATTCTCCAATGAATGGACCAAGAAGTTCTTGAATGGCGGCTCCCTTCTTTCTTTCTCTTTTCTCTCCACCAATTCGTAACAAAATATATGTGAGGAAGATTATGTTTAGTTATTAATTTATTAAATATTAACTCTCCAAATTTAAATAGGATTTATTATTACCCACAAATATAATTTAAACCCAATAAATTTTAAAAGCCCAAATTTTACTAAATTAATTTACCCATCACTTATTAATATTTATTAGCCCACACAAATTAAATAACTAGTTTGACCCAAATAAAGACAAAGTCCAAACAATATGTTTTAAGAATATAATTTTAATATTATTTTTTTTTTCCAGGATATTACATTACCTCCCCATTAAAAAGGATTCTGTCCTCGGAATCAAAAGAATGAACGTACCTAATTATCAAAAGATGCGGATCCTCCACTCGAATAGACTCCTCTATCTCCCAAGTAGCTTCCCGCTCCGAATAATTTTACCACAAAACTATAACAAAAAGGAATTATCTTCCTCAATTTTAATTTAATCAATTATTTAATTACCAACTAAAAGAATTTAATTTTCCAAATAAAACAAGGAAGAAAAGAGGGAAACAACAATCGTTTACCTTTTCCAATTTAAATACAATTGTATTTTGATATGGGTTATTACATCTTTTACCCCTTAAAAATAATTCCGTCCTCGGAATTCAAATAAACTCTATTGAGTTTTATTTTAGTTTTTATTTAAATTACATAATTTTTCATAAACTTAAATTGAAATGTAGCGTCGCCATATGTAACGATCAAGCATGGTAAGTCCATAGGTCCACACAAATATTCATGTACTCCTAAAATATTCGTCAGCTATCGTGTCCAGCCTTGGGAAGGTTCTTCGCGTTGCATCAAATTAAATCACATGATCCACCGTTGGTGCGGGTCGTCGCTAATATCTTCGAGTTTCATTCTTGTAAACGTACTCTTCGGAAACTAATTCAAAATCACAAAAATTTTTCTTCATCTAAATACGATTCGAATACCCAAAATATTTTAAATTATCTTTAATTCGTAAAACGTTTATATTCTACACATGACAAAGATTTAACAAATTATTTTTATTTAATTTTACATAAATCCATACAAAACTCCAAGGATATCGGATAAACCAAACAACTCTACAGTTTATATCAACTTCCTAAATCCTCAAGAGCTTCAAAATATTCAAACCTCAATTCGAACTATCTAGTTCTTAAATATTATTACACCAAAGAATATACTACTAAGATCTCTTTATCGTCATATCAAACTCTAAGTCAAATATTCTACTATCTGCATGAGCAAAATATAAATATTCAAGATCTCTCAAAATCAATTGAATTTCATCATACTATCTAATCATATAATAAATCAATCATCTCTTATTGCAAATCTTAATCCAATAAATTTAATATCTTCTCCTACTATCACAAAGAAAGTTCATAGAACATAACTCTAATGTCCTACTAGAAAATAGTCACAGAATTGATCATTAACTCCAACTGATTAATTTAATTACCTCGAATATCAACAACTCAAATTATAAGAAATCCTCTATACTTAATAATTTTCACTTTCTCATAGTATCCCATCAAACACAAATCTCAAATTATCCATAAGCTTAACATAAATCAAAACCTAACTAAAATCAAATCCTCAATTCAACGATCATAATGATTGTCACAAAAAAAAACAACTCTAACAAATAATTTTTCCAAAATCACATACTCGTCGATACACACTCACATCATAATCACGACTCATATAAGATCACTTCTTATTTGTACAAAGTATAACTTTATTCACCTCAATGATTAAATCACAATTCTTAACGAATATCATTACTTAATCACCTTAACAAATTATTCCACTTTCCTCAATCAACTATAAATCCAAAAGAAATCGACAGTTAGTCAAAATAGAGACCAACCAAACAAAGAACACAATCGAATCAACTCCTACGTCTACCCAATGCTTTACCCACAACTCACAGGTCAAACCTAAATAGGTTTGCTACAAGAAAGAACCTAAGCTCTGATACCATCTCTGTAACACCCCCTTTCCGAAAAGGAAAGGGACGTCACGTGCAAAGCACAACAAACCTCAAAATAAATAAACAGAGCATTAACAACCTCAAAATATTAATAGTGGTGATCCATTAATAAAGTAATAAGTACAATTTTCTAAACTGAGTCAAAATAATCAAAACCTAAAATTTAATCCACCTAGATGGTCAAGGGCAAAAATCTCATCACACAAGCCCTGAATCACCCCTGCAAACCTGCCGGAAGAAAAATACAGCATGAGCCAATTGCCCAGTACGGATATCGATATACAAAAGATATACAACTGATATACGAAAATAACTGAGACAAAATACTGAACAAAGCCTCAAGTGCAAATACGAACGAAAATATAATATCCAAAGATCTGAATGGAATATATCTGAATCAACGTAATGAATATATCTGAATCAATATAATTGACGAAACCAATAAAAGAATAAAGAAATAACGAACTGAAGTAACTAACTCAATGACTTGAAATGAACAGAAACAAATAAAACTAATACAATAAAATAATAGGCTGAAGCAAATGGCTGGGGTTATTTCATACCGAGTGAACTCAAAAATATATCTTGCCACACAGGCAAGTCAAACTAATGCCACACAGGCAAGTCAAACTAATGCCACACAGACAAATCAAAGGATGCCACACAGGCAACCAAAATAATTCCATACAGGCAAGTCACACATTGGACCGCGAATCCAAATGTATGCAAATCGGATAGTGTGTTTGGCACAACATCACTAATCCGCAGAACAGAAAACTAGGGTTAACCCATACGCCTCCCACAACAAAACACCAAATGGCCCATTTACTCGGGAGCCCAAAATGGAGACGTCGTGGACTAATCACACCGCCACGGAAAGTGTCATGTCTCCCGTGCCAAGACGACATGCCTGTGGTACCCCCACAGGTGGTTATAGCTCAAGTATACCCTACAGTATATTCTAACAAAAATATCATGTCACAACACATGCGACAAAATATCAACAAAAGGGTTCTATATGTACATGTTGAACCAAATCAAATTATAGTCATAAGGTCTCAAAAAGAAGGTAGCAACATGTACCGCTCTACAATTATCAAAATAAATATTAGACATGATAACCTCATTCAAAGAGTACAAGTACGAGTCCAAAGTGTCAACTCCAAAATGAAATAAATATATCAATTTCACAAGAAACAATTATGTGAAATAATAACAGAAATTCGAAACGAGGAACAAAACGAACAAATCAAATTTAACAAAGTATCGCTGATAGAGTACGGAATCCGTACCTGATACTTCCAAACCATTTGTAGCACACTCCACAAAATTTTACCCTCAAATGCCAACGATATCAAATGCGAAACTTATTCGCAACCTAAACATATTCACCTCAAATTAAAAATAATTCAAACGAATAATTCCAAGATAATTCATAATCTGTTTAATATGTCTTTAATTATCGCCTTATATCAATTATTAATACTCCAAAATTTATATTCCAAATATAACTCTTTAAATTCCCTCCGTCCGAACTAATAAAAAAAATGAATAAAAGTATAATTACCGAATTATAATTACTATTGTTGTTATTAAATAGTACACATATATTTCCTTCAGGAGACTAATTATGCAACAGATTCACCCACTTCTCTCCGTTTCAAATATAATGTATAATCCATTTTCAAATTACCTAAAGTATCATCACATTCAGACTCAAATTAAATATTATTTAGCTATAAGTGAGTCTTGTAATTTGGTATAGGATTAGAGGTGACATCCTAGAAGTATTACTGTAATACCACTTTAAAAAAAAATCTGCATGCATATATACAATATAGCTTATTCAAATTAGTACTTCATGAAGAAAATACCAACAGGCGAATGAATCTTTTTTAATAAATAAATTTTATATTATTTATGATTGCACTAATATATATATTAATTGTTATGCCAATCCTTTTCCATACAGCTTATCAATGCTCTTCAGAAAGAATGAACACATGATTTCTTAACATCATTATATATATAAAAAAAACAAATAACAAATAAATGGTACATACCTAATTAATGTTATCTTGAATTTTCTATCACTTCTTATTCTCACTTCTTATTCTCCAATGAATGGACCAAGAAGTTCTTGAATGACGGCTCCCTTCTTTCTTTCTCTTTTCTCTCCACCAATTCGTAACAAAATATATGTGAGGAAGATTAGGTTTAGTTATTAATTTATTAAATATTAACTCTCCAAATTTAAATAGGATTTATTATTACTCACAAATATAATTTAAACCCAATAAATTTTAAAAGCCCAAATTTTACTAAATTAATTTACCCATCACTTATTAATATTTATTAGCCCACACAAATTAAATAACTAGTTTGACCCAAATAAAGACAAAGTCCAAACAATATGTTTTAAGAATATAAATTTAATATTATTATATTTTTGCAGGATATTACATTACCTCCCCATTAAAAAGGATTCTGTCATCGGAATCAAAAGAATGAACGTACCTAACTATCAAAAGATGCGGATCCTCCGCTCGAATAGACTCTTCTATCTCCCAAGTAGCTTCCCCCTCCGAATAATTTTACCACAAAACTATAACAAAAAGGAATTATCTTCCTCAATTTTAATTTAATCAATTATTTAATTACCAACTAAAAGAATTTAATTTTCCAAATAAAACAAGGAAGAAAAGAGGGAAACAACAATCATTTACCTTTTCCAATTTAAATACAATTGTATTTTGATATGGGTTATTACATTTATAATTACTTTTGAAACTCTTAACCTTAAAGCTCTTAATTAGATATAACTCTAACATAAGTTCCTTGCTATCAGTACTTTTCATTGGTTTTGGCATATTTGTCAAATTGCTAATTCAGATAATTAAGCAACTTATCAAGTATCATGGATCACTCCTTGTAACTTCTAAATGGTGACCCCATATACCTGCTTAGTGATGCAAAAGAAACAATATATTTTTAGGTTTGTGATATTCATTTTTAAAGGTCAGTCTTATAAAATCCTTAGGTAACTTTCAGATTTCCAATGTTACTTGCTATAATAGTGGTTCCAGCCTCTATTTATACTTTGGTCAGTTCATTTATAAATGGATTACTTTATGAAAGGGTTCAAACCTGCCTAATTTCTTTGATCTTTTCCATATTTACATGATCCTCCTAAATTGATGAAGTCATTGATGAACTCATGGTGCATTGTAGTCTTGCTAATATAAAATAGTATTAGCAACGATAGGGAGCAGGTTGTCGGTCATCTTGGCCAGTGTCCGTGCTTAAGAATTTTTCAGTCCTAGCATGGTTATGTAATGTCTAGAATTGCTTGCTTCTCAGATTTTGTTGTAACATAGATTAGATATGGATGCAAAAGATAATTCTGCATGATATACTATATCCACATTGTGTATATATTATTGTTGAATCTGGCATTTATATCATCTTTGGTGAAATTGTTGTGTCCAGTTTTATTTTTGCATTCAACAGTAACTGCTCGACATTCTACACCTGAATTCAAGCTTTGACTTTTGTGGAACTTAACAAGTTAAAGAGAGAGAAAACTTTCAAATTTGATGTAAACCGAGTTTGATATTCTCTGAAAGTCATCTTGTTTACAAATATAACTTACCCTTTTGTTCATATTTCTCTGCTAATAATTGCTATGTATATTTGATAATCATTGAAAGTCATCTTGTTTACAAATATGACTTATTCTTTTGTTCATATTTCTTTGCTAGTAATTACAATGTATATTTGGGAACCATTCTGCAGTGAATGAAGCTGAATTAGATATGATGATGATTACAGCATGCCTTTGCCTTTTGCATTCTTCTTCAAGGCTGTCAACCATGAAAAGCGTAAGTCTTCAACATGTTCATAATCACCTTCAGTATTTTTACTACTTTTGTTAGTCTTGTGATAATTATTGTTTGGGCATAGTTGATTTGACTTAATAGAACCATTTTGTTTTCTCTCGAGAAGTTCTTTTTCTTGAAGTAAATAAAGCTATTATCCCATAATATAATCTGAATGTATAGGTAGATCCTGTAAAATTTATATGCATTTATGCTTTTAACTACTCAGTAATTCACTCTTGATTGGAAACTTACACTTCTGTTTTTTTTTCTAATGGCCAGCGAGCATTGGTGGGCACCTGGTATGTACAAATTTAATCTTCTTCGCTAATAATTTGTCCATCAACCCTTGTTGGACACTGGGTCTTTGAGATAGAGAAGTTCATTGATGCGTCTGTAATAACTGCACTCCAATACATTGGTTCTGCTCAAGAACGAATTTCACTTCTGGGCTACATTTTTTTTCTCTTGCCACATTTTGGTAGAAATTGTTTTCTACTTTAAGTTTTTGTATGAGTAGCTGTCCTTTCCAATTTGCAAATCAGGTTAACAGGGATCCAATATCCAGTGAGATGTTAAAGATGCGCTAGCAACTGGAGTGTTTGCCGGCAGAACTTTGTGCACGTGGTGGAGGAGCATCATCTAACGAAATCCAGGTACTTGGAATATTCTGTCAATCTTCTTTGTTGATTGCTAGTGTAAAATTTACTACTAAAACCTTTTATTTTCTACATCCCATTCAGACTCCTTTCCTTTGGGAAATATTTACATAAGCCCCTATTAAAAAATTTCCTTATTCTTTAATGAACATGTATATGTGGTAATATATGATAATTTAAGTAAATATTAACTTCTAAATCTAATATTTTGCTAAATGTTCGACTGTAGTGATAACATTAATTTGGGGATGGAGTACATTTTTTCTGTGAATGTCATTGACATTGGATTGCATTAAGGTCTGCTTGTTTTTTGTCCTTTTTGATGTGGGTTATTTGATAATGCATTGATGAGAATCTATGTTGTCTTATTCAATTATTCAATATGATATGTCTATTAAAGTGTTGATTTATTTATCACCATTGTGTATTCTAAAATGTGTTCATGGATATGGAAATATGTTCCAGAATCATGAAGTCAAATATCTGCTAAAGTATTTTCAACTTTTCTGGAACAGTAAGGCTGTTACTTGCTTGGCTTTTGCTGCGGATGGATTTCTTTTGGTTTCTGGATCAGAGGATGGCATGATACGTGTTTGGGAAACTAAATCTCGTAACATCATTCGTATTATCAAACATGCAAAAGGTATCATCGTAGTTAATAGAAACAATGTTCACGTGGTTGCAGGAGTCTTTCTAGTTTATTGCATTATTCAGATTTTCTTCTGGATTAAATATAGTAACCTTCTACTTCTCTCAAATACCGTCTCAGGATAAATTCTAGTGTTTTAAATAGGCTTTTGCATACTACATCTCAAACTCAATTAGTATCTGTAGATCTCTAGATTTTGGTGCTTGTTATAGAACATGTGTAATTATCTACAAGTACATCAGCTGCTGTTTGCAAATGTGTAGTGGTGTTGGTAGATTATGATACCATTCTGACTGTTGCTGGGTTCTGCATAGTGCAAGTCCTATAAACAATATCCTTGTTATCAAACGACCTCCGTGCTTATATCCTCGAACTTCAGTGAATTCTCAGGCCACAGCTACAGCAGGGCTTCCATGGGTATGTTAATTTGAAGTTGATTGTGAATGAAACCACATGACATCCCCTATTCACTTTGACTTTTCCCTCTTTCAGGATAGGATTTGTCCCCAGTTGATTTGATTAATGTCAAGTTATTTGCCCAGAGGGTAATGGACCTTGCAGAGTACAGGAAAAAGCTTTATGATTATCTGGTTGCTAAAATGAGTGATATAGCACCTAATTTGGTTGCACTTATTGGTGAAGTTGTTGGAGCTCGTTTGATTTCTCATGCTGGAAGTTTTACAAATTTGGCCAAGTACCCTTCTTCTACAATTCAAAACTAGTGTGGCCAGTATGCTCACCCATTTGTGTCTGTTGATCTGCACATGATGGCCAACGCTTTCAAAACGAGTGTGGTAGGGCTAGAGAAAGAACTTGAAGCTCTGATAACTGACGACCAAATACAGGTATTCTTTGGACATTAACCCCCTTATCCCTCCTTTCTCTTTCGGTTTATGTAACCTATAACTTGGCTTGCTAGATAAAAGGGCTCACATTGATCTGAAGATGCTGACCTTTCTTGAACTGTAGAGTTTAGATACCTCATACGTCTTTGTTTTAGGCCTGACCTCTGTACTGGCATAATGCCTTTCTCACAAAATTATGTATAAGTTTGCATAAATAGTACAATTTCAAAAATCATCCATACATATAATGAAACTGATGCTTGACTAGTGATCTAGATTTCGGGTGCAATACGCAGGTTCTGGGACCTTAATTGGAGTGAACCAGAAAGTACTTAATTGGAGTGAACCAGAAAGTACAAGTACTAGTGGAAAATTTGATATGTACCTACTCTCTCTTCTGCCACTTTTTGCACAATCAATATGCATATATGAAATTTTGTCTCATGCATCATTGCATTGTTTGATATATGTAATCTATCTGTCCATCTTTGTTACTTCTTAATTCGAGGGAAACTTCTGAAATTTGCAATTTTCATAATTATTTGCCCTGAATATAAGAGGATAATCATGTCTTTTATCAAAATAAAGTTGAAATGAGAGTTTGTAGCAAATGAAGGAGTGTTAGTATTGCCACAATAGGTATCCTCGTAATCATAGTCGATAATGTCACACAATCTGAGTTGAATTGAATCTTACCTTTCTTATTGTCCTAAAATAAATTGGTACTGATAAAAATGGTACTTTCAGATGTTTGTAAGTGCTCATTATGGGGGTTTGGATCTAGCGCTCAACTTTAAATCAAGTGAACCATGGAAGAAAGTTTTTGGCCCAGTTTTCATCTATCTTAATTCCGCTTCAGATAATAATAAAGTTGTTTCGCTCTGGGATGATGCCAAAGAACATGTCTGATTTCGAGGAAACTTATGCATACTTTTGCTCATTATTGGCTTTATACTGTTGATGAATTATTGTTGAGTAGATGTACACTGAGATGGCTTCTCACCACAGAGTCCGCCATCACTGCATCCAAATCATTAAGACAGCTACCATCCCTGCTAAGCTCTATAAGAGGGAGAGCAAGCTACCATCCCTGCTAAGCTCTATAAGAGGGAGAGCACCAAGCAGTTCCACAACTCCAAAATCAAGTTCCCATTGGTGTTTAAGAAGGTTAGGCCACCAACTAGAAACCTGAAGACAACATACAAGGCATCTAGGCCTAACTTGTTTGTGTAATTCTTGTTGGAGTGGTTATGCAATTTTGTTGCTCAAGTGAAACATAGCATTGTCATTTACTTACCGTTGGATGTTTTTTTAAAATTTGATATTATGGTTTGGAAGTCTAGGATTGGACAAAATATTATCTTTTTATTGGATTTTGAGTACTATTATTCTATTCAAGTGTTGGAAGTTGCATTACTCCTTGTGCTCCTTGTGCATCTATAAAATTTATTTGTATGAATTGTTATTAATTAATTAATATGTTTTCAAGTTATTGAAACTAGCTTTGTTTGATTGTTTTATTTCTTAAATATTTTAAAAATATTGTATAAAGTAGTCTAAATAGATGACACTTTATAAATATTATATAAATGAGTCTAAACGTTGTCTTATGTTCCAATCCACAACATTTTAAAGCAGAAAACGTTGTGGAACCATATCATCTACAACGTTTTCAAGCATCCCAAGAATTTATGGAAAATAAATATACGACGTTTTTTTAAGAAAAAAACGTTGTGTAATGTGTCAAACTACAACGTTTTAAAAATATTGTATAAAGGTGTCAAATAGACAACACCCTTAAATACGACGTTTCTGTAAGACCTTTTACAACGTTTTTTACGCGTTATCTATTTACTGTTTTGTAGTAGTGTTCAAAGGAAGTTGTGACAAGTTCTTGCCATTAGTGGAATTCTCCTACAACAATAGTTATCAAGTAAGTATACGCATGGCTCCATTCGAGGTGTTGTATGGACGCAAGTGTCGTTCTCCAGTATGCTGGGACGAGGTGGGTGAAACAACGTTGTTGTAACCGGAATTGGTACGTATGACTACGGAAAAGATTCAAATGATCCGGCAATGTATAAAAACCTCACAAGATCGACAAAAGAGTTATGCTAATCTTCATCGAAAGGACGTGGAATTCAATGTTGGAGATCATGCATTGTTACGTGTTGCTCCATGGAAATGAGTTACGAGATTTGGACTGAAAGGAAAGCTCAATCCTTGATTTATTGGTCCATTTGAAATCCTCGATCGAGTAGGAACTGTGGCCTATAGACTCGCCTTACCGCCAAGTATGTCTCGTGTTCATAACGCTTTTCACATATTTATGTTACGTAAATATGTGGAAGACCCGAACCACATTATTGAGTTAAAACCATACGAGATAGTGAAAGATTTAACGTATGAAAAGGTACCTATTAAAATCTTAGATAAGAAGGAACATATTCTACGCTAAAAGGTTATACCTCAAGTCAAAGTTTTGTGGAAAAGCCACAATATTGAGGAAATAACCTTGGAGTTAGAATCTGAAATGAAAAACAAGGTATCCTCACCTCTTCGATATACCAGGTACTGTTGGGTAAAATCTAGTTACGTACAACACGCAAGTTTACGTGGTCAACAAGTAATAAAGTGAAAGTAGAGTATCGTTCCCACGAGGAATTAATAATACAAATTACCAAATACTAATTCTTAACCAAACTAATTTTATTTAAACAATCAATTTAAGATTATAAATTAAATTATTAAATTAAACTAATTCTAATTACCATAATTAAAATCAGATTATGAAAATTTAAGATTACAACTTCACTTATTGTTTCATTTAAGTTAACGCACTTCTCATCAATTATTTTCTATCCTAAATTGTTAATCAAGAACACTAAAGTAGATAAAACAACCTCTCGATGCATAATACCCATACTCACTTAAATTCACAAATGACAGAATTAAGCAAGACACCATAATTAAATAATCCACTATATCTCTATGTGAATTACAATTAAAAAGGATTTAAAGCACAAGTTCTCTATAAGATTACATATGGCGTAAAGGCATATCTTTATCCTAAACACGAATCATGAATTCCATCTATGCAGAAATCACAAACACATGCTATCATGATCAGATCCAAATCTAATCTTCATCTCTTGAGTTCATATAGATTATCACGATAATTGATGGCCAATCAATTAAACAATTAAGTCCAAATCACAATAGACAATCCTCACAATAGAACATAATAATTGATAGCGAAGCATATTAAAATAAACTACACAATAAGATTCATTGTAATCTCAAATAAAGAATTAGTTCATTGAATTAAAACTAAGAATCCACACTTCAATACACATTAAAAGATAAGAATAAGATTAAGGAAAAAAACTGAATCTGTTGTCAGCAAATTCGTCCTCCGTCTCGCTCTTGATCTGGATCTCTAATGGCTTTTAAGTGCTTCAATCTCCAAATCTCATAAGAACTAGTGTTTTCTCTTATTCTACGCTAATATAATCTAATGGAATCCTATCTTTCTAGCCTCCCAATCCATGTTAAAATTAAGTATTTATATTTCTAATGGACACTCTAGCAAGTTAGGCAACTAAGAATCTTATTTTAGCTCAAATTAGACAACATAACACCAAATTTAACTCTCCCCCCGCCGACTGACACACCCAGCACTGTTCCTAGGCCATTTTGGATGCACCCTGTGCTACTGTAGCAGAGAATCTGCTGGCCCGGTGTGCCCCGCACCATTCGTAGTTCAATTATGGCGCTCCCCGCGCTGTTTTGTTTTTTGTTGCAACGTCTTTTGGTAAAACATGTATAACTTTTGATCCGCTAGGATTTATGGGGCATGCCACCTATCAAATTGAAGATATCGACGAGATCTACAACTTTCATTCTTTGACAATTGACAGATTCGGGATGGATCAAGGCAGAAATCGGGCTTGAAGTAGATGATATGTAAATTGCAAGTAGGACAACTTTGACCTTTGATCTTTGTTGATAAAAAGACCATAACTCTCGCATCCGAATTTTGATTGGGATGATTCAAAATATTTTGGAAAGCTAAGAAGAAGCTCTACAATATAATCCACGTTCCAAGCCAAGAACATACATCCAACTTGGTGTTAAAAGCCTAACAATCTTCCTTTCTTGCATTTGCTTGCATATTTTAGTTCAAAAGATGTTTGAATTGCTTTTCCTTGCTTCTTCATCCCAATGTCGTGTCATAGCCTACAAAATAACATAAAATGTATGAAATGAACACACAATGCATGCAAAGTAACTACAAAACATAGGTTTAAGCAACTAATTTAAGTAATAGATACTAGATAAGTAGGTATAAAACCTACTTATCAAATACCCCCAAACAAAAATAATTGCTTGTCCTCAAGCAAAAACACAAAACAACAATGCTATGCAATGAAACAAATCTACATGCATACGAATCCAGCAGTAATGACAGAAACAAGTCTACTCAATCGACATTAGAGAAATCAAGTAAACATGATAATACATCATATCAAAGCAAATCATTAACTTTCTAATCAATCATCAAATCTTTGACTGTTATCACTAATATAGTGCGTGTGTGCTCCACAACAACGTTAACTGATATAAAATCAAATTTAACACATAATAAGTCTCTTCGAAGGCATCATACAGTGTAAACTCAAGAAATTCAAAAACAAGTTAGATCCAACTAAAATCAAATAATTACCAATATTGAGGGTCAACATGTGATACTTATGCTTTATTTTTCATCTACGCCTTTTTGCTCTTATTTCTCGTTTTATTCATTTTTCTTTTCTTTTGGTTTATATACACATAGCTATGCAATGTCTTATTCTCTTAGGCTTTTTAATGGTACCTTAACGAGCTTTCGACCAATGACTCCCAGACCATTAAGACCTTAGGGCGCTAGGTGTAAAGACAATCCCCTCGGGCTTACTTACTCAAGTAACAAAGGCCACAAAACTAGACATGCATGCCACGGTGTTTATTCATATTTTTTTTATAGATTATATACCTCAAATATTCCTCCAAACTTAGGTTCTTGTCTAACTTTAGTCATCACTACTTATTCTTGTCATTCTTTCATTTAAACTATCATTATCCTTTAGAGTCCCATTATATATCAATTTAAACTCAATCAATCAACAAGTTGTTTTTACTGTGATATCCTTATTATACCAGTTTCAAATAGAAAAAGACTCAATTCATAACAAGAAATCACATCAAAGCTCTAATAGTCAGTACTATACTTTTCTACCCAATTTCAATCTCATCATTGGCCAAAATAAACTGTAAATATCAAACAGCTGGACTCATGCAAGATGTACTAAATGCTTTATAAATATAGTAAACTAACTACTATTATTGAAAATTTTCAAATTTTTAAATTTTTTAAATTTATTTTTTGTAAGAAACTGAATGCAAAAACTAAATGTGACTATACGAACTATAATGGAAATAACTAACTATATGCAATACGATACTAAAATGCCCCCAAATTTAAACTAGACATTATCCTCAATGGCTGAAATAGAAAAAAGTAAAGCAGATGACTTCCCTGAAAATATAGCAATCCTCCTCCTTGTCTGCTAAGTTTGGAGAATATGTTAGGCACATGGAACAAATTAGGCACCACACTTAAATTTGACTTGAATAATCTTTTCATAATCTTTTGCCTGTCCATTGAACCTCCAATACCTGTAATTAAGAGGGACAACATGGATTAGAATAGCACTTGGATTGGTAAGAGAACTTAATAAGTAAATTAATTCCTATCTACTAAATAAACTAGTAAAGCATATAAATATAAAAATTTATGGGTTGCCTCCCAGTTAGCGCTTAATTTACAGTCTTTCAGCCTGACTTTGTCTGGTCAACGCTATCCAATTCCTCTTCGATAGTTGAGGAACCCTCCATCCATCGAAAATAATGTAACTTTGGACAAGTTCCCTAGAGTGAAAACCATTGCATTAAAGTCACCTAGCATGCTTTGTTTAGATAAGATCACATTTAAGAATGTCCCACAGCTAGGTGTTTTCCCCATTGTGTATGAGATCACTTTGGGATATGGAAGCTTGTCACACACAATGGGCTCTTCGTCTATCTCCTCTTTTTCGTCCCACCATGGATTCAAAATTGTACTCGCTCTTATGTCATCAAGAGCTTCATCGACGACATGACTACCAAGTGGGCATGATTTTGCAAATTTGACTGACTCTTTAATCTTTGGTGGAAACCCATTTAGATCTTCGTCGACCTCTATTTCATTATCCCCAATTGTCTCCACACTTTCGATATCTTGTGGCTCATCCAGACACAGATTTGGTTTAGGTTCTCTGTCAGTTTCGTCATCCATGTCATAAAGCCAAGTGTTTGGAGGAAGGCTGCTTACGACTTTGGTCATTTACTTTATCTAATCCACAATATTTTGAATTGACCTCGCTTGATTACTCATCTTTTCCTCATTTGCTATGAACTTGGACAATAATTCCCCCAGCCTTGAATTTTCTATTTCAGTCTCGGAAGCCATGTACATGTATTGAGGACCATTGGTTGAGGTAGTGACGAGTTCCATTAGATTATTAAAATTTTGGGTTGACAGCTCTTGGCTAATCCTCATCTCCTCTAGGTCTTCTATGCCTTTCAATATTACATCCATCGGATTTGGCTTTTCTTCTTGTGGCAATAGATGTGGACATGAAAATTCCTGTGTGTATGATGGATTTGGAGCGTAATATTTGTCATCATAAATGTAGCTCCCTGAAGAATCCGAGTGATACCCCCAATCTCGATGATAGTTAGGCTCAACATAGTTGTTGAGGTAATCACCACTATATGGTACCGGTTCAAAACTGACGATGCATTGATGACTTGCATGGTTTCCAGCATAATAATCACACGTAACTGCCATCCTTCAACTCCATTGGGCTGCGATAATCTCCAACGTCTTCGAAAGATCTTCAATCGGTGCTAATATTGCGGAAGATGTATTAAGTCCATCAATCCCTATTTCCCTTGGTTGAGTCATATTTGTATACGACCATTGATACACAACATCATCCATAGTACTTGGGAAAAAAAGTAAAATTGGAAGAGAATTAAATAAATAAATAAATGTTTAAATTAAGACTACTTTGATTTAAGCTAATATTGGTAAAAAAATATTAAACTAATTCCCCGGCAACGGCGCCAAAAACTTATTGGGTAAAATCTATTTACGCATAACACGCAAGTATACGTGGTCAATGTGAGACCCCAAATTTTATGAATAAAGATTTAAATTTCTCGAAATATTTTTTTAATATTATGGTGTGGATTTGATATAATGTTATAGTTGTGGGTGATATTTATAAATTTTACAAAGCATGCAAGTTGTAATAAAATATTTGTTTGGTCGCAGAATATTCTTTTTGTCGGGAATATCCGTACGACGACACAATCATTGGTGAAACCACAACAGAAGTATTGTCGTAGTAAGAAAATGACATAATTATATTTTTATAAAATAACGGCGAAAGTGTACCATTAAAACTGTTGAACTACCCGGTAGTAAAAGTACAGTAATACGCGTGGTTGCATAGTAGCACACGGTATTGATTATTGCTGCTTACGCGAGAAGTTACTCAGTTATACTCAATTATTGCTATAGTAATTACTGCATCAAATCTCTCATATTATTGATTCGATTATTGTCACAGTATCATCTGCATAATATGTTATATTATTAAATCAATAATTGAGACGGCAAAGTTATTCATACTATTAAATTGCAATATTTACAATGTCTAGATGTTCTGTCAATGAGAGGTTTGGTCACCTAATTGCGTGTCAATACGGAGAAATCCTTATTGAAAAGCCCCCTCTTTCTTGGAAACGACCTGGTTGTTAAATATTGTGAGTTATAATATTAATGATAAATAAGTTCGCATTGATTAAAGATGAATTTGATAGTTTCATTGTGTTAAAATTTTTTGTGTTAGTGGAAATCAACATTTATTTCGATAATAATTGATGTCTAGAGGCTATAGTGTTCAATCGGGTATTTGGAGCACTTTTTGTGTCGGAGTACTATTCACCAGTTACTATTCACGAGTTACTATTCATGCATTACTATTCACGGGGTACTATTCATCCAAAAGATATATTTTTTTTCGGTCCAAATTATTTTTGGGTATAATATTATTCTATGAGGAGATGTGGTAATTTTCAGATCGTTGGTTGAAATTATAATAGTAAATCAATATGGATCGTTGATTTAAAGTTTAAATAGTAACTTGTCCCTTCAGTTTTCCAAGAGTTATTTGTCCCTTCAGTTTTCCAAGACTTATTTGTCCCTTCGGTGTTTCAAGAGTTAATTGCCCCTTTGCAAATAGTAGTTGTCTCTTCAATATTACCAAGTGTCATTTTGACCCTTCGTTAAGACCTAGAGCCACTTTCAGTTCTTCTATAAATAGAAGCTCATTCCTTCATTATTTCTTACGAATTCACTGAAACTCTAGAGAGATAAACTATAGAGAGAAAGAAGAAAAGTATTCTGCTACTTCACTTTTCCAATATCCAATTTCTTCTAAGGTAAGGGATATTATTTGTTGTACTCGTAAGGGATATTATTTATTGTACTTGTAAGGGGTATTATTTCTTTCGTATTCATGAAGAGAACTTCTGTTATTCCATTCTTATTATTCTGTTGGAATAACCTATTTATGCGAAGTACCACATACATTGTGAAATTCTTCTATTATTCCGTTCTTTATGTTTCTGTCGAAATATCTTGTCTGTGCATTTACGCCGGACCTAGTTCCATTATTTATTATTCTATCGAAATATCATGTCTATACGTTACGCATGACCTGGTTCCATTATTTATTATTCTGTTGGGAATAACATGTTTGTGCATTCTATCGCACGTATGGTGAATCCTTCTGTTATTTCATTCTTTATTATTCTATTAGAATAACCTGTCTATGTGGATTACCACATGCATGGTGAATGATCCTTTGTATTCATTTCTTATTAAATTGTGGAAATGATCTGTATATGTGGATTACCGCATGGCGGGTGAAAATCCATTTGCAGTTTCATACATTCTATTATACTCAGTTGGTTAAAGTTTTAGCTTCTATATTCCTTAAAATTAGTAGAATATCCTGGATATTTGCGCTTCATCTAGTATCTTTTTATGGAAATATTCTTTTGAGCATTCTTGAATTTTACTCCACAAAGCAGTATCATGTTGACAATTTGGACGTTATTGAGTTCAAGATAAATTAACTTATAAATCTTTATAATTTATTCTTGAACTTGTTTTATTGAATTATTATGTCATTGTCATCATCCTCATGTTTATATTGTAGTGAAAGTCATCTTTGGCTTACGTGCATAGATGGACTTAGTATGATTATGACCAGGGATCATTCGGTATAATCATGACATGTAATGTTATAAATGATGTGGTAAAAGTTCTCAGTTGCCTCTAATGCACTGATGGACAGTTTTTGATATGATTATGACCAGGGATTATTCGGTATAGTCATGACCGTTGATGATTTAATGAATATCCTTGGCCCGTAATACAGGGATGATTAGATAATGTAGTTTATTTATTAAGCTGAGTCTCAGCGATAAAAATTGATGAAAACATTTTAAATCATAGAAGATAGTAAATATCATGCTCTACTTGACCCTTCTAATGGATTGCTTATTCCGCTGCTGTTAAACTTGATGTCTATTGTATTTTATCAGTTTAACATTGTTGAAGACTATTGATAATTTATTCTGCATTATCTTAGTCATAATATTTCTTACAGGGCTAGTTGAGCTCACCCTTTCTTTCAATGTTCTTTTCAGAAAATCAGAATACAACTGGGACGAGTCGAGAAAATGAGTGACGGTCCAGATGATAGCGTATGTAGTCCTCACTATTCTATTAAATAGTATGACAATAAATGTAATGAGGACTCCTTTGAGTGTGGATATTGTCTAAATGACAATATTCCTATTAAAACTCTCAGTTTATGTATTGTCGTATATTACACGACGGTTGTATAATTAAGTTTGTATTTATATTCTGTACCATGTATTTGGCGACTCAAGATGGGTGATGCATACCTATTTTGGGGGCGTCACAGTTGGTATCAAAGCTTAGAGATATGATCCCTGGCTGAGATGTGAGACAAGAACTAGGAGGGGAGAGACGGGGAATTCCTTCTCTAGTATGACCTACCTATGTTTATTTGGTATTTAATTGGTCGGTCTGAGTATAAGGATAATATGTTGCATGTTAATTAACCCTTATTTTGCGGCAGTGTTTGAAAATGACATCTAAAAATGTTGAGATCAACAATGAAGCACATGAGACCGTTGAGTCACCAACGATTAATACCCAAGATAACGTGCAACATGAAGATAATAATCCTCAGGTAAATAGCAACACCGATCAAATGATGAACGATGGGATGTTCAGAGGCTTTATGCAATTCATGCAACAACAGGTAAGAGAGATTCCTATTCAAAATATAGGTGAAAATAATGGCAACCCACGGTTGGTCACCGCTAAGCAGTTAAAGGAGCTGGGACCACCGGAGTTTTTGGGAAAGCCAGAACCACTTAAGGTGGAGACGTGGTTAAAGTAGATCACCAAGATATTTGATGTCTTGGGATGCTCCGAGGAGAAAAAGGTTCCCTTTGCCACCTTTATGTTGCGTGAAGAGGAAGATTATTGGTGGAAATCTGTAAAGCGCACCCATCCTGACGCACTCAAGATGTCTTGGGAGAAGTTCCAAGAGCTGTTCAATGACAAGTACTTTTCCGAAAGTATTCGTCAGATGAAGGAGGTGGAGTTTATCAAGTTGGAGCAAAATAATATGACCGTGTCGCAATACGAGGCTAAATTTACGGAGTTATCCTGGTTTGCATCCCATTTAGTCGATAATGAGGAGCGAATGACGCCAATGTTTCTAAGAGATTTGAAACCCGATATACGTCAATACCTTATTTCTCACAAACTTTGTTTATATTCAGATGTTGTGAATATGGCTCAATTATTGGAGCGCGATAATGTGTCAGCACAACCAAAAGGCAACGACCAACAACACGATAATAATCGTACCGGTGGCAACGGCCATCGGAACAATGATAACCATCGGGGGGGGGGGGAAATTATCATGCCAAGAATGGTAACCACTTCGATGGTAATCATGGCCAAGATAATAGGAGTGGAAATTTTAAGAAGAGAAGGTTCAACAACGATGGAAAGACAGCAGCACCAACACCCATTTTCAAGGAAAGAGAACGACCACCAATTGTATGCTTCAAATG
Organism: Panax notoginseng; assembly: GCA_016801055.1. Classification (NCBI taxonomy): domain Eukaryota; kingdom Viridiplantae; phylum Streptophyta; class Magnoliopsida; order Apiales; family Araliaceae; genus Panax; species Panax notoginseng. Next base: position 132,185,728 of record CM029015.1, read on the forward strand.
CGGAGGGGAGAGACATATCAGTCCAAACCGCATGATGCAGTCCAAAGCATGTTACAATTGTGGAAAAGTAGGTTACCTAGCCCAAATTTATCGTGCACCAAAGTCAAGTCCAGCTGGGATGGTGGCACCAAAGGCGGATACGGACAAAAAAAAGTCGGTGGTTTCAGGAAGAGCATTTTTCGTGACTTCTCAAAAAGCGAGTGACCCGAACGAAGTTAGCACGGGTTTGTTAATTATAAATTGTTACGAAGTCTATACCCTATTAGATACCGATTTTATCCATTCTTTTATTTCTCCTACTTGCGCTCAATGTTTAAATTTGACTACGGAGAAATTAGACTTTGATTTATCTGTTGAAACTCCGTTAGAAGAAACCTTTATTACCTCCACTGTTTATAAATCTTATTTGATTCAAATCGACACTTTCACGTTACCTGTCGATCTTATCTCTTTGAAAATACTTACCTTTGATGTAATTTTAGGAATCGATTGGTTAACTACTCGTCATGCTTTTCGTAAGGTTGTTAGCTTTTATATTCCTAACCAACCTGTTATGCGAATTCAAGTAACCAAACCACTAAAGTCAATCACTGCTATATCAAGCCATAAGTAAAGAGCCCCGATCCTTTCGTTGTTGACTTCCTTGTGTGGAATGCACCGAAGCCAGAATATATGTAGGGGACGTCGCGAATAATGGTGGCAAGTTGATAGGTATTAAAGCGACGTGCTATCCAAGTCTTGGATGAGAATCACAGTTTTGAATAATATTTCTATTATTAATAAATTTCCTGATGTATCCCTAAAGACATCCTAGTCTACTTATCGAATTTTGTATTGACCCCAGTACAAAACCCATTTCTAAAACCCTTAAATATTTCTTCAACCGAATGAACTTATTATGCGTCAAATACGTTGGCTCGAGCTGTTGAAGATTACGATCGTACCATGCAATATCATCATGGAAGAGCGAACGTGGTAGCTGACGTGTTGAGTAGAAGATTGTATGCGTTTACGAGTGCAATGTTGTTAATACAAAACCCATTCTGTATGACTTGCAAAGGATGGAGATAGAGTTAAAGACTCCAGGGACCCATGTGATGATGGCGAATATACGAGTAGAATCGACTTTAATCGTTAAAGTTAAAGCCGCTCAAGCTACACACCCGAATCTGATCAATGTGCAGAAGAAGGTTCAAGAGGGCGTTATTCTAGAAGCAAGAATCGACGAAGAGGGGAAATCTCAACCCTCGATTTAATTGGCCCATTTAAAATCCTGGATCGAGTAGGAATTGTGGCCTATAGACTCATTTTACCGCCACGTATGTCACATGTTCATAACATTTTTTACGTATCAATGTTACGTAAATATGTGGATGACCCGAATCACATTATTGAATTGGAATTAGACGAGATAGCAGAAGATTTAACGTATGAGGATATACGTGTTAAAATCTTGGATAAGAAGAATTATATTCGACACTCAAAGGTTATACCTCAAGAGTTAGAATCAAAAATGAAGTCAAGGTATCCTCATCTCTTCGGCATACCAAGTACGTACGTAAATTTCGAGGGCGAAATTTCATAAGAAAGGGAGATTGTGAGACCCCAAATTTTATGAATAAAGATTTAAATCTCTCGAAATATTTTTTTAATATTATGGTGTGGATTTGATATAATGTTATAGTTGTGGGTGATATTTACAAATTTTGCAAAGTGTGCAAGTTGTTATAAAATATTCGTTTAGTCTGGGAATATTCATTTTGTTGGGAATATTCGTACGACGGCACAATCATTGGTGAAACCACAACAGAAGTATTGTCGTAGTAAGAAAATGGCAGAATTATCTTTTTATAAAATAACGGCGGAAGTGTTACCGTTAAAACTATTAAACTACCCGGTAGTAAAAGTATAATAATACGCGTGGTTGCATAGTAACACACAATATTGATTATTGATGCTTACGCGAGAAGTTACTCAGTTATACTCAATTATTGCTATAGTAATTGCTGCATCAAATCTCTCATATTATTGATTCGATTATTGTCACAATATCATATGCATAATATGTTATATTATTAAATCAATAATTGAGACGACAAAGTTATTCATATTATTAAATTGCAATATTTACAATGTCTAGAAGTTCTGTCAAGGAGATGTTTGGTCATCTAATTGCGAGCCAATAGAGAGAAATCCTTATTGGAAAGCCCCCTCTTTCCTGGGAACTACCTGGCTGTTAAATATTGTGAGTTATAATATTAATGATGAATAAGTTCGTGTTGATTAAAGATGAATTTGATAGTTCTATTGTGTTGAAATTATTTGTATTAGTGGAAATCGACAATTATTTCGATAATAATTGATGTCTGGAGGTTAGAGTGTTCAATCGGGTATTCGGAGCACTTTTCATGTCAGAGTACTATTCACGAGTTACTATTCACAAGGTACTATTCACCCGAAAGATATATTTCTTTTCAGTCCAAATCATTTTTGGGTACAATATTATTCTATGAGGAGATGTGCTAATTTTCAAACCGTTGGTTGAAATTATAATAGTTAATTAATATGGATCGTTGATTTAAAGTTTAAATAGTAACTTGTCCCTTCAGTTTTCTAAGAGTTATTTGTCCCTTCAATTTTTCAAGAGTTATTTATCCCTTTGGTGTTTCAAGAGTTAATTGTCCCTTCGCAAATAGTAGTTGTCTCTTCAATATTACTAAGTGTCATTTTGACCCTTCGTTAAGACCAAGAACCACTTTCAGTTCTTCTATAAATAGAAGCTCATTCCTTCATTATTTCTTACAAATTCACTGAAACTCTAGAGAGAGAAACTATAGAGAGAAAGAATAAAAGTATTTTGCTACTTCACTTTTTCAATATCCAGTTTCTTCTAAGGTAAGGGATATTATTTGTTGTACTCGTAAGGGATATTATTTGTTGTACTCGTAAGGGGTATTATTTTTTTCGTATTCATGAAGAGAACTTCTGTTATTCCATTCTTATTATTCTGTTGGAATAACCATTATAGGTGGACTACCGTATAAATGGTGATATTCTTCTGTTATTCCATTTTTTATTATTCTATTGGAATAACATGTTTATGCGAAGTACCACATATATTGTGAAATTCTTCTATTATTCTATTCTTTATTTTTCTGTCGGAATATCCTGTCTGTGCGTTTACGCCGGATCTTGTTCCATTATTTATTATTCTGTCGGAATATACTGTCTGTGCGTTTACGCCGGACCTAGTTCCATTATTTATTATTTTGTCAGAATATCCTGTCTGTGCGTTACGCATGACCTGGTTCCATTATTTATTATTTTGTTGGGAATAACCTGTTTGTGCAGTCTATCGCACGCATGGTGAATCCTTCTGTTATTCCATTCTTTATTAATCTGTTGGAATAACCTGTCTATGTGGATTATCACATGCATGGTGAATGATCCTTTGTAGTCATTCCTTATTAAATTGTGGAAATAATCTGTATACGTGGATTACCGCATGGCTGGTGAAAATCCATTTGCAGTTTCATACATTCTATTATACTCAATTGGTTAAAGTTTTGCCTTCTATATTCCTTGATATTAGTGGAATATCCTGGATATTTGCGCTTCATCCAGTATCTTTTCATGGAAATATTCTTTTGAGCATTCTTGAATTTTACTCCACAAAGCAGTATCATGTTGACAATTTGGACGTTATTGAGTTCAAGATAAATTAACTTATAAATTATTAAAATTTATTCTTGAACTTGTTTTATTGAATTATTATGTCATTGTCATCATCCTCATGCTTATATTGTAGTGAAAGTCATATTTGGCTTACGTGCATAGATGGACTTAGTATGATTATGACCAGGGATAATTTGTTATATCATGACCTGTAATGTTATAAATGATGTGGTAAAAGTCCTGGTTGGCCTGTAATGCATTGATGGACAGTTTTTGGTATGATTATGACCAGGGATTATTCAGTATAGTCATGACCGTTGATGATTTAATGAATATCCTTGGCCCGTAATACAGGGATGATTAGATGATGTGGTTTATTTATTAAGCTGAGTCTCAGCGATAAAAATTGATGAAAACATTTTAAATTATAGAAGATAGTAGATATCATGCTCTATTTGACCCTTCTAATGGATTGCTTATTCCGCTGCAGTTAAACTTGATGCCTATTGTATTTTATCAGTTTAACATTGTTGAAGACTATTGATAATTTATTCTGCATTATCTTAGTCATAATATTTCTTACTGGGCTAGTGGAGCTCACCCTTTCTTTCATTGTTCTCTTCAAGAAATGAGAATATAGCTGGGACGAGTCGGGGAAAGGAGTGACGGTCCAGATGATAGCATTAATAGTCCTCACTATTATGTTAAATAGTGTGATAATAAATGTAATGAGGACTCCTTTAAGTGTGGATATTATCTAGATGACAATATTCCTATTAAAACTCTCAGTTTATGTATTGTCGTATATTACATGACGGTTGTACAATTAAGTTTGTATTTATATTCTGTACCATGTATTTGGCGACTCAAGATGGGTGATGTATACCTATTTTGGGGGCGTCACAGTCAACAAGAAATAAAGTGAAAGTAGAGTATCGTTCCCATAAGGAATTATTAATACAAATTACCAAATACTAACTCTTAATCAAACTAATTTTATTTAAACAATCAATTTAAGATTATGAAATAAATTATTTAATTACACTAATTCTAATTACCACTAATTAAAAATTAGATTATAGAGAATTAAGATCACAACTTCACTTATTACTTCATTTAGGTTAACACACTTCTCATCAATTATTCTTTATCTTGAATTGTTAATCAAGAACAGTAAAGCAGATAAAACCACCTCTCGATGCATAATACCCATACTCACTTAAATCCACAGATGATAGAAATAAGCAAGGTACTCTAATTAACTAATCCACTATATCTCTACGTGAATTATAATTAAAAAGGATTTAAAGCACAAGTTCTCTATAAGATTACATATGGTGTAAAGGTATATCTTTATCCCAAACACGAATCATGAATTCCATCTATGCAGAAATCACAAACACATGTTATCATGATCAGATCTAAATCTATACTCCTCTTTCGATTTCATATAGATTATCACGGTAATTGATGGCCAACCAATTAAACAATTAAGTCCAAATCACAATAGACAATCCTCACGATAGAACATAATAATTGATAGCGAAGCATATTAAAATAAACTACACAATAAGATCCATTGTAATCTCAAACAAAGAATTAGTTCATTGAATTAAAACTAAGAATCCACACTTGAATACACATTAAAAGACAAAAATAAGAGTAGAGTGAAGAATAAATCTGTTGTCAGCAAATCTCCATCTTCCTCAAGCCCTTGCACTTGATCTTCAATGGTCTCCAAGTTGCTTCCATCTCCAAAACTAATAACAACTAGGGTTTTTGTCCTAATCTACTCCAATCTAATCTAATGGAATCCTACCTTTTTTTCTAATCCTTGTGATTCCCCTCCTTTTATATGCCTCTTTATATGTCTTTAAGTCCTCCTAGAAGTCCTTGAATCAATCAGCTCGAACCAATCCTTCTTGAACTCAAATTCTGACAAAAACTACTTTTTATGTGCGTACCCCAGCCCCGACGGGGTTTTTTTCACTGATAAGCCTGCCCTGACGGGCTATGCTACTGTTTTTACTTCAGTACCCCCGCCCCAGCGGGGGTTTTATGTGTATAATGCCTGCCCCGGTGGGGGTCCCTTCTGGAAATTTTCTACTCTGACGTCCTTTGGGAAAATAGGCATAACTTCTTTGTCTGAACACTGATTTTGCTGATTCAAGATGTTCTGAAAAGGGGAGACGTAGATCTACAACTTTCATTCTTTGAGATTTTCGAAATAAGGGCTGGAACAATGCTAAAATTTACTCTGAAGTGGATGTTATGTAAATGACAAGCCGAAAATTCGCATCTAGCAACCCCAAACGTCGATCCAAGTAACTTTTGTGCCAATTCCTACAAAACAACATAAAGCATACATGAATAGACACAAATACTTAAAAACTTCCAAAAGATTAAGCTCAAATGTACTCAATTAATGGGTCTAAAACCCAATCATCATATACTACGGATAAGGAATGACATACAAATGCTATAATCAGTAAAGATTAAGTTTTCTAAACATTCCTCTATGAATGATTTTGGAAGAGTATCTAAATTGGGAATACAAATCTATGTAGATAGATTTAAAAGGATGCTCGGCTTAACCCAAGAATTGTATATTCATTTGATGCTAAAGTTATTTAGCATGACAAACTCCTAAAGATGTCTCATTGTGACGCCCCCAGAATAGGTATACAACACCCATTCTGAGTCGCCAAATACATGGTACAGAAAGCAAACTACAACTTCAATAATACAATTGTCGTGCAAAATACGACAACACATACTGTGAGTTTAAATACAAATATTGTCTTCTAGACAATATCCACACTCAAATAAATCCTCATTACAATTATTCAAACACTATTTTACAGAAATAGTGAGGACTGCTAATACATCTTTCTCGAACCATTACTCCATACCCCGACTAGATCCTGCTATGTTCTCACCTCCTGAGAAGAAAAATGGAACAAAAAGGAAAAGGGTGAGCTCAACTAGCCCAGTAAAGAATATTATGACCAAGATAATATACAACAAATTATCGTTAGTCTTCAACAGGGAAAAATCTGATAAAATATAATCGACAACAAGTTTTAGATCAACAACTGCAGCGGAAACAGCAAACCATTAGAAGAGTCAAGTAGAGAAAGAATTCTACTATCTTCTAAGATTTAAAAGTCCATCATCAATATTTTATCCCTGTAACATCAATTAATAATCATCTTTAACCAAATATTATCTTTGCACTACAGGCCAAAGATATTCATTTGTATCATCAGTCGGTCATGTTCATCTCAACACCTGTTCATCTTTGCACTACAGGCCAAAGATATTCATCAAGTAATTATACATCTTTGCACTACAGGCCAAAGATATTCAGTAATATCATCATTTAGGACTGAGGATGATGAAAAATACCTTAAAGAGAACGAATCCAATGAGACAGAAGGACAAATAGTAGGGATTCGTATAACAGTTTATCCAAGATCAATAATACTTCATAATAATCAATTGTGAAGCAGAATTCAAAAATAAAGATCAAAACATGGATACAATCAAAGATAGTAATCATAATAGACATCTTGGACAAAAAGGAAAAATTTTATTTTTCGGTGAATAGTGCCGTATTCGTGAATAGTGTCGTATACGTGAATAGTACCGTATACGTGAATAGTAACCCCGACACAAAAAGTTCCAAATTTGATAAAAACTCGTATCAATATTTCAGCATAATGATATTGAAGAAAATAATATCATTTAAGAAGAAAATAATATCCCTTACCTCAAAATATCAGTACTTCTGGTCGGAATACCGGTATAAGGCTGAAAGAAACTTGCTCTGATGAATAGAAACTCTCAAAGTATCTAAATACTCACAAAATACACTCAATAATCTAGAGAGAGAAAGAGAGAAAACTTGTTTCTGGTGTGATTTTCAATTCTAACTTAGCCTTCTATTTATAGGAAAATTTTGGTAGGTTTGACCTGCAACCTGATGGCTTTACCTGCTACTATTCCCACCCACCACATTTGAAATATAATTCAGCACATTTCTTCACCAACCACAAGTGGGGCCCACCAATTCTAGAATTTTCCACCAAAATGATAAACTCCGAAAATTCAACAATTTCTGAACCAGTCATCTTGTAAAATTCGTAATAAATCATACGTTCATTTTTAACGGTTCAAAATTTGTGGACATATACTCAACTTATATATGTACAACATATCCAAAAATTACCACGATCCAACGGTCGGATTAAAAATTATAACCCCCACAAACTATCTCAAAAACCCTGATTTTTAATACCTCTATTCCGACAAAAATACTGACAAAAACCTCAACATTAACTCCTTCATTTTTAACCACAAAAATATATCCCTCATTTATATCCACATAAAATAAATATTTCCTTATCATATGAATCAATAATTAATTATTCACAAATAATATTACAGAATCACATTTATGACAACCAGGCCGTTCCCAGGAAAGAGGGGGCTTTCCAATAAGGATTTCTCCTTACTGGCGCGCAATTAGATGACCAAACCTCTCCTTAGACAGAACTTTCTAGACATTGCCAATAATGTTATCTAATAATATTATTCAAATAATATGAATTATTGATCTGATAAATGAAAATACTCTGCAGCAACAATTATTGAAACAACAATAATATAAAATATCAACGCAGCAATTATTGAATCAATAAAATAAAATATTGAATAATAACTACTGTAACAAGTATTGAGTAGTGCCTTCTTACGTAAGAATCAATAATTGGTGCAATACCGTGTGCTACTGTATTTTAACCACCGGGTATTCCAACAGTATTAACGGTAACAACTACGCCGTTATTTATAAACAACTTATACTTGTCGTTTTCTTCATCCAATCGCTTTCCATTATGGGGCCCACACAAGGCTGCGTCGTCGTACGAATATTCCCCGACAGCAAGAATATTCCACGACCAACCGAATATTCACCGACCAAAAATAAATATTTTATAACCACTTGCTTATTTTGCAAAATTTGCACATTTCACCCATAACCAAAGTATTATATCAAATTAACCCCTTATTATTCACAATAATATTTAGAGAAAATTTGATTTTATTCATTAATAAGTTGGGGTCTTACAACCTCCCCTCCTTATGAAATTTCGTCCTCGAAATTGACGTACGTACCTGATGTTTCAAAAAGGTGAGGATACCTCGCTTTCATTTCTGATTCCAACTCCCAGGTCATTTCTTCAATAGCATGGTTTCTCCACAAAACCTTAACTTGTGGTATAACCTTCGTGCGTAGGACATGCTCTTTCCTATCCAAGATCTTAACAGGTACCTCCTCGTACGTTAAATCTTCAGCTATCTCGTCTGGTTCTAACTCAATAATGTGGTTCGGGTCTTTAACATATTTACGAAGCATAGATATGTGAAAAATATTATGAACACGAGACATGCTTGGAGGTAATGCGAGTCTATATGCCACATTTCCTATTCGCTCAAGAATCTCAAATGGACCAACAAATCTTGGATTGAGCTTTCCTCTCTTCCCAAATCTTGTAACTCCCTTCCATGGTGCAACACGTAACAATACATGATCCCCAATATTAAATTCCACGTCCTTCCGATGAAGATCCGCATAACTCTTTTGTCGATCCTGTGCCATTTGTATACGTTGTCGAATCGTTTGGATCTTCTCTGTAGTAATGCGTACCAATTCTGGTCCCAACAATGTTGCTTCACCCACCTCGTCCCAGCATACTGGAGAACGACATTTTCTTCCATACAACGCCTCAAATGGAGCCATACCTATGCTCGCCTGATAACTGTTGTTGTAGGAGAATTCCACCAATGGTAGGTACTTATCCCAACTCCCTTTGAGATCTAAGACACAAAGTCTTAATAGATCTTCAAGAGTTTGAATAGTCCTCTCTGATTGTCTGTCCGTTTGAGGATGGTATGCTGAACTGAATCGTAAATTCGTGCCCATAGCTTTCTGCAAGCTAACCCAAAATCGTGAAGTGAATCTTGGGTCACGATCCGAAACTATGGATACTGGCATGCCATGCAATCTCACAATCTCGTTCACGTACATACTAGCAAGACGTTCAAGGGAATAAGTCTCACGTATCGGCAAGAAATGAGCGGACTTGGTTAATCTATCAACAATAACCCAAATCGCATCTATGCCTTGAGAAACCTTGGGAAGACCTGTAACAAAATCCATAGTAATGTGTTCCCACTTCCATTTCGGAATCTCAAGTGGTTGCAATGGACCCTTTGGTACTTGATGCTCCGCTTTTACACGTTGACAAGTTAAACATCTCGAGATAAACTCCGCGATCTCTCTTTTCATATTGCTCCACCAAAATGTATGTCGAAGATCGTGATACATTTTGGTACTCCCAGGATGGATTGCAAACGGTGTGTTGTGTGCCTCCATCATTATTCTATGCTTCAAGTCAAAATCGTTAGGAACACAAAGTCTGGAGTTGACTCGAAGTATTCCTTCTTCATCGATTCTTGCTTCTGGAATAGCACCTTCTTGCACTTTCTTCTTCATACGCATCAGCTCTATATCCGTAGCTTGAGCAGCTTTAACTTTATCGATTAAAGTCGGTTCTACTCGTATATTTGATATCATCATGTGGGTACTTGGAGCCTTCATCTCTATCTCCATCCTTTGCAAGTCATACAAAATGGGCCTTTGTGTTAAAAGCACTGCACTCGTACCCGCATATGATCTTCTACTCAATGCGTCAGCTACTACGTTTGCTTTTCCAGGATGGTATTGGATGGTATGATCGTAATCTTTCAACAGCTCAAGCCAACGTCGTTGCCGCATGTTGAGTTCCTTTTGGGTGAATAAATATTTGAGGCTTTTATGATCTGTATAGATCTCCACTTTCTCCCCATACAGGTAGTGTCTCCAGATCTTCAACGCAAAAACGACTGCTGCCAACTCCAAATCATGAGTAGGATAATTCCTCTCATATTCTTTGAGTTGTCGTGAGGCATAGGCTATGACTTTCCCATGTTGCATGAGAACACATCCTAACCCTTTGCCTGAAGCATCGCTGTAGATAACAAATCCATCCGAACCAGATGGTATTGTCAAAACAGGTGCCGAAATGAGTCTCCTCTTGAGTTCTTGGAAACTCTTCTCGCATTCCTCACTCCATACGAATTTTGTATCTTTCCGAGTCAGCTGAGTTAACGGAGTAGCGATTCGAGAAAATCCTTCCACAAATCTCCGATAATAACCAGCTAAGCCCAGAAAGCTACGTACTTCGGTTACCGACTTCGGTTGCTCCCAACTTTGTATGGCTTCAATCTTCGTCGGGTCGACAGATACTCCATGTTTTGACACCACGTGCCCAAGGAATGCTACTTCCTCAAGCCAGAACTCGCATTTCTTCAGTTTGGCATATAGCTTGTTTTCACGAAGCCTTTGCAGTACCAGCTTCAAATGGCGCTCATGATCTTCACGGCTTTTGGAATAGATGAGGATGTCATCAATAAAGACAACAACGAACTGATCCAAATATTCTTTGAATACACGGTTCATCATATCCATGAAGGCAGTAGGAGCATTAGTCAATCCAAAAGACATTACTAAGAATTCATAATGCCCGTACCGAGTTCTGAAGGCAGTCTTTGGAATATCCTCAGTTTTAATCTTCAGCTGATGATATCCAGAACGAAGATCGATCTTTGAAAAGAATTGTGCTCCTTGCAACTGGTCAAACAGGTCATCAATGCGAGGTAGCGGATACCTATTCTTGATGGTGACATGGTTCAATTCTCGATAGTCAATACAAAGTCGCATACTCCCGTCTTTCTTCTTTACGAATAAAACAGGAGCACTCCAAGGAGACGTACTAGGACAAATAAAACCGATGTCCAACAACTCCTGTAGTTGGACTTTTAACTCCTGAAGTTCAATAGGAGCCATTCGATATGGGGTTTTAGAAATGGGCTTTGTACCGGGTTCAAGGTCAATAAAGAATTCAATTTCTCGTTCCGGGGGTAGACCGGGAAGTTCTTCAGGAAATACATCAGAAAATTCTCTAACAATAGAAATATTATTCAAATCTGACTTGTCTTTGTTCAAATCCATAACATGGGCTAAGAAAGCTTGACATCCGTTTTTCAAGAAACGAATAGCTTTGTGGCTTGATATGACAGTGACTGATTTTAGTGGTTTAGTAGTTTGAATTCGTATGGCAGGTTGGTTAGGAATATGAAAACTAACAACCTTACGAAAACAATCAATTTTAGCATGATGAGTGGTTAACCAATCAATTCCTAAAATCACATCAAAAGCAAGTATCTTTAAAGAGATAAGATCAACAGGTAATGTGATAGTGCCAACTTGGATCATGCAAGATTTATAAACTGTAGATGTAACGAAGGTTTCACCCAACGGAGTTTCAACAGATAAGTTAAAGTCCAATTTCTCCGGAGTCAAGTTTAAACGTTGAGCACAAGCAGGAGAGATAAAAGAATGGGTAGAACCGGTATCTAGTAAAGTATAAACTTCGCAAGAATTCAAGATTAGCTTACCCGTGATCACCTCGTTCGGGTTTCTCGCGTTTTGGCCAGTAACGACAAACGCCCTTCCAGGAACCGCTGATTTCGACTTATCCGGGATAACTTTTGGAGTCACCATCCCCGCTGAACTTGGTTTTGCTACAGAACACTCTCGAGCTATATGACCTTCCTTTCCACAGTTATAACATACCTTGGATTGTTGTGGGCAGTTTGGGCTGATATGTCCCTCTTTCCCACATTTGTAACATACGACCGGTGGTCGTTCTCCTCCCCTAGAAACAGTTGATGTTTGTGCTGACGTCTTCACGTTATCATTGTTGTACCTTCTCTTCTTGAAATCTCCTCCCGACTCGCTCCTTCTATTATCACGACCACGATTACCACCAGAGTGGTTACCGCTTTTGTCCGAATGTTTTCCTCCCTGCTGGTTTTCATTGCTTCGATGACTGCCGCCACCGGTATGACCCTGGTTGTGGTCCCTCGGTTGCACATACTCATTATCTCGCTCTAATAATTGAGCCCTGTTTACAACATCTGAATATAAAGAAAATTTATGAGAGATAAGATATTGCCGAATCTCGGGTTTTAGACCTCTCAGAAACATCCTTGTCATTCGTTCCTCATTTTCGACCAAATGAGGTGCAAACCTGGATAACTCTGCAAACTTCGCCTCGTACTGGGACACCGTCATGTTGTTTTGTTCCAGTCTAATAAACTCAACCTCCTTCATATGACGAATACTTTCAGGAAAGTACTTGTCATTGAACAGTTTTTGAAATGTTTCCCAGGACATGTTGAGTGCGTCAGGCTGGGTACGCTTCACAGACTCCCACCAGTAGTCTGCCTCACCGCGGAACATAAATGTGGCGAATGGAACCTTCTGTTCCTCCGTGCATCCCAAGACATCAAATATCTTGGTAATTTGCTTGACCCACGTTTCCGCCATGATCGGATCCGGCTTTCCCTTAAATTCTGGTGGTCCCAATTCTTTGAACTGCTTAGCTGTGACAAACCGCGCGTTGTTATCATTTCCACCCGTATTCTGCACACGAGTCTCCCTCGTCTGATTTTGCATGAACTGCAAAAAGCTCCTAAACATTCCATCATTCATCGTTTGCTCGGTAACGTTGTTTACAGGAGGAATATTGTCTTCCTGTTGCACGTTCCCCTGGGTAGTGATCAAAGGTGTCTCCACGGTCTGATTTACTCCATTATTAACGTTCTCAGCTGCCATTCTTAAATACTGCCATAAAACAAGGGTTAATAGTCATGTCATATATTATCCCTATACTCTGACCGACCAAATAAACACCAAATAAACTTAGTCAGGTCATACTAGCGAAGGAATTCCCCGTCTCTCCCCTCCTAGTTCTTGTCTCACATCTCAGCCAGGGATCATATCCCTAAGCTCTGATACCAACTGTGACGCCCCTAGAATAGGTATACAACACCCATTCTGAGTCACCAAATACATGGTACAGAAAGCAAACTACAACTTCAATAATACAATTGTCGTGCAAAATACGACAACACATACTGTGAGTTTAAATACAAATATTGTCTTCTAGACAATATCCACACTCAAATAAATCCTCATTACAATTATTCAAACACTATTTTACAGAAATAGTGAGGACTGCTAATACATCTTTCTAGAACCATTACTCCATACCCCGACTAGATCCTGCTATGTTCTCACCTCCTGAGAAGAAAAATGGAACAAAAAGGAAAAGGGTGAGCTCAACTAGCCCAGTAAAGAATATTATGACCAAGATAATATACAACAAATTATCGTTAGTCTTCAACAGGGAAAAATCTTATAAAATATAATCGACAACAAGTTTTAGATCAACAACTGCAGCGGAAACAGCAAACCATTAGAAGAGTCAAGTAGAGAAAGAATTCTACTATCTTCTAAGATTTAAAAGTCCATCATCAATATTTTATCCCTGTAACATCAATTAATAATCATCTTTAACCAAATATTTATCTTTGCACTACAGGCCAAAGATATTCATTTGTATCATCAGTCGGTCATGTTCATCTCAACACCTGTTCATCTTTGCACTACAGGCCAAAGATATTCATCAAGTAATTATACATCTTTGCACTACAGGCCAAAGATATTCAGTAATATCATCATTTAGGACTGAGGATGATGAAAAATACCTTAAAGAGAACGAATCCAATGAGACAGAAGGACAAATAGTAGGGATTCGTATAACAGTTTATCCAAGATCAATAATACTTCATAATAATCAATTGTGAAGCAGAATTCAAAAATAAAGATCAAAACATGGATACAATCAAAGATAGTAATCATAATAGACATCTTGGACAAAAAGGAAAAATTTTATTTTTCGGTGAATAGTGCCGTATTCGTGAATAGTGTCGTATACGTGAATAGTACCGTATACGTGAATAGTAACCCCGACACAAAAAGTTCCAAATTTGATAAAAACTCGTATCAATATTTCAGCATAATGATATTGAAGAAAATAATATCATTTAAGAAGAAAATAATATCCCTTACCTCAAAATATCAGTACTTCTGGTCGGAATACCGGTATAAGGCTGAAAGAAACTTGCTCTGATGAATAGAAACTCTCAAAGTATCTAAATACTCACAAAATACACTCAATAATCTAGAGAGAGAAAGAGAGAAAACTTGTTTCTGGTGTGATTTTCAATTCTAACTTAGCCTTCTATTTATAGGAAAATTTTGGTAGGTTTGACCTGCAACCTGATGTCTTTACCTGCTACTATTCCCACCCACCACATTTGAAATATAATTCAGCACATTTCTTCACCAACCACAAGTGGGGCCCACCAATTCTAGAATTTTCCACCAAAATGATAAACTCCGAAAATTCAACAATTTCTGAACCAGTCATCTTGTAAAATTCGTAATAAATCATACGTTCATTTTTAACGGTTCAAAATTTGTGGACATATACTCAACTTATATATGTACAACATATCCAAAAATTACCACGATCCAACGGTCGGATTAAAAATTATAACCCCCGCAAACTATCTCAAAAACCCTGATTTTTAATACCTCTATTCCGACAAAAATACTGACAAAAACCTCAACATTAACTCCTTCATTTTTAACCACAAAAATATATCCCTCATTTATATCCACATAAAATAAATATTTCCTTATCATATGAAACAATAATTAATTATTCACAAATAATATTACAGAATCACATTTATGACAACCAGGCCGTTCCCAGGAAAGAGGGGGCTTTCCAATAAGGATTTCTCCTTACTGGCGCGCAATTAGATGACCAAACCTCTCCTTAGACAGAACTTTCTAGACATTGCCAATAATGTTATCTAATAATATTATTCAAATAATATGAATTATTGATCTGATAAATGAAAATACTCTGCAGCAACAATTATTGAAACAACAATAATATAAAATATCAACGCAGCAATTATTGAATCAATAAAATAAAATATTGAATAATAACTACTGTAACAATTATTGAGTAGTGCATTCTTACGTAAGAATCAATAATTGGTGCAATACCGTGTGCTACTGTATTTTAACCACCGGGTATTCCAACAGTATTAACGGTAACAACTACGCCGTTATTTATAAACAACTTATACTTGTCGTTTTCTTCATCCAATCGCTTTCCGTTATGGGGCCCACACAAGGCTGCGTCGTCGTACGAATATTCCCCGACAGCAAGAATATTCCACGACCAACCGAATATTCACCGACCAAAAATAAATATTTTATAACCACTTGCTTATTTTGCAAAATTTGCACATTTCACCCATAACCAAAGTATTATATCAAATTAACCCCTTATTATTCACAATAATATTTAGAGAAAATTTAATTTTATTCATTAATAAGTTGGGGTCTTACACTCATGTTGATGAGCCCTATATCTCTCTTAATAGTCCCCATAGACTCCTAAAGGAGAGATCGCATGAGTAACTATCATGTATGCAATAAAATGTACGAGATCTGATGTTAATTAGTCATATTCTGGAGAAGATCACTGTAAGACAGTGAAAAATATCTTAAAGTACTTTACCGGCACTAAGGATGTGATCATATTTATGGTGGGTCTGAATTAAAACTAGATGGCTTAACAGACTCAAGTTTTTCAGATTGACCAAGACGACAACAAATCCACTTTAGGGTAAAGTGTTACCTTAAATGGTGGTACAGTGAATTGGAAAGGTTCCAAACAGCAAACAGTTGTTGGTTTAGTGATAAAGAAAAAGTATATATCTGTAAATGAAGCTGTAAGTTGATTGTTTAGATGAAAGGTTCATTACAGAACTAGGAATAAATCCTAAGTTTCATCTTGAATCTAAACATGTGTTACGACACTTTCATGTGTTCTAAACATGTGTAGGACACACACCTTTTAATCATCTTGTCGGCGCACTATTTAAATAGGTATGGCTCATCCCACATGTACCACTTGACGTCATGTAGGAATTTCATTTTCTGTTGTCGTGTCAGATCAGGGGGAAGGATGTTTCTCACTAGATCCTTAGTGAAATTCGCGTACCATGGAAATTCTGCATTGACTCCAAACAGCTGCTCATCTGAAAATGATTCATTGATTACACACTTGTCCTCTTCATTTTTACCCAGATTTTCCAGCCTCAATAAGTGATCTGCAACTTGATTCTTCGTCCCCTTTCGATCTTTTATTTCCAAATCAAATTCCTGCAGAAGAAGTATCCACCTGATAAGTAGTGGCTTAGCATCTTTCTTCGAAATTAAGTACCGAATGGTCGAGTGATCTGTATAAACTACTACCTTTGTCCTGATTAAATATGCCCGAAATTTATCGAGTGCATATACTACTGCAAGTAATTCCTTTTCTGTAGTTGTGTAATTCATTTGTGTCTCCGTAAGTGTCTTACTTACATAGTATATGGCATGGAATATCTTCTCTCAGCGTTGACCCAAGACAGCCCCAACCGCATAGTCGCTTGCGTCACACATTTCAAAAGGCATATTCCAATCCGATGTGACGATGACTGGAGCTGTAGTAAATTTCTTCTTTAATAGCTCGAATGCCAACCTACAATCCTAATCAAACTTAAAAACATAATCCTTCTCTAAAAAATTGCACAATGGTTTTGCAATTTTAGAGAAGTCTTTTATAAATCTCCTGTAGAACCCGGCATGGCCCAAGAAACTGCGAATTCCCTAAACTGAAGTTGGGGGGGGGGGGAATGTGACGCCCCCAAAAGAGGTATACATCACCCATCTTGAGTCGCCAAATACATGGTACATAATATAAATACAAACTTAATTATACAACCGTCGTGTAATATACGACAATACATAAACTGAGAGTTTTAATAGGAATATTATCATCCAGACAATATCCACACTCAAAGGAGTCCTCATTACATTTATTGTCACACTATTTAACAGAATAGTGAGGACTACTAAAGCTATCATATGGACCGTCACTCCTTTCCCCGACTCGTCCCAGCTATATTCTCATTTCCCGAATAGAACATTGAAAGAAAGGGTGAGCTCAACTAGCCCAGTAAGAAATATTATGACTAAGATAATGCAGAATAAATTATCAATAGTCTTCAACAATGTTAAACTGATAAAATACAATAGACATCAAGTTTAACTGCAGCGGAATAAGCAATCCATTAGAAGGGTCAAGTAGAGCATGATATCTACTATCTTCTATAATTTAAAATATTTTCATCAATTTTTATCGCTGAGACTCAACTTAATAAATAAACCACATCATCTAATCATCCCTGTATTATGGGCCAAGGATATTCATTAAATCATCAACGGTCATGACTATACCAAATAATCCCTGGTCATAATCATACCAAAAACTGTCCATCAATGCAATACAGGCCACTGAGGACTTTTACCACATCATTTATAACATTACAAGTCATGATTATACCGAATGATCCCTGGTCATAATCATACTAAGTCCATCTATGCACGTAAGCCAAAGATGACTTTCATTACAATATAAGCACGAGGATGATGACATTGACATAATAATTCAATAAAAAAAGTTCAAGAATAAATTTTAAAGATTAATAAGTTAATTTATTCTGAACTCAATAACGTCCAAATTGTCAATATGATACTACTTTGTGGAGTAAAATTCAAAAATGCTCAAAAGAATATTTCCACGAAAAGATATTGGATGAAGCGTAAATATCCAGGATATTCCACTAATTTCAAGGAATATAGAAGCCAAAACTTTAACCAACTGAGTATAATAGAATGTATAAAACTGCAAATGGATTTTCACCTGTTATGCGGTAATCCACGTATACAGATCATTTTCATAATTTAATAAGGAATGAATACAAAGGATCATTCAACATGCATGTGGCAATCCACATAGACAACTTATTCCAACAGAATAATAAAGAATGGAATAACAGAAGGATTCACTATGCGTGCGATAGACTGCAAAGACAGGTTATTCGCAACAGAATAATAAATAATGGAACTAGGTCTTGCGTAACGCACAGATAGGATATTCTGATTGAATAATCAATAATGAAACCAAGTTCGGCGTAAACGCACAGACAAGGTATTCTGACAGAATAATAAATAATGGAACCAGGTCCGGCGTAAACGCACAGACATGATATTCCGACAGAATAATAAAGAACGAAATAATAGAAGAATTTCACCATTATGCGGTACTTCGCATAAATAGGCTATTCCAGCATAATAACGAGGAATGGAATAACAGAAGAATTTCACCATGTATACGGTAGTCCACGTATACAGGTTATTCCAACAGAATAATAAGAATGGAATAACAGAAGTTCTCTTCATGTATAGGAAAGAAATAATACCCCTCACCTTAGAAGAAACTGGATATTAGAAAAGTGAAGTAGCAGAATATTTTTCTTCTTTCTCTTTATAGTTTCTCTCTCTAGAGGTTTAGTGAATTCGTAATAAATAATGAAGGAATGAGCTTCAATTTATAGAAGAACTGAAAGTAGCTCTTGGTCTTAATGAAGGGTCAAAATGACTCTTGGTAATATTAAAGAGACAACTACTATTTGCAAAGGGGCAATTAACTCTTGAAACACCGAAGGGCCAAATAACTCTTGGAAAACTGAAGGGACAATTAACTCTTGGAAAACTGAAGGGACAAGTTACTATTTAAACTTTAAATCAACTATCCATATTGATTTACTATTATAATTTCAACCAACAGTCTGAAAATTAGCACATCTCCTCATAGAATAATATTGTACCCAAAAATGATTTGGGCTGAAAAGAAATATATCTTTCGGGTGAATAATACCTCGTGAATAGTAACTCGTGAATAGTACTTCGGCACGAAAAGTGCTCCGAATACCCGATTGAACAATATAACCTTTAGACATCAATTATTATCGAAATAAATATCGATTTCCACCAACACAAATAATTTCAACACAATGGAACTATTAAATTCATCTTTAATCAACACGAACTTATTCATCATTAATATTATAACTCATAATATTTAACAACCAGGTCGTTTCCAGGAAAGAGGGGGCTTTTCAATAAGGATTTCTCCCTATTGGCGCGCAATTAGGTGACCAAGCCTCTCCTTAACAGAACTTCTAGACATTGCAAATATTGTAATTTAATAATATGAATAACTTTGTCGTCTCAATTATTGATTTAATAATATAACATATTTTACAGATGATACTGTGACAATAATCGAATCAATAATATGAGAGATATGATGCAGCAATTGTTGTAGCAATAATTGAGTATTACTGAGTTACTTCTCATGTAAACATCAATAACCAATATCGTGTGCTACTATGCAATCACGCGTATTATTTGTACTTTTACTACCGGGTAGTTCAACAGTTTTAACAGTAACACTTCCGCCGTTATTTTTATAAAAAGATAATTTTGTCATTTTTTTACTACAACAATACTTCTGTTGTGGGGTCCACCAATGATTGTGCCGTCGTACGAATATTCCCTGTTAAAACGAATATATCCCGACCAATCGAATATTATATAACCACTTGCTTACTTTGTAAATATTACCCACAACTATAACATTATATTATATCCACACCATAATATTCAAAAATATATTTCAAGAGATATTAATCTTTATTCATAAAAGTTAAGGTCTTACAACCTCCTTTTCTTATGAAATTTTGTCCTCGAAATTAGGGTACGTACCTGGTATGTCGAAGAGGTGAGGATATCTTGACTTCATCTCAGATTCTAACTCCCAGGTCATTTCCTCCACATCGTGGTTTCTCCACAAAACTTTGACTTGAGGTATAACTTTAGAACGTAGAATATGATCCTTCTTATTCAGGATTTTAACACGTATCTCCTCATACGTTAAATCTTCTACTATCTCGTCTAGTTTTAATTCAATAATGTGGTTCGGGTCGTACACATATTTATGTAACATCGATACGTGAAAAACGTTATGAACACGCGATATACTTGGCGGTAATACGAGTCTATAGGCCACAGTTCCTACTCGATCGAGGATTTCAAATAGACCAATAAAATCGAGGGTTGAGATAATGCCTTCTTGAACCTTTTTCTTCACATTCATCAGTTCCGGGTGTGTAGCTTGAGCGACCTTTAACTTTATCGATTAAAGTCGATTCTACTCGTATATTCGTTATCTTCACGTGGGTCTCTAGAGTCTTTAACTCTATCTTCATCATTTGTAAGTTATACGAAATGGGTTTTTATGTTAACAACATCGCAATCGTAAACGCATACGATTTTCTACTCAACGCGTCAGCTACCACGTTCGCTCTTTCACGATGATATTGAATGGTACGATCGTAATCTTCAACAGCTCGAGCCAACGTCCATGGCGCATGATACGTTCTTTTTGGTTGAAGAAATATTTAAGGGTTTTAAAAATGGGTTTTGTACTGGGGTCAATACAAAATTCAATTTCACGCTCTAGGGGTAGGCTAAGAAGTCTTCAAGAATTCATCAGGAAATTTATTAACAATAGAAATATCATTCAAAACTGTGACTCTCATCCAAGACTTGGATAGCAAGCCATATTGATACCTATCAACTTGCCATCGTTATTCACGACGTCCCCTACAGAAAGCCTGGCTTCGATGCATTCCACAAAGGAAGTCACCAGCAAAAGGCTCGGGGCTCTTTACTTCTGGCTTGATATGACAATGATTAACTTTAGTGGTTTGGTTACTTGAATTTGCATAACAGGTTGGTTAGGAATATGAAAGCTAACCACCTTATGAAAAGCTTGATGAGTAGTTAACCAATCGATTCCAAAAATCAAATCAAAGGTAAGTATTTTCAAAGAAATAAGATCGACAGGTAACGTGCGGTTACCAATTTGAATCAAACAAGACTTATAAACCGTGGATGTAATGAAGGTTTCTCCCAACGGAGTTTCAACAGATAAATCAAAGTCTAATTTCTCCGGAGTCAAATTTAAACGTTGAGCAAAAGTAGGAGAAATAAAGGAATGGGTAGAACCAATATCAAATAAAGTATAAATTTCGTTAGAGTTTATGGTTAGCTTACCCATGTTTACCTCGTTCGGATTCCTCACTTTTTGGGAGGTCGACAAACGCTCTCCCTTGGACTACCGGTTATGTTTTGTCTAGGACACCCTTTGATGCCTCCATCCCAGCTGGACTTGACTTTGGTGCACGAGAAAATCGGGCTAGGTGGCCATCTTTTCCATAATTATAACATGCTTCAGAATGCATCGTGCAGTTTGGACGTATGTGTCCTTCCCCTCTACATTTGTAACATACTCATTTGACCGACACTCCTTTCCCCGACTCGTCCCAACTATATTCTCATTTTCTGAAGAGAACAGTGAAAGAAAGGGTGAGCTCAACTAGCCCAGTAAGAAATATTATGACTAAGATAATGCAGAATAAATTATCAATAGTCTTCAACAATGTTAAACTGATAAAATACAATAGACATCAAGTTTAACTGCAGCGGAATAAGCAATCCATTAGAAGGGTCAAGTAGAGCATGATATCTACTATCTTCTATGATTTAAAATGTTTTTATCAATTTTTATCGCTGAGACTCAGCTTACTAAATAAACCACACCATCTAATCATCCCTATATTACGGGCCAAGGATATTCATTAAATCATCAATGGTCATGAATATGCCGAATAATCCTTGGTCATAATCATACCAAAAACTGTCCATCAATGCATTACAAGCCACTGAGGACTTTCACCACATCATTTATAACATTACAGGTCATTATTATACCGAATGATCCCTGGTCATAATCATACTAAGTCCATCTATGCACGTAAGTGAAAGATGACTATCATTACAATATAAGCATAAGGATGATGACATTGACATAATAATTCAATAAAACAAGTTCAAGAATAAATTTTAAAGATTAATAAGTTAATTTATCCTGAACTCAATAACGTCCAAATTGTCAACATGATACTGCTTCGTGGAGTAAAATTCAAGAATTCTCAAAAGAATATTTCCACGAAAAGATACTGGATGAAGCGCAAATGTCCAGGATATTCCACTAATTTCAAGGAATATAGAAGCCAAAACTTTAACCAACTGAGTATAATAGAATATATGAAACTATAAATGGAATCTCACCCGCCATGCGGTAATCCACGTATACAGATCATTTCCATAATTTAATAAGGAATGAATACAAAGGATCATTCACCATGCATATGGTAATCCACATAGACAGGTTATTCCAACAAAATAATAAAGAATGGAATAACAGAAGGATTCACCATGCGTGCAATAGACTGCACAGACAGGTTATTCCCAACAGAATAATAGATAATGGAACCAGGTCATGCGTAACGCACATACAAGATATTCCGACAGAATAATAAATAATAGAACCAGGTCCGGCGTAAATGCACCGACAGGATATTCCGACAGAATAATAAATAATGGAACTATGTCCGGCGTAAACACACAGGCAGGATATTCTGATAGAATAATAAAGAACATAATAATAGAAGAATTTCATCATGTATGCGGTACTTCGCATAAACAGGTTATTCCAACATAATAATGAGAAATGGAATAACAGAAGAATTTCACCATGTATACGGTAGTCCACGTATACAGGTTATTCCAACAGAATAATAAGAATGGAATAACAGAAGTTCTCTTCATGAATACGAAAAAAATAATACCCCTTACCTTAGAAGAAACTGGATATTGGAAAAGTGAAGTAGCAGAATACTTTTTTTCTTTCTCTATATAGTTTCTCTCTCTAGAGGAACGTGAGTTGTGGAAAATCAAAGGTTCTATATACGATTTTATGCTAGTTATGAAATTGAAACTTGTATATGTAATGGAGTAAGATATTAAGCAGAACATGGTTCAAAGGAATCAAATCAGTATTATGACAGTGTTCACTATGTTTATCAAACATCGATAATGGAGTTTGGGTTTTTAAAAATAGTGCTTTCAAGAATTTAAGTTTTCTAAATTGTTGTTAAGTTGTGCTAAATTGGTATATGTATGATAAGTAAATATTTATGAGTAATCTTTATAAGTTTTACGTCTTAATTTAGATGTTAGCAGTAGTAATTAGTCCATAATTTAGATATTTTGTTCTTCATGGTTGGGTTCTGCAAGTTTTGACGCCTCAGCGCCAAGAATGGAGCCCTAGCACCAAAAATAGCGCCCCAACGCAAGAAATTCATGCCGCAGCGCTGAAATTCGCGCCCCAGTGCCAATCTCGCACTGCAGCACCACTGTATACTTAGTTCTCGCGCCGCGGCGTCGAAACAGAAGTTTGAGTCAGATAGTTTTGACCTCCTGTAGTAAAATGGCCGTAACTTTCTCATACAAACTCCGATTGAGGTGATTTAAGATGATACGGAACGAGGACGAGTAGACCTACAACTTTTGTTCTTTAAGTTTTTTAATTTGAGGTCTATAACAGTAGCCACAATGGTCATCTTTAGGATTGTTATGTTTTCGATGGCAATCGGAGGGCGTCGGGCATGCACATATGCATGTGTAGTGCTTCTGACGATAAAAGATGATGTTCTAAGTTATAAAACATGAATATTAGTAAATATAATGATGCTTAACATTAATACGTGATGTATTAGGTGAGTTATAGAAGCATAGTAAGCATACATAAGAGAGGCAAATTAGGTGTGTGACGAATGAACGTCGAAACGCCGTGCCAAGTGTTAATGAACTTAAAAACTATTTTCATTGAATTGAAATGAATATTATAAGATATGAAATGGATTTAATATAAAACCAATAAGTAGTCATAGCAAAGCACTTGAATGAACTGCGAATATGAAATACAGTGAGATATAAGTTGAAAGTTAACACAATTAAGTTGAACATTGTGTATTTATTAATAGGAAAGATTATGAGACGTATAGTAGAGTTTACATTACAATTACTATGTGTTGTTATGTGACTAATAATTGATATATATTATTATATAATTGCGTAGGGCACGTGAAATGCAGATAGTTGTAAGCTTTTAAACTGTTATTGGTAAACAACGATCAAGGCAAGTATTTCGGTTCCTATTTTCTACGTGGACTTAATGAACTGTTTTAAATTACATTATATGTTTTTACATGTTGTAATCATGAAATGTGAAAGTCAATTTATAATTACAGTGTTTTGATTAAATCATGATGATTGAGTAGGGAACTCAATCTTTATATTTGCTATGTGAATTAAAAGCATTTATGCCATGTTACTTTAATTATCAAGAGATGTATATCGAGCATATTATTATGTGCTATATGATGCATAAAAATTGTTAGATTTTGCTGGGCTATCGAGCTCACTCTTGTAAATAACCACTTTTACAGGTCAAGATTTTAAGGTACATATATGTGCTAAGTGAGTTATAGAGATCTATATTCACGAAGATTACTTACGTTTTATGAGAAATGTATTTCATATTTTAAATGTAACATGCTGTTGAATTGTAAGTTGAGCTATCCGGTGTATATGGATATCTATTTATGATGTAAGACTTTGTATAGTCATTTTGTTGTAACGATTTATGATATAAATTTGAATCGAAGAGATGTAATGCAAAGGTTGCGATTTAGGGTAATAAAGAAGGAAATATATAAAAGTTTTAAATATTTCACAATTTTAGTGATTTTAATATCGAATAATGATGTAAAATTTCAGGTTAAATGTATGGTTAACGACCGAAGTCGAGAATTTAATTGTATGGAATTTTGGGGTCGTTACAGGTTCAGTGAATTCATAAGAAATAATGAAGGAATAAGCTTCTATTTATAGAAGAACTGAAAGTGGCTCTTGGTCTTAACGAAGGGTCAAAATTACTCTTGGTAATAGTAAAGAGACAACTACTATTTGCGAAGGGGCAATTAACTCTTAAAACACCGAAGGGGCAAATAACTCTTGGAAAACTGAAGGGACAATTAACTCTTGAAAAACTGAAGGGACAAGTTAGTATTTAAACTTTAAATCAATTATCCATATTGATTTACTATTATAATTTCAACCAACGGTCTGAAAATAAGCACATCTCCTCATAGAATAATATTGTACCCAAAAATGATTTGGACTGAAAAGAAATATATTTTTCTGGTGAATAGTATCCCGTCAATAGTAACTCGTGAATAGTAACTCGTGAATAGTAACTTATGAATAGTAACTCGTGAATAGTATTCCGATACAAAAAGTGCTCCAAATACCCGATTGAATAATATAACCTCCAAACATCAATTATTAACGAAATAAATGTCGATTTCCACTAACATAAATAATTTTAACACAATGAAACTATCAAATTCATCTTTAATCAACACGAACTTATTCATCATTAATATTATAACTCATAATATTTAACAACCAGGTCGTTCCCAGGAAAGAGGGGGCTTTCCAATAAGGATTTTTCTCTATTGGCTCGCAATTCGGTGACCAAACCTCTCCTTGACAGAACTTCTACACATTGTAAATATTGTAATTTAATAATATGAATAACTTTGTCATCTCAATTATTAATTTAATAATATAACATATTATGCAGATTATACTTTGACAATAATCGAATCAATAATATGAGAGATATGATGCAGCAATTGCTATAGCAATAATTAAGTATTACTGAGTGACTTCTCACGTAAGCATCAATAACCAATATCGTGTGATACTATGCAACCACGTGTATTACTGTACTTTTACTACCGGGTAGTTCAACAATTTTAACAGTAACACTTCCGCCGTTATTTTTATAAAAAGATAATTATGTCGTTTTCTTACTACGATAATACTTCCATTGTGGGGTGCACCAATGATTGTGCCGTCGTACAAATATTCCCTGTTAAAAAGAATATTCTCTGACCAATCGAATATTATATAACCACTTACTTACTTTGAAAATTTGTAAATATTACCCACAACTATAACATTATATTATATCCACACCATAATATTCAAAAATATATTTCGAGAGAAATTAATCTTTATTCATAAAAGTTGGGGTCTTACATTGAAGCTTTTCAATCGTTTCTAGCTTTTCTTTATCAACCTCTAATCCTTTAGCCGAGACCTTGTGCCCCAATATTATTCCTTCTTCAACCATGAAATGGCACTTTTCTCAGTTAAGTACCAAATTTGTTGTTGTGCATCTCTGTAAAACCATCACCAAATTCTCTAGACAAGCATCAAAATCATCCCCATAAACAGAAAAGTCGTCCATGAAGACTTCCACATTTTTCTCCACCATGTCTGAGAAGATGGCCATCATACATCGTTGGAAGGTAGCGGGTGCATTACACAAGCCGAAGGACATTCTTTTGAATGCGAATGTGTCGTATGGGCACGTGAAAGTAGTTTTCTCTTGATTTTCATGAGCAATGACTATCTGATTATATCCCGAATACCCATCCAATATGCAGTAGTACTCGTTTCCTGCTAATTTGT
The DNA here is from genome assembly GCA_016801055.1 of Panax notoginseng. Taxonomy (NCBI): domain Eukaryota; kingdom Viridiplantae; phylum Streptophyta; class Magnoliopsida; order Apiales; family Araliaceae; genus Panax; species Panax notoginseng. The sequence continues at coordinate 132,212,903 of CM029015.1, forward strand.
CCAACATCTTATCGATAAAAGGTAGAGGAAAGTGGTCTTTGTGGGTCGCCTTATTCAACTTCATGTTGTCCATGCAAACCCTCCATCCAGTCACTATCATCATCAAAATTAGCTCATTGTCATCATTTTGTACTACGGTCATTCCTCCTTTTTTCGGCACATATTGAACCGGACTGACCCACTTACTGTCTGAAATCGGGTAGATGATTCCCGCATCCAACCATTTCAGGATTTCTTTCTCCACTACTTCTTTCATGATTGGGTTGAGCCGTCTCTGTTGCTCCACTGTCGGCTTTGCATCTTCTTCCATCAGAATTTTGTGCATGTAAAAGGATCGGTCGATTCCCTTAATATCTGTAATTATCCATCCTATAGCTAATTTGTGTTCTGTAAGCACTCTCAGCAACTTATTTTCCTGCAATTGATTAAGTACAACAGAAATAATAACATGTAAAGAATTATAACTGCCTAAATATAAATACCTGAGGTATTTAGGAAGTGGCTTAAGTTTAAGATTATGTGGCTCCTCCAATGAAGGTTTCATCCTTGTTGTGGCTCTTTCCTCTATGTGGAATGATTCAACGGGTGCTTTGAATCTGTTAACTCGTGGCAAGGAATCCAACATTTGCAAGTAATCCATAAATTCTGGATCATCTCAATCTTTATCTCCCAATAATGTTGTTTCCAATGGATCATTAGCCAAACTTTTACCCATTTCTTCGCTGATTATCTGAACAATGGCCTCCATCCTGAAACACTCCTCTTCATCTATGGGGAATTTCATGGCTTTGAAAACATTGAACTTTACTTCCTGATCTTGGACCCTAATAGTTAGTTCACCTTTTTGCACATCGATAAGAGTCCTTCTTGTAGCCAAGAACGGCCTCCCTAGGATGATATGGGTTGTTCTTATCTTCCTCAAAATCCAGAATTATGAAGTCCGCGGGGAATATAAATTTGTCTACCTTGACCAATATATCCTCCACGATGCCTCTTGGGTATGTAACTGACCTATCTGCCAACTACAATGAAATGTTCGTAGGCTTTGGAGCTGGAAAACCCAATTCTATATAAACTGATATTGGCATAAGGTTAACACTTGCCCCAAAATCACATAAACACTTGTTGAACGCCATGTTCCCAATTATGCACGGAATAGTAGAACTCCCCAGATCTTTCAACTTTGGTGGCAAATTTCGCTGTAAAACTGTACTACACTCCTTGATTAATGCCACCGTTTGAAAATCTTCCAATTTCTTTTTCCTGGACAAAATCCCTTTCATAAATTTAGCATAACTTGGCATCTACTCAAGGGCTTCAGCGAACGCAATATTAATATGAAGTTTCTTAAAAACTTCTAAAAAATTAGTGAATTGCTTATCCAATTTATGTTTTTGAACTCTTTGCTGAAAAGGTAGGGGAGGATAAACAACTGGTTCGTTAACTGTCTCGCTCTTTTCCACTTACTTTTCTTCCCCTTGTCTGTCCTTAACCACTTTATTTTCACTTTCTTTATCATCTTCTTTTGCAGTCAAATTTTCTGTTTTCTAACCCTCAAGCTGTTTTCCACTTCTCAACATAATTGCCTGACATTGCTCGTGATTACCTTTTATATTTTTGTCTGTATCACTTGGTAATGTTCCTTGAGGCCTGTTATTTAATGCAAAAGCTATATGTCCCATACGATTTTCTAAATTCTTGATGGTTATTTCTTACGATTTCATGGCTATTGCTTGGTTTTTCATGGCTGCTTCGTTGCTTGTAATATACTTTGATAACAATTCCTCTAAATCTAATTTCCTATCTTGATGTTGAGTTAGTTGTTGTTGTTGATTCTAAAATCCTGGGGTATAAGATGGTCGTGGAGCTTACTGATGCAGATTATTACTCCACGAAAAATTAGGATGATTCATATTCCCCAGATTGTATGTATTCTGGTAAGTATTATGTGGAATTTTGTTGTAGCTACCAACAAATTGCACTAACGCTAGGTTGATTGCACATTAATCTATAGGATGTTCACCTGCACACAATTCACAAATAACTTCAACCTGTTTTGTTTTTACCCCTGACAAAGAATCGAAATTCTTAGAGAGCGCTGAAATCTGCGCTGCTATTGTCGTTACTCCATCTACCTCTAACACTCCAGCTACCGTAGGTTATGTCATTCTTATCATGGGCCACTGATAATTATTAGATGCCATTGTCTCTATCAATTCATACGTCTCCTCATAATTCTTTGCCATAAAAGCTCCACCCGAAGTTGCATCAATACTGGTCCTGAGATTCCCATGTAAACAAATGTAAAATGTGTTCATCTGCAACTACTTAGGCAATCTGTGATGTGGGCATTTTCTGAGCAACTCTTTGTATCTCTCACATGCCTCGTACAATGATTCCCCATGTTGCTGTTCAAATATAGTCATCTCGTTTCTCATCTTTGCAGTCTTCGCTGACGAAAAAATTTTTGCTAGAAATTTTTGAGCCAGATCAACCCATGTAGTTATTGAACCCGATGGTAGAGAGTGTAACCAACTCTTCGCCTTGTACCGCAGAGTGAATGGGAACAAGTGAAGTCTGACTGCGTCATTCGACACCTCATTATATTTGAAAGTGTCGTATATCTCCAAAAAACTGATCAAATGTTCATTCGGATCATTATTTGCAAGTCCCCCAAACTGAATCGAGTTTGGATCATCTGAATAGTCCCAGGCTTAATCTCAAATGTGTTCGCAGCTATAGCAGGCCTGGTGATACTCAACTGCAGCTCAGTCACCTTGGGTGTAGCAAAGTCCCTCAACGCTTTTTGGTCTTCGGCAACCATTGCTTCTTCTTTTTCAGAGCTTTTGAAGTCTTCCCTTGTCTCCTTGATCCACTTACTTAGCCTTTGAAAGTGTCTCTCAATGTCGTCCTCAAAAGGAAGCAAGTCTGAATTTTTGGATCGAGTTTGCATAAACCAACTTCAAAAACCTGAAATAAGACGAATAAAACAAAAATAAAAATGTTTAAGTAAAACTGGACTAATTAAACTAATATCGCAAAATATTAAAATCTATACTAAATCCCCGACAATGGCGCCAAAAACTTGTTGGGTAAAATCTAATTACGCACAACACGCAAGTATACGTGGTCAACAAGTAATAAAGTGATAAGTTAAGTATCGTTCCCATAGAGACTAGCAAGAAATTAACTCTCACAATTACCAATTTTCTATTAATCCAAATTTTATTAAACTAACCAATTTCAAGTTTGTAACTAAAAGTATTAAAAATAGTAAAATTACCAAACAATCAACAAATCCTAAAAGCTGAATTTTTAAACAAATATTCGAGAATTAAGCTTACAACTTCGCTCTAAGCATCATTATGATTATTACACCTTATTCCAGTTTAATTCATTATCCCGGTTTATTAATCAAGAACACATATGTAGAACTAGCTACCTCTCGATGTACTAATACCGTATTAACTCAAATCCACAATTTAGATAGAAATAAGTTAAACACCTTAATTAACTAACTCACTATATCTCTATGTGAATTACAATTAAAAAGGGTTAAAATCAAGTTATTTATTAGATTACATGCGATGTTAAGCATATCTCTACCATAACATTCATCGAGATTTCATTCATTCAAAGAATTCAATAACACATGCTAAATTGACTAAGTCTAAACTCATATTTCATCTCTCGAGTTTATACAAGTCCACATAAAATTGGTGATCAAGCAATTCATAAATTCAAGCATAAATCAATATAGATAAATTGAGAAATATCTTATTAAACTGAAAATCAAAGTTACATAATCATTGTTCCACTCAAATATCCATTATAAGCCTAATAAAGAATTTAGTTTATAAGTAATGAATTAAATACTGAATAAATAAAAGAAATCATCATCCTGATTACACAAATTGAAATTAAAGGAGAATAGTAATACACCACCCTTCTCGCCCTTCAAATCTGCAATCTTCGTGAAATTACCTCTCTTCTTCGTTCCTCCAAGCTCTTGCTTTCAATTATCGCTCTCTAAGTGTCTATTCACAAATATCCAACACTTAGCATAAATTAATTCACTTTAGCTCCACACCACCAATTCTAATCCATCTCCGACTCATCACACAGGAATTTTAATGGAAATCAAACTCCTAATCAAACCTAACAAGTCTTTAGTCATAGAATCCCAACTACATGAAATAACCTCCTTGTCAACTCCTAATATAAGCACACTACATAAAGAAGTTGTATCTCCCAACACCACCTAGTTTTCAGCAATTAAAAGTCAACCAGCTCCTGACCCGTACCGGCGCGCCCCACGCTGGGCTTAACTTTAAGACAGAGCGGTTTGCGCCGCTTGATTAGTAGTTGCTCACGTCACAGCGCGCCACGTGCCGGCTTGTCCATCAGCATGGCGCGCCCCGCGCCGATCCTATAAAATGTATAAGTTTTGCTCGAATTTTCTTCCAATGCTAGCATTTTGATGTACTCACTTAATATCCTACAACAAGAACAAAACCCATCAAAAGCAACATGAAATAATAAAAAAAACTAACAATATAACAAGCTAAATAAAGATAAATCGTAGGTTAAAAACCTACTCATCAGGTACGTATACCAATTTTGAGGACGAAATTTCATAAGAATGGGAGGTTGTAAGACCCTAACTTTTATGAATAAAGATTTAATTTTTTTATCTAAATGTTATTTTGAATAATAAGGTGTGGATTTGATATAATGTTATAGTGGTGGATAATATTTACAAATTTTATAAAGTAATGAAGTTGTCATAAAATATTCGTTTGATAGGGAAATATTTGTTTTATCAGGGAATATTCGTATGACGGCACAATCATTGGTGGACCCCACAACTAAATTACTGTCGGAGTTAGAAAACGACAGAAATAACTTTTTATAAAAATAACGGCAAAACTTTTACCGTTAACTGTTGAAATACCCAGTGATAAAAGTACAGTAATACGCGTGGTTGCATAGTAGCACACAGTATTGTACAATATCTTTAATTATTGATGCTTACGTGAGAAGTCGCTCAGTTTTATTTAATTATTGCCACAGTAGTTGATGCATAGTATCTCACATTATTGATTCAATTATTGTCACAGTATCATCTGCACAATATTTTATATTATTAAATTAATAATTGAGACGACAAAGTTATTCATATTATTATTTGTATTATTGATGATGTCTAGAAAGTTCTGTCGAGGAAAGGGGTTCGGTCACCTAATTGTGCCCCAATATAGAGAAGTCCTTATTAGAAAGCCCCCTCTTAATTGAGAATGATCTGGTTGTTAATATCGCGAGTTATAATATTAATGATGAAAAAATGTTATTGAACATGTGTTTAGTGAAGCCAAGTGAGTTATGATAAATAGAGAGATTTTTTATGAAGTATTTGTTTTAAGTTTGGCTTATTACATGGACCCCCACTTTCTTATTTTTTAATATCGTCAAGAGAAAGTTATCTCAGTTTTTGTTTTATAGTAATAAAACAGAAAACTTTTTATATAAAACAGAATACTATTTATAAATAGAATATATTATAATTTATTCTACTGCATAGTATTTTCATAGTACTGCATAGTGTTTGTATAGTATTTTTACTATGCAACATAGTACTGCATTGTAAATCATGTGAAATCTAAATTTTTTCCCGTGATTCTGCACTATTGGTCCGTGATATTTTTTCTTAAACAGTATCATGTCATTCTCCTATAAATAGGACGCTTAGTTTAGAATTGAAAATCACACCAGAATCGGAGAATTCTTTTTCTATAATATTAAGCATATTTCTTCTAAGTTTAAGGAAGCTTTGAGTATAGAAAACAGCGCAAGTTTTCTTCAAGAATATCCTCGCTATACCTTCAGAAGTACTCACCTTTTTAAGGTAAGAGATATTTTTTTTTCAATATTCGTAAGAAATAATATTTTCTTCCATACTCTATAGTATGTAAGTAATATTATTTCATTTCATATTCCTAATTTTGTTAAGTATTGCTTCTATACTCCTTGTAATTAGTTGAATATCCTTAAAATTTGCGCTTCATTAAGTATCTTTTCACAGAAATATTTTTCTGAACATTCTTGTTAAATTTTAATCTTTTCATGTCGGGATACTATTCATGGGATACTATTTACGAAGTACTATTCACGGGATACTATTCACTCGGGTACTATTCACCTGGGGTACTATTTATGACAAAAATTGATTTCTTTTCTGGCTATATTATTCTTAAATTTTACTCCATAAAGCAGTTATCATGTTGACAATTCGGACATTCTTGAACTGTAGATAAATTGAATTATAAATCTTTAAAATTTATCCTTGCTTTCGCTTAATTGAATTCTTATATCATTGTCATCATCCTCATGCTTATATTGTGATGAAAGTCATATTTGGCTCGTAGTGAATATATGGACTGTTGATTGGTATGATTATGACTAGAAATTATGTATCGATATAATCATGACATGTAATGTTATAAATGATGTGTTAAAAGTCTTCATTGGCCCGTAGTGCATTGATCATGACAATTGGTGATAATAATGAATATCATTGTCCCGTAGTACATGGATAATTCGTGGATATGATACTAATGAATATCCTTGGCCCGTAGTGCATGCATAATTCGATGATATGGATTATTTATTGAGTTGTGTTACAGTGATAAAATATTGATAATGAACTTTTAAATCATAGAAGATTATAGATATCATGCTCTACTTGACTCTTCTAATAGATTGCTTGTTCCACTGTAGTTAAACTTGTTGTTTATTGTATTCTATCAGTTTTACAATATTGAAGGCTAACGATAATTTATTCTGCATTATCTTAGTCATAATATTCTTTATTGGGCTAGTTGAGCTCACCTTTTTCTTTCATTATTCTCTTCAGGAAATGAGAATATAGTTGGGACTAGTGAGGGAATGGTGTGACAACCCGAATTTTTATAAATTATTAAATAAAAATTTAATAATTAAAATTCTTATTATGATGTGAATATATTTTGAATTATGTGTTTTGATGTGAAGAAATTAATTTTTATGAGATTTAATAGTTGATTAAACTATTAAAGGAAATAAAAGAAATTAGTCACGATAAGGAATTTGGTGGCAAGGAAAATTAACCCTATAAATATTGGGTAATTTAAATTAAGTTGAAACTATATTATGAATAAATAAATTATTATAATGTTATTTTAAAGTGATTTTGTAAATAAAGTGATGTGTTAATTTATTAAATAAAATTATAATTATAATAAAAATTATATTTTTATTGTATTGGTTTATGTGGTAAATTGATTTAATAAATTATTATTAGATTTAATTTAATTTGATTATGGGAATTTATTTAAATAAAGTGCGGCAATATACTATATTATAAATGACTTATGAAAATAAGTTAAAAGAGTTTTAATTTGGTTTTACCAAACAAAGCCTTAAAGCTTTTGAAATTCATATTTTAATCTTGTTTTGCCAAACAAGGCTTAAGGAATTATTAAGTCATTGTTTTAATTAGTTTTGCCAAACAAGGTCTTATGACTTTTAAATTTAAAACAAAAAATAATTGATATGTATTTAGTAGCCTTATTATAATACGTCAGTTTTGTTTTTACGTTAGCGTCCGTTTTAGTTTTACGTCAAGTGTTTACTTAAGCCTAAGGAAGAAAGAAGAGAGAAGAAAGAATAGAGAAAAGAACGAGCTCTAGAGAGAGTTTAAGAGAGAATTAGAGAAGAGCTTTGGAAGATCAAGAAGAAAATAACCTTATTCATCATCTAATTGGGTTAAGAAGGAATCAAAAGGTATTAATCTAACATTAAAACTCTCTACTTTTGTTTACCTAAAATATTAGGTTTTTATAAAATTAGTTTGGTTTGATGAAGGATAAGGATATATTTGTTTATAGGTGTGTATAATTTGTGGTATGTCATCTATAAACGATTTTAGAGTTGTCAATTTCATGGAAATCATGTTAAGGATGAAGAGTATGAGTTTTGTTTAATATATGTAGTTTTGGTCAATTTTGAGACTAATATTGCTATGAAATCATGATGAAAACCTTAAATTGATGATGAATGTTGTTAAAACGTTTAAAAACGAAAACAACGCAAGTTGAATGAATCAATTTGGTTAAGAAACGAATTCACAGTGAGGAATTTCGCTATGAATGTCAAAAGAAGAAGAAATAATAGAAATAGTGAAATTAAAGGTTGTAATTTTGATATTTATGTTGTTTATGTGGTTAAAAACGTGTTAGAAACATTAGTTTATGTTTCTATAAACCTATTACACCTTGGTTAGGTTGGTATGATTGTTAGAAAGGAGTTTGTAGGTCTAATTTGACTTTCTGTAGTGTTCGTGGTGTTCATTCCTGAATTTGCAGAAGGTACCCCAGCCCCGACTGGCTATTATAGTACAAAAACCCCAGCCCCAGCTGGGGGGTGGTCTGATTTGCCAAATTAAAAAAAAAAAAGAAAATCCGACTTAATATGTTTTACTAAAATGAGCATAACATTTTCATACGAACTCTGATTGATGTGATTCATGAGATATACTCAATGTTTTGTGATGTATATTTTATGTTGAGTTGTAAAGTTAAAGTTTGAGCTGTCCGATGTATAAAGGATATCGATTTGATATATAAGTAATATATATTAACTTTGATAAAGTGAATCATGGTGTATATATAATTCAAAGACATGTAGATGATAAAGGTTTTAATTCAAGGAATTAAAGTAAGAAGATATAAAAGTTTAAATTATTCCGCATTTTATTAAGTTTAACATTGAATAATGATGTAAAATCAAAAGCTAGACGTGTTATTAACGATCGTAATCGATAATTTAATTGTATGAATTTTGGGGTCATTACAGTTGGTATCAAGTGACGGTATGAGATGGTGGCTGTAGTAGTCTTCACTATTTTATAAAATAGTGTGATAATAATTATAATGAGGATTCCATTTGAGTTCGGATATTGTCTACGAGATAATATTCATGTTAAAGCTCCCAGCTTATGTTTTGCCGTATTTTACACGACAGTTGTATAATTAAGTTTGTATTTGAATTATGTACCATGTATTTAGTGACTCAGAATGGGTTGTATATACCTATTTTGGGGGTGTCACAGTAGTTGATGCATAGTATCTCATATTATTGATTTAATTATTATCACAGTATCATTTGTACAATATTTTATATTAGTAAATCAATAATTTAGACGACACAATTATTCATATTATTATTTGTATTATTGACAATGTCTAGAAAATTCTGTCGAGGAAAAGGGTTAGGTTATTTAATTGCATGCCAATAAGGATAAATCCTTATCAGAAAGCCCCCTCTTTCTTGGGAATGATCTGGCTGTCAATATTATGAGTTATAATATTAATGATGAATAATTGTTAAAAGATTAAAAATGTGTTTATTGAAGATAAGTAATTTATGGTAAATATTTATTTAATTTTTGATATAAATAGAGGGTTTTGTCATGAAGTATTTATTGTAAGTTTGGCTTATTACATGGACCTCTACTTACTTATTTTTCAAAATCGTCGGTAGAAAGTTGTCTTAGTTTTGTTTTGTTATTATTATAATAGTAATAAAACAGAAAACTTTTTATATAAAAAAGAATACTTTGTATAATATTATAACGTTATTTATTTTATTAGATTATAATTAGAATATATTATATTATATATAAATTTTTTATTTTATTAGAATATTATATTGCACAGTGATGAATAGTAAAAATCAAAAAATTAGCTGAATTTGCATATGAATTCGTTTCTGTTCATTCATGATTATTTTCTGAAATAGTGTCTTGTCATTCTCCTATAAATAGGTTGCTTAGTTAATAAATGAAAATCACACCAAAATTAGAGAATTTTTCTTCTATAATATTGTGCATATTTCTATCTAGTATAAGAATACTTTGAGTGTTACTAATACTGCAAGATTTTCTCAAGAATATCTCCGCTATACCAGTCAGATTTAGTCTCCTACTAAGGTAAGGGATATTATTTTCATTCAATATTCGTAAAGAATATTATTTTCTTCCATACTCTGTAGTATGTAAGTTATATTATTCGTTTCATATTCCTAAATCTACACTTACTTTGATAAGTATTACTTCTATAATCTCTGAAATTAGTAGAATATCCTTGAGTTTTGTGCTTCATCTAGTATCGTTTCACTGAAATATTTGTTTGAACTTTCTTGTTAAGTTTTAATATTTTCATTCGGGGTACTATTCACGGGGTACTATTCCCGACAAAATTGGTTTCTTTTCTGTCCAAATTATTTTTGATACATGAATATCATTCTTGAATTTTACTCCACAATTAGTTATCATGTTGACAATTTAGACATTCTTGAACTCTGGATAAATTAAATTATAAATATCTAATATTTATCCTTGATCTCACTTGATTGATTCCTTATATCATTGTCATCATCATCATGCTTATATTGTACTGAAAGTCATCTTTGGCCCGTAGTGCAACGATGAACTTTTAATTGATATGATTATGACCAAGAATTATGTATTGGTATAATCATAACCTTTAATGTTACAGATAAAGGTTTGTGATGAAAGTCTTCTTTGGCCATTAGTGCATAGATGGACAATTGTTTGGCATGATCATGACCACTGGTGATACAAACGAATATCCTTGGCCCATAATGCATGTCTAATTTTTTGATTTGAAACATTTATTGATTGGTGTTACATGGATAAAATATTGATGATAGACTTTTAAAATCATAAAAGATAGTAGACATCATGCTCTACTTGACTCGTCTAATGGATTGATATTTCTGCTGCATTTATTGATCTAAAACTTGTTGTCAATTGTATTCTATCAGATTTTTTCACTGTTGAGGACAAAGGATAATTTGTTCTTCATTATCTTAGTCATAATATTATTTACTAAGCTAGTTGAGCTAACCCTTTTCCTTTTGGTTTCATTGTTCTTCTAAGGAGGCGAGAATGTAGTTGGGACTAGTCGGGGAGTGGAGTAATGGTCCAAGATAGTTATTGTAGTAGTTCTCACTATTTTGTAAAATAGTGTGACCATAATTGTAATGAGAACTATATTTGAGTTTGGATATTGTCTACGAGATAATATTTGTATTAAAACTCACAGTGTATGTGTTGTCATATTTTGTATGACAGTTGTATTAATGAAGTTTGTATTTAGTTTATGTACCATGTATTTGGCGACTCAGAATAGGTTGTGTGGACCTATTTTGGGGGCGTCACTATGACGCCCCCAAATTCGGGTATCTTCCAACCCAACAGATGGTGCTACACAGTACTCATAATCATACATTCATTCCATTGAAACAACATCGAAATGAACGTAATTTCTACTTTCTTATTACAATAATAATAAATCATTTCCCCAGGTTGTGTAGCCGATACATTCTTTGTTATCATAATATGATTCTTAAAAACATACTAATCTATTACAGAATAAACTAATTATTCATCTTCGATTTGCCTTTATCTTTACTATAACCCTCAGTTCGTTCGGCCTTAGCTGCAATCATATAATTCAAGCAAGAAGTGAGCATAACTAGCTCAACAAGTCTAACAAATGATAATATAAATACCACATCGAGAATCATATGATTATCTTCCATAACTGAACAAATAGCTATGAAGTACTAAGAAACATTGGCTAGCACTTCTCATTTCATAACAACAATTCCAAAGTATATATAATAGCTTAGGAATTCTGAACCGGTCAAAAGACCATGAACATACTCTTTTCGTTTTCATACATGAAAAGGACATCCCGGCACTAATGCTGTACATCTGTTCTTTCTTACGAGCACTTCTAGGTGATCAGTCTATAGTACTCTATGTTGATCAACATTCATCCGTTAAATATATTTACGTTTAACATTTGGCAACCTCGCATGCCCATCGAATAATTGATGAAAATACATTTGTTTGTTCATATACAAACTTACCTTTGAATTCGTACCAAATATTTGGCATAGAATAGCGTTAATAGTTCTATATCATAAGACTTGTAAACAAATTAATCTAACTCTTAAGAATAGTCTAGCCGAGTTAAAATTGGCATCGACCCTTTCGTAAAATAATTCATGCATCTTAGAATATAAATCATATAGAACTTGACTAACACGGAGGTTAGACAAGCATTAAGAAAACATGCCTTCAAGCGTCTTCAAATATAATATTTAACAATTCTTGCCCGTTACAGTATCTACATGATATATTCACATAGCACACTGCAGCAATCTAACTTTATGGTTTTAACCAACTTCTTTCTCGTTTATGTCTTAAAGGAATTTATTTCATTAATAAATGTCAATTCGACTTACTATCCTTCATTACCGCTTGTTAACATTCTTACGTTACTAACCGAGACTCGATCATCTTTGGTTAAGTACACTTAGGGAATACCGTTCACGGTTTACTTACTTACACTTCGAGTTCTTCGTTTACTTACTATTAAACCATGCTCAAGTTCCTAAAGTCATCGCTACCTAAGTGATTTAAGATTAATCTTACTATGTATATTAAGTACATACATGATTCACTATTGGTTTACAATTACTTTGGTTAAAAAAAACTTAGTCAACTTTGTTTCAGTACCCCCCTGCCCCGGTGGGGGTTTCTTCTTCATATATGCCCGCCCCGGCGGGCTAGGCTCCTGTCAACCGCTAAACACCCCCCCGGCCCGGCGGGGGTTTTTGGCCTTTACATAGCCCGCCCCGGCAGGGGTCCCTGCTGGTAGTTTCTTAACTTACTTTTCTTGCCATGCTTTACACATTCGTTTTACATACGTGATCTTTCCTAATTCATTTTACATGCGTATTGGCTCATTCAAAAACCATTAGCTCCTAAACATGCACATTATGATTTCATTTTCGAATCTTTTAACACGGACTTCGCCACTTAGTTCATTATTAAGCGTTCGCTTATCTTTAGTGAGTGTTCATAGCTCGTTTTCTTCGCTCTAAGTTGGAATTCAACGATTCTTGAGTCCACGACTCTTGAATACCGTATCCTACATTACGCCATCGAAAACCAAGGTTTCCGAACTCAACGACAAGTTTTGACTACTTATCCAAAATTATACGATTTCAATGTTTAATATTTAATTTCGTAAAATTCACCATAACTTCGTTACTCGTGTGTTATACGCTAAATCGAATGGAACAACTCCATTGATTCCTCATCTTCATCCTAGCCAAGCAATACCCACACATCCTATCAAGGATGTTTTTCAATTGTCCATTCACAACCAAGTCAACGTGCAATGGTTTCTTCAGTTTAAACTTACGTGAATACTTATGATTTCTACTTAAACATGACTTATCAATATTTTAATCATCAATAGCCATCCTTATCCCTCTGGAAGAGACATGCGCCACCAATCTATGATTCTCTACGAAAAGAAATCAAAAAAGAATCGAAGACTTAGGTCGATGAAATATTACCTTTTCGTTCTTCGTGTTCTTGTCTAAACATGTATGGTTTGCTTTAAATTAGCTTGATTACTTGTTTCTAGCTCTTTCTCTCTCTTAATATATATTGGACAAAGTTTGTAAAACATAAAATGACCAACCTAAGCTTTCTTATATAGGCAATTCAAATGGAGGGCATAATGGTCTTTTGGTAACCTCCTTACTATTCACCACCTCCACAACAACTTAGCCACCAAGTAAACTTACTTTACTTGGCCTCCAAGTGGTTACTTTACTTGGCCACCAAGTGGCCGGCCCACATGGTCTTGTGGGTCCCCCCCATGGGTTTTTCCATGGGTTTTACCTATCCGTTAACCCAACGGTTCGCTCTGCGGTTCGGTTTCTTGGATTGGCTTAATTTAACTTAACATTGGGCCTTAACTTGGGCTTGCTTACACAATTCATTGGGCATGATATAATCTAAACCCAATTGGATTTTATAAAGACCTTAGACTCAAAGTCTATTAAGAACTAATCGTATTCTATACGTATAACTTATGTATTCTCTTCATTTAGTATTCATATGATATTCGTATTATACGTCGCAATATTCTTCATACCATATATACATATAATAACCTTAATTACCAAACACATTTCATTTCCTTCTCGAAATTCACTTTTCCTAACCCTTAGGTTTTAAGTCCACATGCGAAAACTTCGTTTACCATAAATGAAATATTATTGCATATTCCATCTCGTCTTCATATTCTATCATTACGCGTTTCTCGGAATATCAAGCTTAATTCCTAAGCAGAAACTGATGAATAGTGTTTTTACGAAAATTTCTCGAAAAACACTTATTTTCATATTGAAAATTCAAAACAATTAATCCTAGCACATAGCCAGAATCCTAACCACATTCGCACATTCTAGGTCATAGATCGACCTTCAAACATCTTACTCATACAAATAATCAATTAAATTTATTTAATCCACATAATCAAATGAAAATTTAATTCATTCAAAAATTCGATTTTCTCGGGCGTTATAGTCACAACAGATGCCCCTCTTAATCATGTTTATGCAATGTAATAGAGTGAATATGATAAAGATTACTAGACACTTAAAATACGATAAGGTATAATTAATGATGTAAATCACAATGCAATGAATGTTTATGATGAATGTTAAAATGCTTTCAAAAATCGCAGTTCGCAAATCACACATCACCTTTCGCACTTCGCATTTGGCCAATCGCACTTTGTAACTTGCACATCACATTTCGTAAATTGCACTTCGCACATCGCAAATCGCTTTATCTTTACCGGTTATTGCTGATGTGTATGCTGGTGTTGACTCCAACGGTTTTGTTTTTTTTTGTCGGTGTTGCCGATGCTTATTTGATGAAGAGAAATTGAGATGTTTTTTACATCACTGCTGGGGATGACGTTTTAAAATCACCGAACCTTCCCGATGTATACGCTGGGGGTTTACAATGGTGACTACCTTGCTGGTAGTTTTACAATGGTGCCTACCCTGCTGGTATTTTGACAACGGATCCTACCGTGTTAGTAGTTGACTACACTGACATCACTAAACTATTTCGATTCCCACCCGAACGGTGGTATCTCGAAACTGTCTCAATGTTACGCTGGATTGATGCCAATGATTTAGAATACCGGATCTTTCGATACCTTCGCTGAAGTAATACTCAACGACTTACTTCTCCAAACTTTGCCTGATGTTACACTGGATTGATGCCAATGGCTTATAATACCAAATGATGTCTGCGACGAAATTTTTCTCTAATCTAAGTATTTAATGTGCACATGCAATTTAAATCTACTAGAGATAGATGTTAAACCTTGATGGAGATGTATGTTGATGTAGTGCATTTGCACATGTGCAGATCATGCATGATGTGATGATCTAGATTTATCCTTATGAGTCTATTGTCCTAGGTTGATGCACATTTTAAATTGTTTGGAGTAGAAACTTACCTCACCCTTTTTTGAGGCAATTTGGAGTTTCTTTTCGCTGTTGAGTGCTTGTGCCCCATTTTTGTGTGCTTTTGATTCGAAACCCTGCTGAATTGATGACCTGAGTGCTACTGATATCCCTAGAGGATGCAGCCCGTTCTTTCATTGCCCAAATTTGAACTTCGGTGTAGAGGCCTCGACTTGTGTGGACTTGACGCAGGTTGACACATTTGACGATGAGAATTTCATTCACTAAACCTTTTGTCGCTAGGCTTCTGCTTTTGAGTTAAGGACTTTCTTGAGAATTTTCCCTTTCTTTTGTAGGGGCAAGCTTATATCGCCATGATTTCTTTCAGGAGTTCTCTCCTTTCTTTTGATGAGAGGCTTGATCCCGCCTTAAACTTCGTTCCTTTCTTGGAATCAGAAACTGCCCCAGTCCTTTCGCATGTTGTTGTCGGGGATTCATATGAGACATTCTCTTTGTTGACCAAGTCACGAGTAAGCAACATCCTGCACATCAAAAGAACATAATGTACCAAAAGCTTGACGGCTTGGCCGTTAAGATTAGTACACTTTTGTGAATAAGGATTTGAAATAAAAGTTTATGAAATTGAATAAGTTATGAAATCGCAAGGAAATTTGGAAACATCCATGGTCATTATTCATGGTTAGGATTTGTAACAACCGAGAAAATTGGATTATTATGTAAATTAATTTTATTTGAATATATAATGAATAAAATTATATTATATGTGATTTATAACGAGTAAACGTGATGAAGGTTATTTTATAACCTAAAAGAGAGGTATGATAGTAGTATTCTGGCTAAGTGCTATAAATAACATGTTTGAATTTTCAAGACGAAAATAAAAGCTTTTTGAAAAATTCTCTGAAAAACACTATTCATCCATTTCTGCTCGTGAATTATTTTTGAACTTTTGAGAAATACGTAACAATAGAATGTTAAGGAAGGATGGATTATCTAATAATAGTTCAGTTATGACAAATATAGTTTTTCGCCTATCTACTAAGTTCGAGAATGTTAGGGAAAGTGAAGATTTGAATAATTAATAGTTGTATAATAAGAAAGTTATTATACGAGGGAATGAATACGAGTATAATACAAGGTTTTATACAAGTATATACGAAAGATAATATAACGTATAGGATGAATGTTATATGAACTAGTATACGAGAAGAATATGAGAATTATACGTTAAAAGTTTAAACCACTAGTAATGGACTAGTAGGATTTGAATGTGAATTTGGTAAGCCCAAGTAAAAGATGAGTGAGGCCCAAAGATAATTTAATTCAAGTCCAAGGTTAAGCCCAAATTGAATTAAACTTATGCCCGAACCAAGAACCGAACCCGTGGGTCGAACCATTGGGTCACCGGATGAGTAAAACTGTGACAACCCGGAGAATCCGGATTGTCCAGAATTTAAGTTTAAAGAATTAGTTATTAATAAAATGAATTTTTATTAATACTATTCCGTGCTATGTGTTTATTAATCGTTCTATAACCTAGGACGATTATATGTAACAATCCATATTTTTATTATAATATTTAAATATTTATTGAATTATATAAATATTTAATGGATGTGTTTATTGTTGAATAAGTATTTGTTTAATTGATTTGATGTGATTTAATTATTTATTTATTTAATAAATAATTAATGAGTTAAGGAACGTAATTATTTTGAAATAGTAATCTAATTTAATTTAATAATTAAGTTAGAGAATTTATAATGATTAAATAAATTATTATATTATGCAATGAATTGTTATTATAATTAATTAAATTAAGTATGAAAACTTAATTAATTAGAAGTGTGACAAATAACTATATTATAAGTGGTTATTAAAATAAATTAAAATAGTTGTAATTTATTTTGTCAAATAAGGCTTAAATATATTAAGTCTTTAAATTTAAATAATTTTGCCAAACAAAGCCCTATGGCTTTTGGATTTTTAAATTTGATGTATTAGTAATATAAATTAAATTAAACAAAATATAAATATAATATATATTATTTTGGTAACTGATAATTTATTAGTATATTAAGTATAGCGTCGGTTTAGACATTTTAAAAATCGTACGTTGTTTGTGTTTTTATTTTACGTATATTCTATTTGGCTAAAGCCTAAGTAAGAGAAGAGAAGAAGTTTTGTCAGAGAAAAACTTAAAGATAGGAGAGTTTTGAGAGAGTCTGAGAAAGAGAAGCAAGAAGAGCAGAGTTCTTCAAGCTATTATAAGAGTTTAACACGAATTTCTTAACAACAAAAGGTATGTATTATAATCTTAACATATATCTTTTATAGTATAATTTCTTAGTGTCTGTGTTTTTGAAATTCACTGTGTTTCATAGTATAAAGTTCGGTAATTCATATATTATAGTTGAGTATGAAATTATAAAGTTGTAATAGTATAAATATCCTATATATACATATAGGTGATTGTATGGAGAGGATATACATGTACGTGTTTATGTGAATTACGATCAAAAAAGAAAGAAAAGAGTTTTTACAGTAAAAACATATCAGTATGAACATGTTTTGTAGGATAACAAAATTAGTAATTGATTGTATTCTAATTGTAGAATTGAAAGTCGGGTATGTTAATTGGATATGAACTACAGAGAATTGTAGTTTAAAAGTAATCAAATTGGTGATTATTAGAGATTACAGTGTTCACTGTGTTTAACAAATGTCAAACATGGAGTTTTATTTTAAAATATGGTTTTCAAGGAATTTAGTTTTCTGTGATTATTGTTTAGTAATTTAAACTAGTATATGCATGTTGGGTAGTGTGTATATGTGTAATTTATATAAGTTATACATGTTAGTTGGGGTTAATTACTATTAAAAATAAAGACAGTAGCTTTGTTATGTTCTTCGTGGTTGGGTTCTGCAAGTTTCGGCGCCCCAGCGCCAAAATTTGAGCCCCAGCGCCAAAAATCGCGCCCCGGCGCCAAAATTCGTGCCCCGACGCCAATCTCGCGCCCCGGCGCCACTGTATAACCTAGTCCTCACGCCCCAGCGCCGGATTTGTAGTCTGACATAGACAGTTTTGACCTCCTATAGTAAAATAGCCATACCTTCCTCATACGAACTCCGATTGAGGTGATTCAAGATGATCCGGAACGAGGACGAGTAGACCTACAACTTTCGGTCTTTAAGGTTTTCAATTTGAGGTCATTAGGATGGGTCAAAATGGTCATATTTAGGACTATTGTGTTTTCGGAGGCAATCAGAGGGCGTCGGGCATGCACATATGCATGTGTAGTGCTCCTAACCATAAAAGATGTTGTCCTAAGTTACAAAACATGAATAATAGTAAATATAATGATATTTAACATTAATAAATAATGTATTAGATGAGTTATAGAAGCATAGTAAGCATACACAAGAGAGGCAAATTGGGCGTGTGACGAATGAACGTCGAAATGCCGTGCCAAGTGTTAATGAACTTAAAAAGTGTTTCAATTCAATTGAAATGAATATTATAAGATATGGAGTGGATTTAATATAAAGCAAATAAGTAGTCCTAGCAAGACTTAAGCACTTGAATGAACTGCGAATATGAAATATAGTGAGATATAAGTTGAAAGTTAACACAATTAAGTTGAACATTGTGTATTTATTAATAGGAAAGATTATGAGACATAGAGTAGAGTTTACATTACAATTACTATGTGTTGTTATGTGACTAATATTTGATGTGTATGATTATATAATTGCGTAGGGCACGTGAAGTGCAGAAAACTGTAAGCTGTTAAACTGTTATTGGTAAACAACGATCAAGCCAAGTATTTCGGTTCCTATTTTCTACGTGGACTTGATGAACTGTTTTAAATTGCATGATATGTTATGCATGTTGAAATCATGAAATGTTAAAGTCAATATATGGCTGCATTGTTTTGGCTAAGTAATGATGATTGAGTAAGGAACTCAATCTTTATATTTGCTATGTGAATTAAAAGCATGTATGCCACGTTACTTTAATGAGATGTATATCGAGCATGTTATTATGTGCTATGTGATGCATGAAAACTGTTAGACTTTGCTGGGGCTGTCGAGCTCACACTTACAAATAACCACTTTTGCAGGTCAAGGAATTAAGGTAAGGATATGTGCTAAGTGAGTTATAGAGAACTATATTCACGAAGATTACTTATGTTTTATGAGAAATGTATGTAATATTTTGAATGTAAATGTTGTTGAGTTGTAAATTGAGCTATCCAGTGTATATGGATATCTATTTATGATGTAAGACTTTGTATAGTTAGTTTATTGTAGCGATTCATGATATATATTGGAATCGAAGAGATGTAATGTAAAGGTTACGATTTAGGGCAATAAAGAAGGAAATGTATAAAAGTTTTAAATATTCCGCAATTTTATTAAGTTTAACATCAAATAATGATGTATTATTTAGAGGTTGAATGTATGGTTAACGACCGAAGTCGGGATTTAAATTGTATAGATTTTGGGGTCGTTACATTATAAGTCGGGAGTATTCTGGCTACGAGCTAGATTGAATGAGTAAGAATTTTCAAGACAAAAATAAAATTTTTTCGGGAACAAAAATATTTT
The DNA here is from genome assembly GCA_016801055.1 of Panax notoginseng. NCBI lineage: Eukaryota > Viridiplantae > Streptophyta > Magnoliopsida > Apiales > Araliaceae > Panax > Panax notoginseng. The sequence goes on from CM029015.1 coordinate 132,232,949, forward strand.
TGGGGAAAAAGGCGAAATAGGCACTATTCATTAGTTTCTGCTCGAAGTTTTATTTTGAAATTCCGAGAAGTTATTGATTATGTAAAATGTTGAGACGTGATGGAATATTTAATAATATTTCAGTTATGGCAAAAACGAAGTTTTTGCCTGCAAACGTAAAACCTAAGGGTTAGGAAAAGTGATTTTCGAGAATTTTAATGAGTACGTATAATAACTAGGGTTATTATGCGTGAGAGATACGAGTATAATACTAGTTATTATACGAGTATAGTACAAAGATTAGTACGACGTATAATAAGAATATTGTACGAATGATATACGAAGAGAATACGAGAATACAAGAATGGAATGCGTAGAATACGATTAGTCTTAACGGACTTTGAGTTCATGAACTTTGTAGAATCCAATTGGACTTGGATTATGTCGAGCCCAATGATTTGTGAAATCAAGCCCAATGATTTGTGAAATCGAGCCCAGGATAGGCCCAATAAGAATTAGGATTAAAGGCCAAACCAAGAAAACACTAATACAAAACAGTAAATAGAAAACGCGAAAAAAACGTTGTGGTTTCTGTCAGAAAAACGTCGTGGTTAAGGGTGTTATCTATTTGACACCCTTACACAACGTTTTTAAAACGTTGTAGTTAAGCACAATACACAACATTTTTTAGGAAAAAAAGTTGTAAATTTATTTTTCAAAAATTAGCAGATACTTAAAAACGTTGTAGAAGGTATGATTCCACAACGTTTTTTGGATAAAAATGTTGTTGTTTAGTATATCAGACAACATTTTTTAAATGTTGTAGATAAAGAAAAAAAAAGAAAAAAAAAAGAACGTGGTTCACCTATATTACCAATGCACCTGCAATATGCTAATGTCATGATATATAGCCAAAATGTATCAACCAGTCAAAATACATCCCAATAATACCATTCAAAATACATCCCAATAATACATCCCTATTCACAATTTATTTTCCATAAGAACCACTCTTTTAAAAATGTAGACTAACAAACAAATGCTCTCTCAATCACTTTCCTTCACTGTTCATAACCTATGCATATTACAGAAACCAATTCCGTGAAACCTTGCTATAAACAAAAAAAGGAGCAAAACTAAAGGTAAAACGAAACCTGCTCATAATCCTCCTCCAAGCCTGGAACCTTAACATAACCAAGACTGCACAGTTGCGCAAGGCCAGGTGATGAGGACACAGAAGAATCAAGAGGTCGCAACTGACTGTAAGCAACAACTTCTTGATTTCTATAGTCGATGTAAAACACTTCAAACTTGTCTTTTGGAGATTCAACAACACCTCGATGAGCATTCACAGTCTTTATATATTGAATAACAAAAAAAGTAGAATAAGTAACACTATTAAGAAATGAAGATAATTATAATCATTCAAAAAGAATGAACAACTAACCTGATTGACAACATTCCCCTGTGTGTCCTGAATAAGGGGGCGGTAATCCCCTAGGAAGAACTGTCAAAAAATTTAATGTGTAGTCATCAAAAAGCAGTTGCACAAAAACAATCTTCGGGAAAAACCAGAACAATAGTAAATCAAATACCTGGTCATATTTGGCATCCTTCTGGCACTCTCCTTGGTCAGTGATTAACAGATAAATTTGTCCAACATCATCTGACAGTACAATAGACGTCCCAGACCAACGTTATAAAGATAAGAGTACACAAGTTCTATATAACTAACCAAAAAGGTAGCAAGATCTCTAGTTCAATACCCAATCCACAAGGAAATTAGAGAGCATCTAATATGCTCTTCTTTATATTCTGCCAAGTCCTTAGAGATCAATTTTCAGAAAGTAAAGATGACTTCACACCATAACAGTGTAAATTGGCCAATCAATATCTAATAGATAGTTAAGTTTACAGTGTAGTGTGAAGAAGGAAGAGTATAGGCATATCAATTAATACAAACAATCAAACAAATAAGGAAAGGGGAATGCATGAGCATTTCCTGTGTAAGGCCACAAGGCTCAAAGATGGATGGGATGATGAACATGTCTGATGCTGTATAAATTGAATACCTTATTGAGCTTCATCGTGCTTTAATGTCATAAATTGAATGAGATAGAGCATTACATGTTTTACATTTTCATGCGAGTACATAATGGATTTCTCCTACTTCCATTGCCTCATTCTTCTATGTATATCGCAATATTAGTTCTAGTGTTGCTGTCTACTGAATCCGTTTCACTACCTCTAATCTGCAACAAGGGAACATTAATCATTAGATATTTAATATTATTGAAGTAGCTACTATATAATCATGTAAAAAATGCAATCCAAAATCTATGTAATGCATTTATATTAATGAAATATGATTTTATGTCACAATACATGAATGTTATAACTAGTACAAGAACACACTGGTTGAAACCACGATATTACCCAACAAGCTACACATTGCATGAATATTATAATCTAGCACAAGTATTCATTGGTTTCAGCCACAAACTAGCATTAACCCATAAGAAAAAATCAATTGGCATTAATCCATACATATAAACAAACTGGCATTAATCCATAAGTATAAAAGAACATAAACAAACTGACATTAAACAAAACAGATGCAAATAAAACACCCACATACCATTTCTTCATTTCTGCTCAGAACAAATTCGAGACACCAACTTTAAGATGCAAATAGAACACCCACATACGAGACTTTTGATGTTGAAGCCGTACTTTCAGATGTGATTAACCTCATAAACACCAACTTCCAATTTTTTTCTTATAGTAATTTTATAACTCATCAATTGGTATATTTTTTGTTGAAAGATACTTTTCTTTTGTCTGAATTGTAAAAAAAGACCGCTTTAATAAAGAAGAAGAGCAGAATTAAGTGCCAAATTTTTTATAACAGAAAACATATAACAAAGGAAGCAGCAATCTGTTTGTTTTCATTTGGTTAACCAGTGAAATGTAGACTTCCCAGCTCATTTGCTAATGATGCGAAGTCTTCAACTCCACTCCGTAGTTCTTCAGTTTGTCTGTTGATTCTCTGACAGAAGAAACGCAGGACACGAAACAAAAGATTATATAAACAAAGTAGGTATCTAAAGAAACTCATAAGCTAAAACTCAATGATATGGAGGAGTGATTATTAAAAGTTTACAAATCTAGTCATTTTTTATTTCATTTTTCATTTTCATCTTTTCCCAGCCTCCCTACTTTTTATATAGGCTATCTCACCTGAAGCTTTTCCTGGCGTTCTACATGTTTGTCCCTTACTTGTCCAGCAACTGAAGAGGCATCCTAGAATCGGGTCAAATAGTACATTAAACCATCTATGGGACCAGGTTTTTGATTATTCAAGTTTCTCTTTTAATTCAATAGGGAGGAAGAGGTGGAAGTTATGAAGTTACCCCAGCATTTCTATGTGTAGCAATAATTTCTTCACGAGTTCTAAACCTGGGCTTTGCATCAGCAACCTCGCCATCAAATAATTGTTCTCTTTCAGTTCCCTTTTCTACAGCATAAAGTAAATATCATTAACCCGTGTATACATTTCACAAACCAATATCATTGTAGAAATGTCAGTCAGATGAACCTCTCACTTTTTTGTACTTTATGGGCTGAAGTAGATGGCGTAGATACATGTTCATCATCAATGTGAATGTCGTCTGCATACAAATAGTTGTGTGCATTTTCAGCCATAAGATGCATAGGAGAGGACATTTTCAGAACGAAATGGTAACACAAATAGACGAACCTATATTAAGTTCTAACACAATTTTCTGATCATCTGTAGTGGTTGCAACAGGCTCTGAAAATGGGTTCCTCGAAAAGATGGCCTCAATTTGACTAAAATTTAATTTAGAATTGGCAGCAAGATCCATTGTATTGTTCACCTTTCCACCTTTAAACCCCTTTACAATCCCACCTAAAATTCTTGGGGCATTACTCTGTAGCTCCAGAAGTAAGCAAATAGAAGCAAAATTTTAAAACAGCTCTGAAAAAACTCAAAATGGATACCAACAAAAATTAACAAAAGAATTACCCTTTTTTTCTTATGATCCAATGAGAGGCTAATCGCAGCCTCAGCTGCAGCTGCAAGCACTTTATCATGAATACTATGCAAAGATTCTGGAATCCTGGAGCAACCAATGCAACCCTTATTAAAGCTATATTAGTTGAGAATAAATTATATAAAGACTGCCTTTAAAACAATAGTTTTACACCATTTAATAGTAATATGCCATACATGTAATTTAGGAGAAACTCAAGGATTTGAATTATATTGATAGAATGTGCAATTATCATTTACCATGGTAAAACTAATAGATAAAGGGGGATTGCTGGAAGATGATTGATAAAGGAATGTTTACAAAGCATCTTCGAAGGAATCCCTTGTTCTTTCGTAAGCATCGTCGATGTGGTAGGTCCTCAGGTAGGTCGAGAGATGGATAGTACCCTTCTTTCTAAAGGCCCGAGAGAAGGAATCCCTCATTCTAGAACTCAAACCATATCCGGTTACTGTATCTTTTCTCCCTAACTCTTACTCTCCCTAAAGCACAGAGGAAGAAACAAACCCTAGGCTTGATTTACTTACGCATTTTTCTCTCCATGTTTTAATTTTAATTTTAAGTTTGCTCCGTGTTTTTACATATAGACAACGTTTTTTAAAATAAAACGTTATCTAGTTAAAATAAAAAAAAAATATCTTTTTAAATAGATAACGTTTTTACATATATATCTACAACGTTTTATTTTAAAACGTTGTGGAAAAAAATACCACAACGTTTCTTTTAAGCGTTGTCTATTTAGTACTTTGTACTAGTGAAAGAAACCGCGGATCGAACCGATGGGTAAACGGATGGGTAATAACCATGGGGCAACCTATGAATGACCCAAAGTGGTGGCCAAGTAAAGTACTTGGTGGCTAAGTTAATGTGGTGTCCAAGTAAACTTGATGGCTGAGCCATGAATAGTAAGGAGGTGGGGGGAAATGACTAAAATACCCCTAGCTTTGGTTTTCTATATAAACAAGCCTTAAGATCATTTGTTTGGTTTGAAATTTCAACCAACACTTGAGAGCTAGAGACATAGAGAGTTCGGAAGGGAGAAAAAGAGGGAGAGAATGAGGAAAAGCTAGCTTGAATGCACGCTTTGTCCAACAGAAGGAGATTAAAGAAGAACGGTAATCCGAAACCTAGTTTCTTCTAATTTTCTTTAAGTTTAATATGTTTAAAAATATAACTTAATGAAGATAAGAAGTAGATAAAGTTAAGAATGATTTCATATGGTTGAAATCATGAAAAAATAAAGAAATAAGAATTAGAAGTTTAGTTTGTAAATTTCTTAAGGAAGTATAAGATTCATAAGGATTTTGAGCAGTCCAAACGAATATTATGAACGAGTAGATGAATTAAGTAAGGAATGTTGTTCTATAACATCAAATTCCAAGAAAAAGTAGAATCGTAATCCAAAATATCGATTAAAATGAAGAACGAACGAAGAACACGAAGAATGTTGTTGATGGACAAGTTTAAAACCATCGTAGGATAATTGTTATTGATGGATAAGCTTAAAACCATCGCGTATAAGTAGTTGCATATTTCTTGGTTAAGAACGGTAGAAACGTTCATGAAGAACGGATTAAAACGTAGCTATAACGAAGTTATGGCGAAATTTTTGTAAAAGATGAATGAGAATTAGGAAGTTAGTAAATGAACCCGAACGTGTAGGGTTTCATAAGGAAGTAAGAGAACGTAGTAAATGTGAGTCGTGGACTCAAGAACGATCGAATTCTATGTTCGGATGACCGAATTATGGCGAATGAGCGAAGAACGTTAAAAGCATAAAAATTATCGAAGGGTGTAGATTAAGCCAATCAAATGGCAAGTTAGCAGATTCAGAATGAAGTTTTATCTGAGGGGGATTAAAGTACGTAAGATAAGGAAGAGAATGGCTTTGGAATGACCTCGTTCTGAGTTATAACGAAGAAGTTATGAAATCGGGAAGTAAGCGTCTCGAATTGGATTTAACACTTAGAAAAATTTCTAGGGTTTAGGCTTGGCGCCGCAGCGCCGGCTGAGCTTTAAGAAGTGGCACCGTAGCGCGAGCTCGGAGCCCCATGTACTGTTAGTTGGCACCATAGTGCGAGAGATAACAAAGGGTTCGGTGCTGCGACGCCAGACCAAGGGAAGAGAGAGACGTAGGTCGCGCTAAAGCGTGAGAGAGAGGAAGGGGCATGGCGCCGCAGCGCTGGTGCAGGACGAGGCCCAGAAATGAGACTTTATGTGCTCAATTACTGAGGGGATGTGCAAGAAAGAAATAGGAACATATAGTTCACGTAACGTAACACTTAAGCAAGTGAGTTAAACCTTTATTAAAGGTTGAACAAAAGGATTAAACGAAATTAATAGATAGAGAATGTAAGCACTAGATTACGTAACCGATATCCGGGGACCGTAGTCGTGATGAACGAACGTGAGGGATTTCTATAATTGTGATTCCTTAGACGTTGAGTGACGAAGGTAATGAATAACATTTCGATGTTATGTCATGGTGATGAGAGATAAGTGTAAAGCGTATAGACGCTGTGAACGCAACGTTGTTCCAATGAACGATCGGTCTTAGCATACAAAGAATGGTATGGCTTCGACATTAAGAAAGAAGAATGAACATGGGGTTCATGGATTGGATAACGTTTTGAGTCGAATGAACCGAAAGTTGTAAGATATTAATAAGTTAATATAAAATGTTTAACGCTATGACCTCATAGTATTGACATTGAATGATCGTTCTGAGTATACAAAAGACTGTATGACTTGGACGATAAAAATTGAATCCTGAGGTATGGCATTTAGTTGCCAGAAAGTCAGAAGGAATAAGAAGTTGACTTAACGAACATTATAGTTTCATGGTTCGGATAAGTTAAGAGAAATTAGGTTGTGGTACAATCGTAACCTTTGATGGTTGACATATGGGAGCTGGGCTAAACAATTCCTTCAGAGAGCGAAGGTATATACGAAACTGGCAACCGATCTAACTCACTGTTATGGGCAGTGTAGATGAGATGGGAACTTATTTGTTGGTTGTTTGTGGGAAACCACTCAGAGTACCATATGGACTACTAGTAGAGACACGATGTGTGATGAGTCATAGCAGAGTTATAAGAAGAAGATAAGAATGTAAATCATCCAAGATGATAAATATATGAATAAGACATCTCCGTATGTCATGAAGCCATAAACTGGTAATGAAAGTTAGTCACGTAAGCTTAAATTACAAGAGCACGAACCTTAAGAAGTAAAGTTAAGTAAACCAATGCGTAAGTCAAGTATATGACTAATTGGTGTACGTGTTATTTTCTTATGTATTATATAGGGATTTGGAAATGAGCAGTTCATCGTAAGCTGTAGCTGTGTGTAAGGCAAGTTTTCCTAACTTCATTCATATTCTAAATGAATGCTAGTTCCTTAAACTTCTCAGATGTTGAACTTGAGAAGTTCTGTCTATGTGCGAATGTGCGATATTTGTATAAGGTGGTAGAATGTATAGGCCTTGTGCCACAATGTGAACACTTCGGTGTTTCTATGATATGAATTGTGTTGTGATTGACCTGATCAATACAAGTATGTTCTCTTTATACATAAGCCGTTATTGTTAAGTTTGTGATAATGATTCTAGCCAGACATGATGTATATGAAAAAGGTAGAGGAATGAAAGTATTTCAAAATGAAAGTGACTGATGTTTTAAGATGATAGGAATCGAGACTATTCTTATTATTCAAGCTGCTTCATAACCTTTGTTCGGTTATCGGAGTCTTGAAGAATGTTTAAACTTTTGAAGTTATTTGTTCAACTGCTATGACTTGTTGGGCAATTGAATGCTCACACTTGCTTTAAATGAAAAATCTTTTCAGCGAACGACTTTAGAAAGAACTTAAGAATTCCGTAAAGAGCAAGCTGATCGGTATCCATACGAAGTGCCATTCAGTATGTGAATGTGCGTGAAGATCAAGTGAAGACTTGTAATATAGAATGCTAGAATTAAGCTATAGACTAGTTTAATGAACAGCTATGTATCCTTGGTGGCAGATAAAAGTCACTTGTGCAAGATGTAAAGAATAATGTAATTACCATTATTTGTAATGAAAGAGATTTTAAGGTTTTGAGAATGTATGTCATTATATTTAGCTATATAATGATGTGTGTTTGGAAGGTGATGGGATTATGACGCACGGAGTCCGGGTTTGAAGGTAGACCGAATTTCGGGGCATTACAAAAACCCATGGGCCAACCCATGTGGGCTCCCCATGATAAGTCATGGTCGGCCACTTGGTGGCCAAGCAAGATCAGTGGCTTAGTTTGCAAGTTTGGAATGGTAAGGAAGTTGGGTGACCTTTTGACCCTTTTGCCCTCACTTTATAAATTCCATAAATAAGAGGGAGATGTCTTCATTTGTTGATTATTTAATTTCATGAACACTTAAAGCATTATATTGAGAGAGAGAGAGAACAGAAAGCTATAACAAGAAATCAAAGAAAAAATAAGCTAGATAACTCAAGTACATCAAAAGGTAATGAAGTTTAAACCTTTAATCTTCATCTCTTCAATTTGAATTTTGATAGAGAAGTAATTATTGGTGGAGCATGTTACATAAGGAGTAATAAGGATGTATATTAATTGATTAAACCTTAATAACCATGATACAAGTGGAATCGTAATCAACTAAGTAAGAAATAATGAAAGAACATGTGAAAATTTATCACATGTTGTTGATGGACAAGTTTAAAACCATCATGTATAGTATTAGATGTTATATACTTGGTTAGGATGATAGATGTATGAATAATGGAATGAATCCATTTTGAACGGAGTAAAAAATATCAAGTAACGAAGTTATGGCAAAATTTAAGAGATTAGACAATAATCGTCGAAATTGTAAAATTCTCGGAATGATAGTCAAAAGTCGTTGTTTAACTCGAAAACCTTAGTTTTCGATGGCGTATCATAGAACATTGCATTTAAGAGTTGTGGACTTAAGAATGATTGAATTCTGACTTAAAACGAAGAAACAAGTTATGAACGTTCACGAACGTTTAACGACTACATAATAGAAAATTTAAATAGTGAATTCAGTGTTAACGGATTCGGAAACTTATTTGGTCCAAATGAAATCGAAGTATATAAGATATGTGAGATAACGACTTTTGAACAAACCAATTTCAACTTATAATGATTAAGTTACGAGCCCGTGAAGAATTTGAAATGAAAAACTTAAAAAAAATTCAAAGGCTCAGGCACCCAAACCTATGAAAGTGGCGCCGCATCACCATAACTGGATCCAAGAAACTGAAGAGTTGCACTGCAACACAGCATATAACGAAGGACATGGCACCGCAGTGCTGATCCTAGACCAAAGGCAGAGAAGAATTATGACAACCTGAGTAAAATCGAATTGTCCAAAATTTATGTTTAAAGAATTAGTTATTAATAAAATGAATTGTTACTAATACTATTTTGTGCTATGCGCTTATTAATCGTTCTATAACTAGGAGGATTATAATACGGGAGAATTCTGGCTACAAGCTAAATTGAACGAGTAAGAATTTTCAAGACGAAAATAAAAATTTTTCGGGAATAAAAATATTTATGGGGAAAAAGGCGAAATAGACAATATTCAACCGACGAAACCTAAGGGTTAGGATTTGAATAACCTAAGCCTTTTCGAGAGTGAGGTATGTCAATTTGATATTGCGTCGAAAGATTTGACGATAATATATCTTGAAAAGTTAAGTAAGTCGAAAAAAGTTTTTCTCGAAAAACGTACAGAAATCGTACGAAATAAAAGCAACGAAAAGTATTGTTATGTACTTTTTATCTGTTTAACTACGTTAGGGGAAAACGTGAAGGAAAACACTTAATATCAAAAAGTGTTTTTTAGTTTTTTAGAGTTTCGAAGAATACGTAAAAGTTAAACTATAGAGGAAAGACGAAATATCCAAAAATATTTGGATTTCGAGAATCGCAGTTTTTAAAACTGTCGGGCGAATTCCACAAGACGGAAGCATGAAGCTTCCAAGGGAAGCTTCGTGAATAGTAAGGAGGTGGAGTAAGGAGGTGTGAATAGTAACCTTGGGGGCAAAATGACTATTTTGCCCCTAGATTGGAAAATCTATAAAAGGAGAGCTTAAGCTCATTTGTTGGTGATTTTGAAAATCACCAACGTGACAACCTGAGAATTTTGAATTTTTAAAAATTTTTATTAATTGATTTAAGGTTTGAAATTAGAACTTAGACAGAAAATTAGTGTATGCGTTTGATATTTTAAAGATGGAATTTTGAGGATTTCAAAATTCTGTGAAGGATTTAAGTGAATTATTCAGGATTAAGTAATATGTGAATATGTTCTGTGTATATGTGTACAATATGTGGTTAAGGGTCAAGAGTTGACCAGATAATCGATATCTGTAACAAACCTTAAGTATATATTAAGAACGTCAACATTCGGTTAGAAAATCCTAGCGTTTAACAAGAAACTCTAGAAATCGGTTCTGAAAATCCTAATTTCAGTTCCGGGAATCCGAAACCCTAATTCGGTGTATGAAACCCTACTCTGGGAATTTAAATGATTATTATATTGCATAAGTGTTATTTATTATAATGTTAATTAGGGTAAAGCTTAGGTATTTAGCAAACCCTAAATTCAAATTTATTAAACCTTGATTTCGGGATTAGAAACCCTAATTTTATAATTCGAGAAAAATTAAGTGTTAATTTAGTGATTTAATGTTAATTAGGAAATATTAATCCTAATATTCAAAGATTAGAAAATTCTAATCTAATTACAAAATCTAATTTTTAAATTAGAAAATTATTTTTCTATTAGAAACCCTAATTAGTGGTTTATAAAACCCTAATGACCATTTTGACCCTAATTACGTAATTAGCAATTTTAATTAGGTATTATTAATCCTAATTAGCAAGATTTAATATGTGATTATGAAATTTGAATATAATTAGAAAATTCTAATTATAATTTAGAAATATTAATTTTCTAATTTTAAAAAAAACCTAAATTAGAAATTTTAGAAAATTAAATGTGTAAACCCTAAGGGTTTCAAACCCTAAACCCTAAGAATGCTCTAAACCTTAAATCCACCCAAACCCTAAACCCTAAGGGTTTGCAACTAATGGTAATTCTAGAAATAAAAGGAAATGACTATTTTGCCCTTTTTATATTTTATTAAGTTGGTGTATAGGTATTGACTTTAGGAGGAGTGGTTCACCAAAACCTAGCCCTAGCCATGTGATAAAATCTACCAAGATCAGATTTTTTAAGTGCCAACTTGCAACATTAGAATCATTTTATCAAATATTAGAAAGATTAAAGAGAGAGAAAGGATGCTCATTTTTCTCATTCTTGTCCAACACTTTTTCTCTCTAGAAATTCGGGAATCAGAGTAAGAGAGTGTGAAAAAAAAACAAGCCTAGATCATGTAATCATACAACAAGATATGATCATCAAAGTCAGAATTAAAGATCAAAGCTTCAAAATGGTAAGAACCCTAATTTTCGAAATCTCTTGATTTTATGTTAGATGTTGTAATTGATGGATTAGATATGTGTAATAAGGTATTTTTGAGTGATCTGGGTTATTGGATCATGGATCCATAACATCCAAGTGCACGAAATGGCAAAATTTTCAAATCTGGAAAAGTTGGAAAAATGCGTTTGACAACCATATGTTAGACCTCATAGATCTGTGTGTGTTATATGTTTAGTGTACTTTTTGTTTTAGATATGTTCTATGTCATGTTGTCTTTGATATGGAACTCGAAATGGTGTCATAACTTGTCGAGATCGTGAGATATAAGTGGTCAAAGTCGGTTGACCGATCACGAAAATGGGTTTCTGGGCAACCCAGAAACCCAGGTCTTGTCTGACATCGGTTTGTAGGGCTTGAATCGTACTGATTTTTAAGTTGTTTGGATATGTTGTTGTTACATACTGGTAGTGTGACATGAGTACTGCACCTTTAAGCCTTTATATCAACTGTATCCATAACAGAATCGAAGTGGTATCCGGTCAAACTATAGTTGACCATTCTGCCTGAAGAACAATCTGGGTAACCTAGATTCTTCAAGAACACCTTTTTCTGTCCGAACTTTGACCGTCTAGATCTCTTCGAATTATTGTTGTTATGATACTCGGTTGTTATAGTAATGTACCCTGACATGTGATCTACAGTATTGAACCAATGGTTCACCAAAACAAATTACAGGATTCACGTTATGAGGATCGAAAACTTGTACCCTCGACTGTTCTACATTTTCTGGAAAACCCAGAAAATGAAGAACAGAGTTGTCAGATATTTTGGAGGCCCAGATATACCAAGTGTGATGTTGTATGACATAGTTGATGACTGATTCGTGTAGTATTACATAAACCCTACACGATCAATGTTTAACATGGCCCAGAATCAATAGACATAGAATTATTGCCGGTCAAACTAGCATACTTGGTGTCTGACATGAGTTTCTGGGCAGACATCAAGAACACTCAAGAACACCTATAGCGACGATTCTGTCGCTATAGGGGCCTTTAGTGACAGTTTTATTTTCTATTTTCTAGAAATTTATTAAAAATAGAAAAAAATGGTTTTTAATTATTAAAAATACAAAATAAATTACAAAAAATTATTTTAAATTCTGAAAAATAGTTTTTAATTATTTAGAGTATATTTCATAAATATTTAATATTTTTGGAATATAAATGGTATTTAATTTATTTAATAATAATATTAAATAAATAATTTTAAAATAATTTTAAATACATGAAAAATCATGAAAAATAATTTTATGGTATAATAAAATATTTTAAGTTATTTTTAGTAACTTTTAATATTTTTTGACGAATTTCATTAATTAATCAATATTAATGATAATTAGTTTATTTAATAAATATATTAAATAAATTAAGGAAAAATGGAATTAATGCTTTATAAATCATATGAAAATGATTTAAGTGTTATAAAAATATTTTGAGTTATAAAATATAACTTTTGATATTTTGTCATGAAAATATTAATATTTTAATATTAATATCAATTATCGGATAATGAATTTAAGTGTTTAAAAATCATATTTAAATGATTTTAAGGTATTAAAAATACATTGATATATTATAATATTAAGTGATGGTTTTCATTAATATTTGATAATAAATAAATATTAATGATAAAGGAATTATGTGGTATTTAAATACGTGTTTAATAATTGAAAAATTCATGATAAATGGTAATAATTATGTGAAAATTATTATAAGACTTAGAAAAATATTTTGACTAATATTAAAATTATCCAAGTTAATTGTTAACTGTTAAGTCAGAGTTTAATTGAATTTAGACTCGTTAAAAGCCCGACTAGACCGTCGGGATGATAGTTTTGTGTCGGGTTCAACTCAGACTTCAATAGTTTGACTTGATACCGAGTCCTATGTGTGTTGTAGATTGATATGGTTATGTATTATGTGTCTAGGTTATTCTATGTATATCTATGTATATATATATATATATATATATATATATATATATATATATATATATATATATATATATATATATCTTATAGTATTATATTGTGATGATATTATTCTAATATTGGAGATCTATATTACTAATATTAGGTCTTCGGATAAAGCGTTATAAATTACAATTGCGGTAATCTACGGTTCAGACAAGTTTGTTTTACTTAACTCTATTAAGAGTTGTATTTCATTGGATAAGCTTATGGTTAATCATTGTTGATTGTCATGTATAATTGTACTCTGTACATATTGCATGTATAAGTCAAGTATGAACGGCTGATCACCTTCATTACCCTTCGGTTCAGAAATATTTGTTCATGTATAATACTCGTTCAGTCATAAACTTGTTTCTGCTAGTTCACAATTATATTGTTGAATTATAGCCAGCTTATTATTCAGACTCTTTCAATCATGATATATCGTTATATTATTGAACTTAAACTTGCTGGGCAATCCTTATGCTTACCCTTGCTATATCATGATAAAACATTACAGATTAAGGCGAATGCATCGGATACTAGGAAAGGTTAAAGACGATTCCAGCTTTAGTATACGCGTGCATTAGATTTGTAATTGTGTTGTATCTTATATTTTATAAGTCAAGTAAGTTATGAAATGTGTATTAAGTTAAGGTTACTCGACCTTGGGAAATAGTGTGTAAGTTTAATGTATAAAAAATTTATGTTTATATCTTCCGCAAATATTGTAATAGTGATAGAATGATCGAACTGGATCCGACGTGATTTAGGACCTGGATTCGGGGCCCTCACAGTTGGTATCAGAGCTGTTGGTTATGAAGCTTAGGTAGGAATACCTGAGACTAATAATCGCAGTGATTAGGATATGGACTAACTCAAATAGAGTTAGTTGGTCGGTAAGATTCAAAGATGAATCTCGGCGAGTTATAAGATACAGAGTTCCCTAACTTCGATAATAAAGTTGAACAGTAAGTGGTGAATAGATAGAGTCTAAAAGACTAAAAGTACAGTTATAGAAGATCATAAAACAAAACGATCAAGACATAGAAATGAATCATAATATATACGATGCGATCACCCCGTGATCTGATAAGGTGATAGTAGGGAGAAGAATCAATCTAATGACTGAACAGTTTACAGCAAGATGTTGTGTGTAAGTTGTACTATGAAATTGTACTATGAAAACTCATGAGAGAGTTATGGATTATGAATACGGATTAAATAAAATTCGTATTGAGAAGGGTGTTAAGATTAGGTGGTGATTTCAATTGAGGACTCATGTCATCAGCTAAGTTGTATGATTCTTTGTATGGGCGGGGAATTTGTACTTGGTTTTAGAATCACTTAGCTTCCTGATCGATATAGTGGTTAAGTTGACCAATTCTTTGTATGGGCGGGAAATTGTGCGCTTAGCTTCCTATATTGATTAGTGGCCGAGTTTGGTTTGACGACCACTTAGTTTCTGATACTGATAATCATTGAAATGTTTGTGTCGCGCTAGTTGCTATATGCATGTTGAGAGGGTGATTCCTTTCTCTCTTGTATAAAAGATAGATAGGTCATAGGTAGAGGATATAAGGTTAAGTACGAGTTCTTAAAACTCATACTTATGTGACATACTTGATTCATAGTTATATGAAATATTTATGAACCCCTCAGCGAATGGACGCCAAAGGTCTGACTAGGAAAAGTTCTTAAACTCATATGATTGTGGTAATTTATGGACTCATCAGTGTGGTTTGATGAACTGGGTATAGTGGTGTGTAATGGAGTATTAAAGACTATAGGAACAGATAGATTGTTAAGCAAATGATTGTTAGTGAAGAATTAAGTTTTTTAGTTTTTTTTCAAAACTCCTAGCTATGCTAGATTTTGAAATTTTGACATCAAGCTAAATACGCATTGCGTGCTTTTAAAAAACAAATTATTTTAATTATCACTCATGTACTAGGTAAACTGGTGCAGAGATGATATAAATTTGATGGAGTTATTAATGCAGAATTACTTAGTGTTGGATGTGATCTAAAGATCGTCAGCCCACTATGGAATGATGTAGTATGACAAAGTCATATAATAACGACATCCTCAAATGGACTGTTAATACAGTACGACATCATGGCGTCATTCTCAAAAAATATTTTCAATAAAAACTCTAAGTGTTCATTGAAAGAAATTTTTCCCGAACCAAATTGTTTTGGTGCGGAATCCTATAAGACTGAGGTATAATTTTATGCCTATGGCAGTGATGAGAAACAGATAAAATCAGTACTTAATAAGTACAGGACATACTGGATTAATTACCCACTATGTCCGTAAATTATGACGGTTTGCGGATGAATTTCCTAAAACCTTTGCGAAAATGACAAACAATAGTCTGTAAAACCCCTCAGCAAAATTTGAAAATTTTTAATTCTTGTGAGAAATGTATTGGGTAGTATGTGAGAATGTATGGTGTATGGTGTATGGAGTAAGGTGTAAGGTGTAAGGTGTAAGGTAAATTTCGGGGACGAAATTTTAAGAAGAAGGGGTGAATGTGACAACCCGAGAATTTTGAATTTTTTAAAATTTTTATTAATTGATTTAAGGTTCGAAATTAGAACCTAGACAGAAAATTAGTGTATGTGTTTGATATTTTTAAGATGGAATTTTGAGGATTTCAAAATTCTGTGAAGGATTTAAGTGAATTATTCAAGATTAAGTAATATGTTAATATGTTCTGTGTATATGTGTACAATATGTGGTTAAGGGTCAATGGTTGACCAGCTAATCGATATCTGTAACAAACCCTACGTATATATTAAAAACGTCAACGTTCGGTTAGAAAACCCTAGAGTTTAACAAGAAACCCTAGAAACCGGTACTGAAAACCCTAATTTCAGTTCCGAGAATCCGAAACCCTAATTCGGTGTATGAAACCCTACTCTGGGAATTTAAATGATTATTATATTGCATAAGTGTTATTTATTATAATGTTAATTAGGGTAAAGCTTAGGTATCTAGCAAACCCTAATTTCAAATTTATTAAACCTTGATTTCGGGATTAGAAACCCTAATTTTATAATTCGAGAAAAACTAAGTGTTAATTTAGTGATTTAATGTTAATTAGGAAATATTAATCCTAATTTTCAAAGATTAGAAAATTCTAATCTAATTACAAAATCTAATTTTTAAATTAGAAAATTATTTTTCTATTAGAAACCCTAATTAGTGGTTTATAAAACCCTAATGACCATTTTGACCCTAATTGCGTAATTAGCAATTTTAATTAGGTATTATTAATCCTAATTAGCAAGGTTTAATATGTGATTATGAAATTTGAATATAATTAAAAATTTTTAATTATAATTTAGAAATATTAATTTTCTATTTTTTAAAAAAACCTAAATTGGAAATTTTAGAAAATTAAATGTGTAAATCATAATGGTTTCAAACCCTAAACCCTAAGTTTGCTATAAACCCTAAATCCATCCGAACCCTAAACCCTAAGGGTTTGCAACTAATGATAATTCTAGAAATAAAAAGAAATGACTATTTTGCCCTTTTTATATTTGATTAAGTTGGTGTATAGGTATTGATTTTAGGAGGAGTGGTTCACCAAAACCTAGCCCTAGCCATGTGATAAAATCTACCAAGATCAGATTTTTTAAGTGCCAACTTGCAACATTAGATTCATTTTATCAAATATTAGAAAGATTAAAGAGAGAGAGGATGCTCATTTTTCTCATTCTTGTCCAACACTTTTTCTCTCTAGAAATTCGGGAGTTAGAGTAAGAAAGTGTGAAAAAAAAAAAACAAGCCTAGATCATGTAATCATACAACAATATATGATCATCAAAGTCAGAATTAAAGATCAAAGCTTCAAAATGGTAAGAACCTTAATTTTTGAAATCTCTTGATTTTATGTTAGATGTTGTAATTGATGGATTAGATATGTGTAATAAGGTATTTTTGAGTGATCTGGGTTGTTGGATCATGGATCCATAACATCCAAGTGCACGAAATGGCAAAATTTTCAAATCTGGAATAGTTGGAAAAATGCACCTGACAACCATATGTCAGACCTCATAGATCTGTGTGTGTTATATGTTTAGTGTACTTTTTGTTTTAGATATGTTCTATGTCATGTTGTCTTTGATCTAGAACTGGAAATGGTGTCATAACTTGTCTAGATCGTGAGATATAAGTGGTCAAAGTCGGTTGACCGATCACGAAAATGGGTTTCTGGGCAACCCAGAAACCCAGGTCTTGTCTGACATCGGTTTGTAGGGCTTGAATCGTACTGATTTTTAAGTTGTTTGGATATGTTGTTGTTACATACTGGTAGTGTGACATGAGTACTGCACCTTTAAGCCTTTATATCAACTGTATCCATAACAGAATCGAAGTGGTATCCGGTCAAACTATAGTTGACCATTCTGCCTGAAGAACAATCTGGGTAACCTAGATTCTTCAAGAACACCTTTTTCTGTCCGAACTTTGACCGTCTAGATCTCTTCGAATTATTGTTGTTATGATGCTCGGTTGTTATAGTAATGTACCCTGACATGTGATCTACAGTATTGAACCAATGGTTCACCAAAACAAATTACAGGATTCACGTTATGAGGATCGAAAACTTGTACCCTCGACTGTTCTACATTTTCTGGAAAACCCAGAAAATGAAGAACAGAGTTGTCAGATATTTTGGAGGCCCAGATATACCAAGTGTGATGTTGTATGACATAGTTGATGACTGATTCGTGTAGTATTACATAAACCCTACACGATCAATGTTTAACATGGCCCTGAATCATTATAGACAGAAATTATCGCCGGTCAAACTAGCATACTCGGTGTCTGACATGAGTTTCTGGGCAGACATCAAGAACACTCAAGAACACCTATAGCGACGGTTCTGTCGCTATAGGGCCCTTTAGTGACAGTTTTATTTTCTATTTTTTGGAAATTAATAAAAAATAGAAAAAAATAGTTTTTAATTATTAAAAATACAAAATAAATTACAAAAAATTATTTTAAATTCTGAAAAATAGTTTTTAATTATTTAGAGTATATTTCATAAATATTTAATATTTTTGGAATATAAATGGTATTTAATTTATTTAATTATAATATTAAATAAATGATTTAAAAATAATTTAAATACATGAAATATCATGAAAAATAATTTTATGGTATAATAAAATATTTTAAGTTATTTTCAGCAACTTTTAATATTTTTTGATGAATTTCATTAATTAATCAATATTAATGATAATTAGTTTATTTAATAAATATATTAAATAAATTAAGAAAAAAATGGAATTAATGCTTTATAAATCATATGAAAATGATTTAAGTGTTATAAAAATATTTTGAGTTATAAAATATAACTTTTGATATTTTGTCATGAAAATATTAATATTTTAATATTAATATCAATTATCAGATAATAAATTTAATTGTTTAAAAATGCTTTGATATATTATAATATTAAGTGATGGTTTTCATTAATATTTGATAATAAATAAATATTAATGATAAATGAATTATGTGGTATTTAAATACGTGTTTAATGATTGAAAAATTCATGATAAATGGTAATAATTATGTGAAAATTATTATGAGACTTAGAAAAATATTTTGACTAATATTAAAATTATCCAAGTTAATTGTTAACTGTTAAGTCAAAGTTTAATTGAATTTAGACTCGTTAAAAGTCCGACTAGACCGTCGGGATGATAGTTTTGTGTCGGGTTCAACTCAGACTTCAATAGTTTGACTTGATACCGAGTCCTATGTATGTTGTAGACTGATATGGTTATGTGTTATGTGTTTAGGATATTCTATATATATATATATATATATATATATATATATATATATATATATATATATATATCTTATAGTATTATATTGTGATGATATTATTCTAATATTAGAGATCTATATTACTAATATTAGGTCTTCGGATAAAGCGTTATAAATTACAATTGCGGTAATCAATGGTTCAGGCAAGTTTGTTTTACTTAACTCTATTAAGAGTTGTATTTCATTGGATAAGCTTATGGATAATCATTGCTGACTGCCATGTATATTTGTACTCTGTACATATTGCATGTATAAGTCAAGTATGAACGGCTGATCACCTTCATTACCCTTCGGTTCAGAAATATTTGTTCATGTATAATACTCGTTCAGTCATAAACTTGTTTCTGCTAGTTCACAATTATATTGTTGAATTATAGCTAGCTTATTATTCAGACTCTTTCAATCATGATATATCGTTATATTATTGAACTTAAACTTGCTGGGCAATCCTTATGCTCACCCTTGCTATATCATGATAAAACATTGCAGATTAAGGCGAATGCGTCGGATACAAGGAAAGGTTAAAGACAGTTCCAGCTTTAGTATACGCGTGTAGTAGATTTGTAATTGTGTTGTATCTTATATTTTATAAGTCAAGTAAGTTATGAAATGTGTATTAAGTTAAGGTTACTCGACCTTGAGGAATAGTGTGTAAGTTTAATGTATAAACAATTTATGTTTATATCTTCCGCAAATATAGTAATAGTGATAGAATGATCGAACCGGATCCGAGGTGATTTATGACCTGGATTCGGGGCCCTCACAGTTGGTATCAGAGCTGTTGGTTATGAAGCTTAGGTAGGAATACTTGAGACTAATAACCGCAGTGATTAGGATATGGACTAACTCAAATAGAGTTAGTTGGTCGGTAAGATTCAAAGACGAATCTCGGTGAGTCATAAGATACAGAGTTCCCTAACTCTGATAATAAAGTTGAACAGTAAGTGGTGAATAGATAGAGTCTAAAAGACTAAAAGTACAGTGATAGAAGATCGTAAAACAAAACGATCAAGGCATAGAAATGAATCGTAATATATACGATGTGATCACCCCGTGATCTGATAAGGTGATAGCAGGGAAAAGAATCAATCTAATGATTGAACAGTTTACAACAAGATGTTGTGTGTAAGTTGTACTATGAAATTGTACTATGAAAACTCATGAGAGAGTTATGGATTATGAATACGGATTAAATAAAATTCGTATTGAGAAGGGTGTTAAGATTAGGTGGGGATTTCAATTGAGGACTCATGTCATCAGCTAAGTTGTATGATTCTTTGTATGGGCGGGGAATTTGTGCTTGGTTTTAGAATCACTTAGCTTCCTGATCGATATAGTGGTTAGGTTGACCAATTCTTTGTATGGGCGGGGAATTGTGCGCTTAGCTTCCTATATTAATTAGTGGTCGAGTTTGGTTTGACGACCACTTAGTTTCTGATACTGATAATCATTGAAATATTTGTGTCGCGCTAGTTGCTATATGCATGTTGAGAGGGTGATTCCTTTCTCGTGTGTATAAAAGATAGATAGGTCATAGGTAGAGGATATAAGGTTAAGTACGAGTTCTTAAAACTCATACTTATGTGACATACTTGATTCATAGTTATATGAAATATTTATGAACCCCTCAGCGAATGGACGCCAAAGGTCTGACTAGGACAAGTTCTTAAACCCATATGATTGTGGTAATTTATGGACTCATAAGTGTGGTTTGACGAACTAGGTATAGTGGTGTGTAATGGAGTATTAAAGACTATAGGAACAAATAGATTGTTAACCAAATGATTGTTAGTGAAGAATTAAGTTTTTTAGTTTTTTTTTTCAAAACTCCTAGCTATGCTAGATTTTGAAATTTTGACATCAAGCTAAATACGCACTGCGTGCTGTTAAAAAAAAATTATTTTAATTATCACTCATATACTTGGTAAACTGGTGCAATGATGATATAAATTTGATGGAGCTATCAATCCAGAATTACTTAGTGTTGGATGTGATCTAAAGATCGTCAGCCCACTATGGAATGATGTAGTATGACAAAGTCATATAATGACGGCATCCTCAAACGGACTGTTAATATAGTACGGCATCATGGCGTCATTCTCAAAAAATATTTTCAATAAAAACTCTAAGTGTTCATTGAAAGAAATTTTTCCCGAACCAAATTGTTTTGGTGCGGAATCCTATAAGACTGTTAATTCTGTGAAGGATTTAAGTGAATTATTCAGGATTAAGTAATATGTGAATATGTTCTGTGTATATGTGTACAATATGTGGTTAAGGGTCAAGAGTTGACCAGATAATCGATATCTGTAACAAACCTTAAGTATATATTAAGAACGTCAACATTCGGTTAGAAAATCCTAGCGTTTAACAAGAAACTCTAGAAATCGGTTCTGAAAATCCTAATTTCAGTTCCGGGAATCCGAAACCCTAATTCGGTGTATGAAACCCTACTCTGGGAATTTAAATGATTATTATATTGCATAAGTGTTATTTATTATAATGTTAATTAGGGTAAAGCTTAGGTATTTAGCAAACCCTAAATTCAAATTTATTAAACCTTGATTTCGGGATTAGAAACCCTAATTTTATAATTCGAGAAAAATTAAGTGTTAATTTAGTGATTTAATGTTAATTAGGAAATATTAATCCTAATTTTCAAAGATTAGAAAATTCTAATCTAATTACAAAATCTAATTTTTAAATTAGAAAATTATTTTTCTATTAGAAACCCTAATTAGTGGTTTATAAAACCCTAATGACCATTTTGACCCTAATTGCGTAATTAGCAATTTTAATTAGGTATTATTAATCCTAATTAGCAAGATTTAATATGTGATTATGAAATTTGAATATAATTAGAAAATTCTAATTATAATTTAGAAATATTAATTTTCTAATTTAAAAAAAAACCTAAATTAGAAATTTTAGAAAATTAAATGTGTAAATCCTAAGGGTTTCAAACCCTAAACCCTAAGAATGCTCCAAACCTTAAATCCACCCAAACTCTAAACCCTAAGGGTTTGCAACTAATGGTAATTCTAGAAATAAAAGGAAATGACTTTTTTGCCCTTTTTATATTTTATTAAGTTGGTG
Source organism: Panax notoginseng (assembly GCA_016801055.1). Classification (NCBI taxonomy): domain Eukaryota; kingdom Viridiplantae; phylum Streptophyta; class Magnoliopsida; order Apiales; family Araliaceae; genus Panax; species Panax notoginseng. Next base: position 132,255,436 of record CM029015.1, read on the forward strand.
AATAGGTATTGACTTTAGGAGGAGTGGTTCATCAAAACCTAGCCCTAGCCATGTGATAAAATCTACCAAGATCAGATTTTTTAAGTGCCAACTTGCAACATTAGATTCATTTTATCAAATATTAGAAAGATTAAAGAGAGAGAGGATGCTCATTTTTCTCATTCTTGTCCAACACTTTTTCTCTCTACAAATTCGGGAGTTAGAGTAAGAGAGTGCGAAAAAAAACAAGCCTAGATAATGTAATCATACAACAAGATATGATCATCAAAGTCAGAATTAAAGATCAAACCTTCAAAATGGTAAGAACCTTAATTTTTGAAATCTCTTGATTTTACGTTAGATGTTGTAATTGATGGATTAGATATGTGTAATAAGGTATTTTTGAGTGATCTGGGTTGTTGGATCATGGATCCATAACATCCAAGTGCACGAAATGGCAAAATTTTCAAATCTGAAAAAGTTGGAAAAATGCGTCTGACAACCATATGTCAGACCTCATAGATCTGTGTGTGTTATATGTTTAGTGTACTTTTTTCAGATATGTTCTATGTCATGTTGTCTTTGATCTTGAACTGGAAATGGTGTCATAACTTGTCTAGATCGTGAGATATAAGTGGTCAAAGTCGGTTGACCGATCACGAAAATGGGTTTCTGGGCAACCCAGAAACCAGGTCTTGTCTGACAGCGGTTTGCAGGGCTTGAATCGTACTGATTTTTAAGTTGTTTGGATATGTTGTTGTTACATACTGATAGTGTGACATGAGTACTGCACCTTTAAGCCTTTATATCAACTGTATCCATAACAGAATCGAAGTGGTATCCGGTCAAACTATAGTTGACCATTCTGCCTGAAGAACAATCTGGGTAACCCAGATTCTTCAAGAACACATTTTTCTGTCAGAACTTTGACCGTCTAGATCTCTTCGAATTATTGTTGTTATGATGCTAGGTTGTTATAGTAATGTACCCTGACATGTGATCTACAGTATTGAACCAATGGTTCACCAAAACAAATTACAGGATTCACGTTATGAGGATCGAAAACTTGTACCCTCGACTTTTCTTCATTTTCTAGAAAACCCAAAAAATGAAGAACAGAGTTGTCAGATATTTTGGAGGCCCAGATATACCAAGTGTGATGTTGTATGACATAGTTGATGACTGATTCGTGTAGTATTACATAAACCCTACACGATCAATGTTTAACATGGCCCAGAATCATGATAGACAGAGAATTATCGCCGGTCAAACTAGCATACTCGGTGTCTGACATGAGTTTCTGGGCAGACATCAAGAACACTCAAGAACACCTATAGCGACGGTTCTGTCGCTAGAGGGCCCTTTAGTGACAGTTTTATTTTTTATTTTCCAGAAATTAATTAAAAATAGAAAAAAATGGTTTTTAATTATTAAAAATACAAAATAAATTCCAAAAAATTATTTTAAATTCTGAAAAATAGTTTTTAATTATTTAGAGTATATTTCATAAATATTTAATATTTTTGGAATATAAATGGTATTTTATTTTTTTAATTATAATATTAAATAAATGATTTAAAAATAATTTTAAATACATAAAAAATCATGAAAAATAATTTTATGGTATAATAAAATATTTTAAGTTATTTTTAGTAACTTTTAATATTTTTTGATGAATTTAATTAATTAATCAATATTAATGATAATTAGTTTATTTAATAAATATATTAAATAAATTAAGGAAAAATGGAATTAATGCTTTATAAATCATATGAAAATGATTTAAGTGTTATAAAAATATTTTGAGTTATAAAATATAACTTTTGGTATTTTATCATGAAAATATTAATATTTTAATATTAATATCAATTATCGGATAATAAATTTAATTTTTTAAAAATACTTTGATATATTATAATATTAAGTGATGGTTTTCATTAATATTTGATAAGAAATAAATATTAATGATAAATGAATTATGTGGTATTTAAATACGTTTTTAATGATTGAAAAATTCATGATAAATGGTAATAATTATGTGAAAATTATTATGAGACTTAGAAAAATATTTTGACTAATATTAAAATTATCCAAGTTAATTGTTAACTGTTAAGTCAAAGTTTAATTGAACTTAGACTCGTTAAAAGTCCGACTAGACCGTCGGGGTGATAGTTTTGTGTCGGGTTCAACTTAGACTTCAATAGTTTGACTTGATACCGAGTCCTATGTGTGTTGTAGACTGATATGGTTATGTGTTATGTATTTAGGTTATTCTATATATATATATATATATATATATATATATATATATATATATATATATATATATATATATATCTTATAGTATTATATTGTGATGATAATATTCTAATATTGGAGATTTATATTACTATTATTAGGTCTTCGGATAAAGCCTTATAAGTTGTAATTGTGGTAATCAACGGTCCAGGCAAGTTTGTTTTACTTAACTCTATTAAGAGTTGTATTTCATTGGATAAGCTTATGGTTAATCATTGCTGATTGCCATGTATAATTGTACTTTGTACATATTGCATGTATAAGTCAGGTATGAACGGCTGATCACCTTCATTACCCTTCGGTTCAGAAATATTTGTTCATGTATAATACTCGTTCAGTCATAAACTTGTTTCTGCTAGTTCACAATTATATTGTTGAATTATAGCCAGCTTATTATTCAGACTCTTTCAATCATGATATATCGTTATATTATTGAACTTAAACTTGTTGGGCAGTCCTTATGCTCACCCTTGCTATATCATGATAAAACATTGCAGATTAAGGCGAATGCGTCGGATACAAGGAAAGGTTAAAGACGGTTCCAGCTTTAGTATACGCGTGCAGTAGATTTGTAATTGTGTTGTATCTTATGTTTTATAAGTCATGTAAGTTATGAAATGTGTATTAAGTTAAGGTTACTTGACCTTGGGGAATAATGTGTAAGTTTAATGTATAAACAATTTATGTTTATATCTTTCGCAAATATAGTAATAGTGATAGAATGATCGAACCGGATCCGAGGTGATTTAGGACCTGGATTCGGGGCCCTCACAACCAACACTTGAGAGAGAGAGAGAGAGAAGTCGGATGAGATGAGAAAGGAAGAGGAAAAGCTAGCCCGAGTGCACGCTTTGTCCAACAGAGGAAGATTAAAGAAGAAAGGTAATCCAAAACCTAACTTCTAAATAATTTTTTTAAGTTTTTTATGGTAAAACATAGCTTAATGAGAATAGAAGTAAAAGATGTTAAGAATGGTTTCATATGGTTGAAATCATGAGAAAAATAAAGAAATAAGAATTAGAAATTTAGTTTATAAATTTCTTAAGAAAGTATAAGTTTCGTAATAAATTTGAACGATCCGAATAAATTATATGAATGATTCAGTGAAATTAGTAAGGAATGGTGTTTCATAACATCAAATTCTAAGAAAAAGTGAAATCATAATCAAAATATCGATTAAAAAAGAAGAACGAACTAAGAACGCGATGAACACGCGAAGAACACCAAAAACGTTGTTGATGGACAAATTTAAAACCATCGTAGTTATAACGTGTTGTTGATATACAAGTTTAAAACCATTGCATATAAGTTAGTTACATATTTCTTGGTTAGGAACGGTAGAAACGTTCATGAAGAATGGATTAAACTTAGTTATAACGAAGTTATGACGAAAATTTCATAAAAGACAAACGAAAAGTAGAAAGTATGTAAATGAACCCAAATGTGTGGGGTTTCAAAAGAAAGTAAGAGAACGTAGAAAACGTGAGTCGTGGACTCAAGAACGAACGAGTTTCGAGTTCGGATGACTGAAGTACGGACGAACGGACGAAGAACGTTAATAACGTAAAATGAACGAAGGATAGAATTTAAGCCAATTGAATGGCATGTTAACAGATTCAGAATAAATTTCTGTATAAGGGAAGTTGAAGTACATAAGATAAGGAAGACAATGACTTTGAAACGACCTTGTTCCGAGTTATAACAAAGAAGTTATGAGATTTAGAAGTAAGCGTCTAAAACAATTTCCAAGACTTAGAAAAATTTTAGAAATTTCATGCTTGGCGCCGCAGTTGTAACGCCCCAAAATCCGGTCTACCTTCACACCCGGACTCCGTGCGTCACTGTCATACTTCTTACCAATCATACATCATTATATATTGAAATATAACAACATACATTCTCAATTCTCAGGTTCTCAAAACCTTATAACCTTTCTCATTACAAATAATGATAACTACATTATTCCATTCATCTTACAAGAGTGACTTTTATCCGCCACCAAGGATACATACAGTTTATTAAACTAGTTTATAGTTTAATTCATCTTCCTACATTACAAGTCTTCACTTGATCTTCACACACATTCAAATACTGAATGGCACTTCGTCTGGATACCGATCAGCTTGACCTTTACGAGATCCTTAAGTTCTTTCTAACATCGTACGCTGAAAATGTTTTTCATCTAAAGCAAGTGCGAGCATTCAATTGGCCAGCAAGTCATCACAGTTTGAACAAACAAGTTCAGAATTCAAACATTTCTTTAGAACTTCAATAACCGAACAAAGGTTATGGAGTAGCTTGAATAATAGGAATAATCTCGATTTCTATCATCTTAAAGCCATACTCATTTTCACTTTGAAATACTTTCATTCTTCTACCTTTTTCATATACATTCTGTCTGGCTGGAATTATCAGCACAGACTTAATAATAACGGTTCATGAATAAACCGAGCATACTTGAATTGAGCAGTTTGATCACAAAACAGTTCATTTCATAGAAACACCGAAGTGCTCACATTGTGGCTCAAGGCCTCATACATACTATCACCTTGTACAAATATCGCACATTCACACATAGACAGAACTTCTCAAGTTCAACATCTGAGAAATTTTAGAAACTAGCATTCATTTAAATTATGAATGAAGTTAGGAAACTTGCCTTACGCACAGCTACAGCTTACGCTGAACTGCTCATTCCCAATCCCTACATAACATATAAGGAAATAACACGTACACCAATTAGTCATATACTTGACTTACGCATTGGTTTACTTATCTTTACTTCTTAAGGTTCGCGTTCTTGTAATTTAAGCTTACGCGACTACCTTTCATTACCAGATTTTTATGACTTTATGATATACTGAGATGTCTTATTCATACATTTATTATCTTTGATGATTTGCATTCTTATCTTCTTCTTATAACTCTCCTAGGTCTCAGCACACATCGTGTCTTTGATAGTAGTCCATATGACAACCATCAAAGGTTACAATTATACCACAACCTATTTATCTTAACTTATCCGAACTAAGTCAAATTCATATTCCTTACGGCTTTCTGGCAACTAAATGCCATACCTCAGGATTTATTCTTTATCGTTTAAGTTATACAATTTTTTGTACATTCGGAACGATCATTCAATGTCAATACTATGAGGTCATAGCATTAAACATTTTACAATCCCTTATTCTTATCTTACCACGTCCGGTTCACTCGACTCGGAACATTATCCAAGTTAAAACTACTAACTCGACTTCTTAACGTTATACGTTATTATCTTCCATTCATTTTCTTCACCGTTCACGGCTAAATCTTAGTCTTCATTACATTACGGTTAAACCAGACACGGAGTGTAGGTTCTGTCCGTTTAACACTCGCTTACACTCAACCCTTACGCTGGTTAAAGTGTTCAACGCTTACTTTTCATTCTATCATTCTCATCTGACTTATATTCGGCTGTCAGTAATCTTATTACCGTTCGTTACGGCTCTCTTGATACCATTCGTATCTTACTTACTACCTTCATTAACGTCTATGTCATACAACCGGGGTATACTTAGAACGTTCGTCCAACGCGAATACAATTCACAAGGATCATTTACGTATTCAATCACGTTGCTCGTCTCTTAATCTCTCATTCAACCTTTATTCAAGGTTTTAATTGCTTTTAATTGTTATCCATCCCATGAATCACATGTTCATTATTCTTTCTTAATGTCACAGCCATACTGTTCGTTGTATGCTAAGACCGATCGTTCTTCGCAACAACGTTGCGTTCACAACGTCTATACGCTTTACGTTCATCTTACAATGCCATGCCATGACATCGGAATGTTATTCATTACCTTTATCCCTCAACGTCTAAGAAATCACAATCATAGCAATCCCTCACATTCGTTCATTACAACTACGGTCCCCGGATATCGGTTACGTAATCTATTGCTTACATTCTTTATCTTTTAATCTCATTTAATCTTTTTGTTCAACCTTTATTAAAGGTTTAAAACACTTACTTAAGTGTTACATTACGTGAACTATATGTTCATACTTCTTTCTTGTACATCCCCCGAGAAATTGAGCAATTAAAATCTCATTTATGGGTATTGCCTTGCACCGGCGCTGCGGCGCCGTGCCTTGCTGTCCTCTCGCGCTGCGGCGCGATCTACAGTTCCCTCTTCCTTTTTCCCCCGGACTGGCGCTGCGGAGCCAAGTCCTTCTTTTCCTCTCGCGTTGCGGCGCCACTCTCCAGAAGTGTATGGCCGAGCTCGCGCTGCGACGCCAAGACAAAAACCTAGAAAATATTTCTAAGTGTTAAGTCAAGTTTGAGACGCCGATTTCGAAATCTCATAACTTCTTCGTTATAACTCGGAATGAGGTCGTTCCAAAGCCATTCTCTTCCTTATCTTATGTACTTTAATTACCCACGAATAGAACTTCATTCTGAATCTGTTAACATGCCATTCAATTGGCTTAATCTTCACCTTTCATTCATTTTTACGCTTTTAACGTTCTTCGCTCGTTCGTCCGTAATTCGGTCATCCGAACTCGGAATTCGTTCGTTCTTGAGTCCACGACTCACATTTTTTACGTTCTCTTACATTCTTATGAAACCCTAAATATTCGGGTTCATTTACTAACTTTCTAATTCTCGTTCGTTTTTTACGAAATTTCGTCATAACTTCGTTATAGCTCCGTTTTAATCCGTTCTTCATGAACATTTCTAACGTTCCTAACCAAGCTATAAGCAACGAACTTATATGCGATGGTTTTAAACTTGTCCATCAACAACAATTACACTATGATGGTTTTAAATTTGTCCATCAACAACGTTCTTCGTGTTCTACGTGTGTTCTTCGCGTTCTTCGTTCGTTTTTCATTTTAATCAATATTTTGGATTACGATTCTACTTTTTCTTGGAATTTGATGTTATAGAATACCATTCCTTACTTAATTCACCTACTCGTTCATAATATTCGTTCGGATTACTCAAAATCATCACGAATCTTATACTTCCTTAAGAAATTTATAAAATAAATTTCTAATTCTTATTTCTTCATTTTCTTACGATTTCAACCATATGAAATCTTTCTCAATATCTTTTACTCCTTATTCTCATTAAGTTGTGTTTTTAAACATAAAAACTTAAAGAAAATAAATAGAAGAACTATGGTTCGGATTACCGTTCTTCTTTAATCCTCTTCCGTTAGACAAAGCCGACGATTTCCGAGCTTTTCTATTTCTCGATCACTTTTGATCCGAGCATTCATACTCATGCTCTTCCAACCGAGCTCTTCTCTCTCTCTCTCTCAAGTTCTAGGATTTTCAAAATCCTAGAAAATGAAAGTTAAGCTTTCTATTTATAGAAAACCAAAGCAAGGGTAAAATAGTCATTTCGCCCCCACCTCCTTGCTATTCACACCTCCTTAACAACTTAGCCACCAAGTTAACTTGGCCACCACCCTTACTTGGTGGCCAAGTGGCCGCCCCTCTTGCTCCATGGGTCACCCCATGGGTTGCCCCATTGGTTTTTACCCATCCGTTTACCCATCGGTTCGATCCGCGATATCTTTTCTTGGTTTGGGCCTTAACCCTAATTCTTATTGAGCTTAACTTGGGCTTGATTTCACAAATCATTGGGCTTGACATAATCCAAGTCCAATTAGACTCTACAAAGTCCATGAACTCAAAGTCCATTAAGACTAATCGTATTCTACGATCGTACTCTACACATTCCTTTCTCGTATTCTCGTATTCTCTTCGTATATCATTCGTACGATATTCATATTATACGTCATACTACTCTTCATACTATACTCGTATAATAACTCGTATTATACTCGTATTTCTTACGCATAATAACCCTAATCATTATACGCATTCATAAAATTCTCGGAACTCACTTTTCTAAACCCTTAGGTTTTGAGTCCGCAGGTGAAAACTTCGTTTTTGCCATAACTGAAATATTATTGAATATTCCATCACGTCTCGGAATTAAATGTAATCTATGACTTCTCGGAATTTCAAAATAAATCTCCGAGCAGAAACTGATGAATAGTGCCTATTTCGTCTTTTTCCCCGAAAAAATTTTGTTCCCAGAAAAATTTAATTTTCGTCTTGAAAATTCTTACTCGTTCAATCTAGCTCGTAGCCAGAATCCTCCCGATTAATAATCATTCTAGGTTATAGAACGATTAATAATCACTTAGCACAGAATAGTATTAATAAAAATTTATTTTATTAATAACTAATTCTTTAAACTTAAATTCTGGATAATCCAAAATTCCAGGTTGTTACATTCTTCCCTCCTTATAAAAATTCCGTCCTCGGAATTTCTTAAAACCAAACCCTTACCCGGGTTCTCACATTCTCTCCTTCTTCACAAAATTTCGTCCTCGAAATTTTAGCTTTCCCTTCTTCTCAACTTCTCTTCAAAGAAGTTATTATCTTTCATACATTCCCTACCCTTCATAACTTATCAAGAATCATGAAGTGAAAGGAACAACTAGGAATATAAAGATTCCTTTAAAACATTTCATTCTTTTGCTGAAGGGTCAAATTGACTATGAACTCTTACTAGGTTAAATAGCCTTTCGCCGTAAACCTTTCTTTCAACGGTAAGTTTACAATCACAAAGAAGGTAAACTACCTCTTCCATGTTCTCCTCAGACTTAGATTCCGTACCAAAACAATTTGGTTCGGCATAGCTCTTCAAAGAAAGCTCGATTTTCTTTTAATCATGACATACCATTCGTCTTAGCCAAATCAAGTAGCTTAGACCATATCAATAAATTGAATATTAACTTGCAACATTCGTCTAGTCAACTCGCTTGACATCGACTACTTCTTTAAATTCTTTTGCAATACATCAAAATGTTTTATGACGTCATGATACCGTACTCTTCATAGTACGTTGAGGACTTCGTCAGTTTATGACTTCGTCATTATACATCATACCGTAGCAGGTTGTTGATCCTCTGATCAATTTCTACACCAGGTTTAATTGTATTAATAACTCCATCTTTTTACCATCCTTGCATCAAATGCACTGATGATATAAAATTTATTTTGATATTTCAAATCAATTTCTGTCTAGCCGAAGCAACTAGCATAGACATACCAAGAATAGTTCTTTTAAAAATCCATTGGTTCCAAAAGTCGAACCAATTCTTTCATTTTCCAAAACGCGCACATTAGCACGATTTGGGGACCTCACAGTATCCAGACGAAGTGTCATTCTATATGTGAATGTGTGTGAAGATCAAGCGAAGACTTGTAATGGAGAATAGTTTAATTGAAGTATAGATATGTTTAATGAACTGATATGTATCCTTTGTGGCGGATAAAAGTCACTCTTGTAAGATATAAAGAATAATGTAATTATAATTATTTGTAATGAAAGAGATTATAAGGTCTTAGAACCTAGGATTTGAGAATGTATGTTATAATATTTAGCTTTATAATGTTGTATATTTGGAAGGAGATGGAATCGTGATGTACAGAATCCAGGTGTGAAGATAGACCTAATTTCGGGGCGTTACAAGAATGACAATGAATACAAAAGAAAGATAAGTTGATTGAAGGTGAATTATGATCTTAATTAAACTTAAAGTAACATCATAAAGGATGATTAAAACCTTAAGTTTAACATTTAAAAGTTAACAAAAGGTTACAAAACGTAAACACAAAGCAAGTTTGATAAAACGGTAAACTGTACACATGTTGAATGTATGTTTGAGATTGCTTGAAATGCAATTACTTAAACATTGAATAAGTAAGGTCATTTTATAACAATAAAATGTTATATAACAGTAATAAACATTAACTAAATAACGAATGTTAATAACGTAAACAAGAGGATAGTTAGAAATATAAGAAGAAGAAGATAGGTTTAATGACAATACTTATTGATTATTTATGACCTAATGTGGTATGCTATGTAACTATGTGATGTAGAATCTTTAAAGACTCAATAGTAATGTGAATTAACAGTAGCAGATGCTAAAGACAAGTGTTCTAAACCCTTGTCTATACTTATTTCGGACAAGTTTTATGATTTATGTATCATACTCATGAATTGATGTAGTAAAGACGTCGAAGCCATTTCATTTACCCAAACTAAACATAGAGTATTTTGTTGATTTCATTATAATCTATCAAAATATTATTGATATCGTTATCTTATACCAACTATTTTGGTATGCATTTTAAAGAAAGATTGAGTATGAACAAACAAATATTTTTTCGTAAAGCGACTGGCACGTGAGGTTGCCAAACTTTAAATGTAGATACGTTTAATGTAGTAGTGTTGTACAACATAGTGTACTATAGGCTGATCACCTAGACGTACTCGTAAGAAATGTCGAATTTACGGACTTTTTGCTGGGTTGACCTTTTTAAAGAAAGAAAGAATGAAATGCTCAAGCTCTTTAACCAAACTAAAGGTTTAACTGATGAGGTTCATCATTAAACATTATAAAAGAAAAGAGAAGTGCTATTTTGAATTATCTATAGTACTTCATAACTATTGATTTAGTTATAGAAGATATATATTCATATGATTCTGGCGTGTTGCTCAATTATAATTATTATACTTGCTGGGCTAGTTATGCTCACCCTTGCTTTAACCATATGAATATAACTAAAAATGAACGGACCGAAGGATCCATTAAGGATAAAGGGAAGGCTAAGGCAAACAAGTAGTTATATTTGTAATAGAATAATATTACTTTTGTATTAATTTGATACTATGATGAAGAACATATGTAGTGGTTACAAAGAACCTGAGAATGGAATTATTATTATGTAATATATAGGTTACATATTCACTCTACTCAGGTATTTTAATTGAATGTATGTGTGAACAGTAGCACCGTGTAACACCATATATCTATTGGGTTCGAAGATACCCGAATTTGGGGGCGTCACAAGATTAGATTCAAAAGACTTATCTCCCTATATCAGAGATACTTCATCTTTGCTCTAGATGTTATTCTTCACAAAATGGATTTCATATGACATACGCACTATGAGTGACGCAACTCTTAGCAGGGGTTTCATTTATATGCCTTCACAACTCTTAGCAAATTTTTCTTCGCTAAAGTGGTGCAGCCACGCCCAAGTGGCAGAGAGCATGTTTACAGTTTGGAGAGTAGTGCAACCGCGCTCAAAATGTACTAGAAACGGATACGGTTGCACCCGTCCATTTTTTATTGCAATGTCCTTTCTTAATATGACCATAACTCTCGTATCTAAACTCAAATTGGGATGATTCAAGAAGTTTCGAAAAGCTAAGGAGTAGCTCTACAACTTTTATAGTTTGAGAATTGAGAGATCCGGGTTGCATCAAGGTCGAATTTGGGCTTGAAGTGACTGCTATGTAAATAGCAACTCCAAACTTTGAGGTTCAACGCCCGTTGGTAAAAAAATCATAACTTTTGATCCAAGAAGAGTTACGGGACGTGCTACCTATCAAATCCAAGTTCCAATCCAACTGAGCATTAAAGGTCCTGCAATCTCCCCTTCTTGCATTCACTTGCATATTGTACTCCAAAGATGTCCGAATTGTTTTTCCTTGCTTCTTCATGCCAATGTCGTCTCATAGCCTACAAAATAACATAAATTTATAAAATGCACATAAAATAATAGAGATTAACAATAATCCAAATCTAATGAGATCCGATTTGTAGGTATAAAACTCACTCATCACTTGTATTTTTAATATTAGGATTTTAGCTTAGAGTTGACAAGACTAGAAATCCTCTCCATAAGAAAACCCTCGGTTAGTATATTCCTTCTATAAATAGTTTTCATTATATCTACTTTTAATTATATTATTTTGAAATGATTTTTATACATTGAAAATAACTCTCAAATGAACTTTGACAAACTAATGTCAACTATTGATTGAATTTTTTTTTAAAATGATCTATGAAGTGGAAAAAAGTGAACAGTTCAAGATAATAATTTATATTTAAATCGTTTGTTTAGTTTTTTCTATATTAATATTTTAGATTTTTTCAAATTTATTTATTAATTATTTATTTCTAATGATAAATTCTATGTTTTTAAATATATATATATATATAATACTTGAATTTGATTTTTTTTGTACATATTGTTTTATGATTTAGATTTTTTAAAGTTTTTTGAGCTATTTATGTTCAGATTTTTTATTTAAAAAAATTGTACTAATAATTATACTTTAAACATGAAACTTGTTTTTACCTTCAATTCAAAATATTTTGAGATTCCTTTTCGTGCGAATAGCTTGCAAGCAATGCAATATAGTATAATAAAAAAAGTTATTTAACAATAAAACTCATTATATACTATATAAATATCATATTTGTTTTTAACAAGAAGTTGAGCAACGATGGTGTTGAACTCATTATATACTATAACATACCAAGTTATTGTTACGGTGGTCCAATAGATCATATGACATCCAAGTTGACGAAGAGATTGATGATTTTCAGAGTGTTTTACCGCTAATTAACTTGATTACACGACATATAGGGTTAATTATACTTTAACTTCCAGGTTCAACCAGTTTTATAATAAGGCCCTTAAAGTGTAAATTCTCCAACCATAGGCCACAAAATATATTTAAATTACCAAAACATACCCTCAGAGAGATTCTGTTGAATAAAGTTGTCAGAGCGGTCACGCGCTCCGGCCATGTGACTTTTTATACAGTTTGATTGTATTTTATATGTTTTGACTGTATTTTATAGGATTTAATTATATAATACATGTAAAAAATCAAACAAACCCTCTTCTCCCCTCTTTTTTTTCTATCTAAAGAAAATCCATCAAATCCAAAAAGATTTATGTCTCTCTAAAAATGACTTAATTATCGGAATAATATAATGTTGCATCTAGTGTATAAAAAAAATTTCAAATTTTCTTTTTAAAAAGGAGAGTAGATTAATTTTTGTAACAATCCAGATTTTTATTATAATATTTAAATATTTATTGAATTATATAAATATTTAATGGATGTGTTTATTATTGAATAAGTATTTGTTTAATTGATTTGATGTGATTTGATTATTTATTTGTTTAATAAATAATTAATGAGTTAAGAAAAGTAATTATTTTGAAATAGTAATCTAATTTAATTTAATAATAAATTAGAGAATTTATAATGATTAAATAAATTATTATATTATACAATGAATTGTTATTAAAATTAATTAAATTAAGTATAAAAACTTAATTAATTAGAAGTGTGACAAATAACTATATTATAAGTGGTTATTAAAATAAATTAAAGTAGTTGTAATTTATTTTGCCAAATAAGACTTAAATATATTAAGTCTTTAAATTTAAATAATTTTGCCAAACAAAGCCCTATGGCTTTTGGATTTTTAAATTTGATTTATTAGTAATATAAATTAAATTAAACAAAATATAAATATAATATATCTATTATTTTGGTAACTGATAATTTATTAGTAGATTAAGTTTAGCGTCGGTTTAGACGTTTTAAAAATCGTACGTTGTTTGTATTTTTGTTTTACTTATATTCTATTTGGCTAAAGCCTAAGTAAGAAAAGAGAACTAGTTTTGTCAGAGAAAAACTTAGAGACAGGAGAGTTTTGAGAGAGACTGTCAAGGGTTGGAGAGAAAGTTCTGAGTTATAACAAGTGGTGGTCAAGCAAGTGAAGGTATGTATATAAAACTTAAAAAAATATTACAGTATAATTTTATTGAATATCACTGTGTATGTTATAAAGTTTTACAAAAATTGTATGAAAATCATGTTTTTATAATTACGTATGATATTAAGTGTATTTGTAACTGTAATTGTTATATTAACACATGTATGTATATATGAGAAGTATGCTAGCATTCACAAAGAAAGAAGAATTGGTTTACAGTAAACATTCACGTATGAACGTGGTTTGTAGAAATATCAAAATTAGTATATGTTAATTGTGAAATTGTGAAATTGAACTGCGAATGGTTAATTGGGTATAAACTACAGAGAATCGTAGTTTGAAGTAATTAAAATCAAAATGGTATAACAGTGTATAAACGTCAGTTATGGAGTTTGGTTTTTAAAATAATGCTTTCAATGATTTAAGATTTCTAGAATCATGGTTTAGTCGTTGGTAATTAGTATATACATGTTGGGTAATATGTATATGTGTAATTGGCTTAGGTTATACATGTTAATTGGGGTTAATTGCTGTTAAAAATAAAGACAGTAGCTTTGTTCTGTTCTTCGTGTTTGGGTTCTACAAGTTTCGGCGCCCCAGCGCCAAAATTTGAGCCCCAGCGCCAAAAATCGCGCCCCAGCGCCAAAATTCGCGCCCCAGCGCCAGAAGTTGGCGCCCCAGCGCTGAAATTCGTGCCCCAACGCCAATATCGCGCCCCAGCGCCACTAGTTGGCTTAGTCCTCGCGGCCCAGCGCGGGGACAGAAGTCTGACTTGGACAGTTTGACCTCCTGTAGTAAAATGGCCATAACTTCCTCATACGAGCTCCGATTGAGGTGATTCAAGATGATCCGGAACGAGGAAGAGCAGACCTAGAACTTTCGTTCTCTAAGGTTTTCAATTTGAGGTCATTAGGATGGGTCAAAATGGTCATCTTTAGGACTGTTGTGTTTTCGGAGGTAATCGGAGGGTGTCGGGCATGCACATATGCATGTGTAGTGCTCCAGACCGTAAAAGATGATGTCCTAAGTTATAAAAAATGAATCTTAGTAAATATAATGATGCTTAACATTAATAAATAATGTATTAGATAAGTTATAGAAGCATAGTAAGCATACACAAGAGAGGCAAATCGGGCGTGTGACGATTGAACGTCGAAAAGCCGTGCTAAGTGTTAATGAACTTAAAAAGTGTTTCAATTCCATTGAAATGGATATTATAAGATATGGAATGAGTTTAATATAAAACCAATAAGTAGTCCTAGCAAAACTTAAGCACTTGAACTTCGAGTTTGACTAAGAAGAAATATAGTGAGTCATAAGTCAAAAAGTTAACACAATCTAATTGACCATTGTGTATTTATTAATATGAAAGATTATGAGATGTGGAGTAGAGTTTGCATTACAATTGCTATGTGTTGTTATGTGACTAATAGTTGATGTGTATGATTATATAATTGTGTAGGGCACGTGAAGTGCAGATAACTGTAAGCTGTTAAGCTATTATTGGTAAACAACGATCAACGCAAGTCTTTGGGTTCCTATTTTTTTACGTGGACTTGATGAACTGTTTTAAATTGCATGATATGTTATGCATGTTGAAATCATGAAATGTTAAAGTCAATATATGACTGGATTGTTTTGGCTAAGTAATGATGATTGAGTAAGGAACTGAATTTTTATATTTGCTATGTGAATTAAAAGCATGTATGCCATGTTACTTTAATGAGATGTATATCGAGCATGTTATTTTGTGCTATGTGATGCATGAAAACTGTTTGACTTTGCTGGGCTGTCGAGCTCACTCTTGCAAATAACCACTTTTGCAGGTCAAGATTTTAAGGTAAAGATACGTGCTATGTGAGTTATAGAGATCTATATTCACGAAGATTACTTATGTTTTATGAGAAATGTATTTTATATTTTGAACGTAACATGTTGTTGAATTGAAAGTTGAGCTATCCAATGTATATGGATATTTAGTTATGATGTAAGACTTTGTATAGTCATTTTGTTGTAACAATTCATGATATAAGATTGAATCAAAGAGATGTAATGTAATGGTTGCGATTCAGGGCAAGAAAGAAGGAAATGTATAAAAGTTTTAAATATTCCGCAATTTTATTAAGTTTAACATCGAATAATGATGTATTATTTAGATGTTGAATGTACGGTTAACGACCGAAGTCGGGATTTAAATTGTATAGATTTTGTGGTCGTTACAATTTTTCTTCCTCAGTTTTTTTATTTAAAAAAAAGATCTCATTTAATTTTTATCCAAGTCAATTTATAAAATAAAAAAATTAAAAGAAAATGTTTTAAATGATAAATAATGTTTTTTGAAAATTATAAATAAATCTTATTCATAATTCAAATATGAAATTTTCATAAATTACTTTTGTGAAATATAAATAGTTCTTCTTGTAGAACGAAAAGATATATAGCTAAATTAAGACTTTAAAGGAATACCCATTATAGAGTTATGTTTTAAATCAAGATCTACGTTATATATATATATATATATATATATATATATATATATATATATATATATATATATATATATATATATATATATATACTTTTAGAGATAAAGTATCTGTTTGGGGATGAAATTGAGGGGGAATTTCAATCAAAAATTTCAAGTATTGGGTTTCAAAATTTTGAGTACTAGGGACACCAATTATATATAAAAAGTTGTGCACACATAATATTAAAAATAAAAAAAATTAAGGAACGGGACCTACAATAAAATGTTTTAAACATTTTCATTGGTAAGCAATACACGAGTCCTACTCTTAATATACAACTTTTTGTGTATAGTTGGTGTACATTGTATTATCCAAATCATATTTCCCACCACCATATATATATATATATATATATATATATATATATATATATATATATATATATACGGTCCGGATCTTAAGCTCACCCCTTATTCAACTCACTCGAGCTCACCTCCCTTTAGCGACGGACCCGGCGACGATTCGGTCATACAACTATCGTCTATACTTTTAGCAACACTATATGTTGTTCGTCGCTAAAAGTATAGACGACGGTTGTATGACCGAAACCGTCGCCTAAAAGGGGGTGAGCACGGGTGAGTAAGATAAGGGGTATGCACTTGATCCTTGCTCTCTCTCTTTTTATATATATATATATATGAATGATCCATAGTATCTATTTGATATGGATCAAAAAGTGGTATATAGCATCTTAACCTTCCATTAGAAAAATTAAGGGCCCAGATTAAAAAAGGATATATGCCGTCTGCTAGTAATTCTAGCAGACATGTTTAATAAAAATTTTGGACATGCTATAACCTCACTCAAAGCCCCATAGAACTAAAACTAATTCAACCTAAACATGGTCCACTAGAAGTACTAGCGGATGCAAGGAAGTACACGATCTTAACAACGGTTGTGCAACATCACAACCAAATCAAATCAAACATCATAGTGTATCTGTTAACAACAACAACTCAAACATCACAGTGCCATAAGCTATAACAATCACATTAACTCAATTGATCACAACAGTTGTGCTGGACTCAATTGATCACAACAGTTGTGCAACAACCAACAAATTTTGAGTGTGAAACATCATAGCCAAATCAAATCACAACCAAATCAAAAACACATAAGCTATAACATTTTTAACACAACAACATCACATAAGCTATAACTCATTAATAATTCCAAATCACAACAACTGTACATCAAACATTCCAATCTTTTCAAATCCAATTCCAAATCCAAATCACAGAAACAAGAAACATCAAATCTTTCCAAATCCAAAACACAACAAACATCCTAATTAATTTTAGTAACACTCAAATAGAAAATTTTGAACATTCCAAATCAAATAAATCCAATTCCAAATCAAATACAACATATCCTATTCCAAATCATCAACACAAATATATCATGCACATAATTCCAAATCAAATATATCCTACACATAATTCTAGTTCCTATTCTAAGTCAAATACATCCTATTCCAAGTAAACATATGAAAGTTCATTTAAGTAAAGAACAAAATTATATTATACAAACCTACTATATTAGGAGATAGATTGTGTATCATACTTAAAAAAAAATTAACCTACCAAAGTAACCAAAATATTATAGTCGCCTTCAATTAACATTAAGGAAGAAAACTACACAATTATTCAAGCAAATATTCGCACCATAAAATCGTCGTTGTAAGTTTTGAATTATGGCTGAAGATATATTTAATTCTATTTCTTCAAATTCTTCTCATGATAATATTGACATAGATAATATTAGTGTTCATAACATGAACCAATCACATATTAAAGATTCAAAAAGTTCATACGAGGGTTAAATTTTTTCTACTATCCAAGAGGCAGAAGATTTTTATAGAACATATGCACGTAGTATTGGATTTGAAATTTAAATTGGAGCAAGTCATAAACATGCCTGCTCAAATAACTTGTCCAACAGACTTTTTACATGAATCAAAACTAGAAAACCAGTTGAAAGAAAGAAACAAGACGTTGATGAAGTTGAGGGTAGTAAGGTCAAAAGAAAAAGGGATTCAATAGGTCGTACAATGTGCAAAGCTAGAATGTCTGTTATTCATCTAAGGAAATAAGATACGCAAAAAGTTTCAAAAATTGAGTTGACTCGCAATCATGATTTGGTGACTTCGAGCAAGAAAAAATTCATCCAAACACAAAAAAATATAGCTCTTGTTGCTCGAAATTTAATTGAAACAGTAAACAATGCTAGAGTTAGGTCAAGTAAAATGTTGAATGTTTTAAGTGAAATAGGAGGAGGGATGGAAAACGTCGGTTTCAGTGATAAGGATATTCGAAATGTTGTGCGAGATATAAGATGTGACACAATAGATTCAAACGATGCCCAAGCAGCGTTGTAGTATTTGAAAAAACTTTCGGCAGAAAATCATCTATTTTTTTTCGATATTAAACGAGATGAAGATAATCGTATCGCATGCATTGTGTGGATAGATTACCGATTAATGATAGCTTACAAAATTTTTGGGGATGTAATGACATTTGATACAACTTACATGACGAACAAGTATTCCACACCATTTGTTCCGTTCACAGGGGTAAATCATCATTATCATTCCTTCTTGCTTGGTTTTGCACTGTTTAAAGATGAAATATAGGATACTTTTATATGGGTTTTTGAGACTTGGCTTCAAGAAATGAACAATAAGGCACCGATTACCATTATAACTGATCAGGATAAAGCTATGAGCAATGCGATTGGTAGGGTTACTCCTGAAACACACCATGCACTTTGCACATAACATATTAGTAACAAATTTCCAGAGAAATTACATACATTGTGTGACATCCCGAAAAATCGAATTGTCCAGAATTTAAATTTAAAGAATTAATTATTAATAAAATGAATTTTTATTAATAATATTACGTGCTATGTGTTTATTAATCGTTCTAGAACCTAGGATGATTATAAAACGGGAGGATTCTAGCTACGAGCTAGACTGAATGAGTAAGAATTTTCAAGAAGAAAATAAAAATTTTACAAGGAAAAAAAATTTTCTGAGGAAAAAGACAAAATAGGCACTATTCACATGACGAAACCCTAAGGTTTATGGTTTGAATAACCTAAGCCTTTCCAAGAGATCAGTATGTTAAAATGACGTTCCGTCGAAAGATTTGACGATAAGATGTCGTAAAAAGTTAAGTTAGCCGATAAAAGTATTTCTCAAAAAAAGTGCAAAAATCGAACAAAATAAAAATGACAAAAAGTACTGTTATGTACTTTTCAATCGTTTAACTACGTTAGGGAAAAACGTGAAGGAAAACGCTTATCATCAAAAAGTGTTTTTCAATTTTTCAAAATTTCGAAGAATGCGTAAAAGTAAATTTGTAAAGGAAAGAGAAATATCCAAAAATATTTGGATTTCGAGAATCGTAGTTTTTCAAATTCTTGGACAAATCCCGAAAGGTGGAACCACGAAGCTTCCAAGAGAAGCTTCATGAATAGTAAGGAGGTTAGTAAGGAGGTGGGGATAGTAACTTTAGGGGAAAAATGACTATTTTGCTCCTAGCTTTGAAAATCTATAAAAGAGAAGTGTTAGTTGATTTCTTTGAAATCAACCAACACTTTGAGAGAGAGAGAGAGAGAGAGAGAGCATGAGAGCTTGGAAAAGAAGAAGAAGGAAGAGAAAGAGCATGGATGCTCGGATTGGAGAAGATTGAGAAATAGAAAAGCTAGTAAATCGCCGGCTTTGTCTAGAGGAAGAAGAATAAAGAAAAAAGGTATTAAAACCTAACTTCTAAGTTAATTTTCTTTAAGTTTCATATGTTAAAAACATAGCTTAATAAAAATGGAAGTAAGAGATGTTAAGAATGATTTTTATGTGGTTAAAATCATGAGAAAATGAAGAAATAAGAAATAGAAGTCTAGGTTATAAATTTCTTAAAAATCTTTCTTAAGGAAGTATGAATTGCTTAATGAATTTGAATGATTTGAATGAATCATATGAACGATTCGGTGACATAAGTAAGGAATAGTGTTTTATAACACTAAATTCCAAGAAAAAAATTAAATTGTAATCAAAATATTGATTAAAAATAAAGAACAAACGAAGAACGCGAAGAACACGAAGAACGTTGTTGATGAACAAATTTAAAACCATCGTAGTTAAAAATTATTATTGATGGATAAGTTTAAAACCATCTCGTATAAGTTAGATGCTTATTGCTTGGTTAGGAACGATAGAAACATTCTTGAAGAACGGATTAAACTTAGCTATAACGAAGTTATGGCAAAATTTTTGTTAAAGACGAATGAAAAGTAAAAAGGATGTAAATGAACCCGAATGTGTAGGGTTTCATAATAACATAAAAAAACGTAGACAACAAGAGTTGTGTACTCAAGAACGAACGAATTCCGAGTTCGGATGGCCGAATTACGGACGAACGAACGAAGAATGTTAATAACGTAAAACGAACGAATGATGAAATTTAAGCCAATTGAATGGCATGTTAACGGATATAGAATGAATTTCTATCTGAGGGAAGTTAATGTACGTAAGATAAAGAAGAAAATGTCTTTGGAACGACCTCGTTCTGAGTTATAACGAAGAAGTTACGAGATTACAAAGTAAGTGATTCGTACGTGTTCCAACACTTCGAAAAAAATGCTTGAAAAGCTGAGTTTTTGAACTGACACCGTAGCGCCAGTTTGAACTAGAAATAGGGTGCCGTAGCATCGGCTCTAGGAAATATTTATTGGAGAGTGGCGCTGCAATGCAACAATAACAAAGGGAGGGGCGCCGCAGCGCCAGTACAGGGAAAAACCCAGAGAAAAGTTTTTAACTGCTCAACTCTTGAGGGAAGTGTAAGGAAAGATAATGAACATATAGTTCACATAATGTAACACTTAATCAAGTGAATTAAACCTTTAGTAAAGGTTGAACGAAAAGATTGAACAGGATTAAAAGACAAAGAATGTAAATGCATCAAAGTTGCGATGAAAGATCGATCTTAGCATACAACGAACAATATGACTTCGACATTAAGAAAGAATGATGAACGTAGTGTTCATGAAATGGATCGCGAAGGAGAGTGATTAAAACCTTAGATAAAGGTTGAATGAGAGATTAACAATGTGAACGAAGAATACGTAAACAATCCTCGTGAATCGTATTCGCGTCGTGCGAACGTTTTAAGAATACATTGGTTGTATGACTTTAACGTTGATGAAGTTAGTAAGTAGGATATGAAATTATTAAGAAAGCCATAATGAACGGTAATAAGATTAATGAAAGTTCGAGTGTGAGTCGGATAAAAAATATTAGAATAAAATGTAAGCGTTAAACACTTTAACTGACGTAAGGTTGAGTGTACGCGAATATTAAACGGGTATAACCTACACATCATGTATGGTTTGACCGTAAGGTAATGAATACCAATGATTAAACCTGTGAACGGTGAAGAAACTGAATTAATGACAATGACGTATAATGTTAAGAAGCTGAGTTAATGATTATAACTTGGATATGAATAAGGTAACATAAAATGCTTAACGTTATGAATGCATAGAATTAATATTGAATAATCGTTCAAAGTATACAAAAGACTGTATGACTTAGACGATAAGGAAGGAATCCTGAGGTATGGCAGTTAGTTGCCAGAAAGCCATAATGGATGGGAAATCAACTTAAAGAACATTATAGTATTAATGGTTCGAATAAGTTAAGATAAATTTTAGGTTATGGTACAA
Source organism: Panax notoginseng (assembly GCA_016801055.1). Classification (NCBI taxonomy): domain Eukaryota; kingdom Viridiplantae; phylum Streptophyta; class Magnoliopsida; order Apiales; family Araliaceae; genus Panax; species Panax notoginseng. Next base: position 132,277,628 of record CM029015.1, read on the forward strand.
TCGTAATATTTAATGGTTGACATATAGGAGTTGGGCTAAACAATTCCTTCAGAGAGCGAAGGTATATATGAAACTAGCAATCGATCTAACTCGATGTGAAAGATAATATAGATGAGATGGGAAACTACTTTGTTGGTTGTTTGTGGGAAACCACTCAGAGTACCATATTAAATACTAGTAAAGAATCGATGTGTGCTAAGTCTTAGAAAAGTTATAAGAAGAAGATAAAAATGTAAATCATCAAAGATGATGATCGTATGAGTTAAGATATCTCCGTATGTCATAACGTCGTAAACTGGTAAAGAAAGTTGGTCACGTAAACTTAGATTGCAAGAACGCGAACCCTAAGAAGTAAAGTTAAGTTTAAACCAATACTTAAGTCAAATATATGACTAATTGGTGTATGTGTTATTTCCTTATGTGATATATAGGGATTATGATGAGTAGTTCAACGTAAATTGTAAGCTGTAGATGTGCGTAAGGCAAGTTTCATAACTTTATTCATATTTTAAATGAATGCTAGTTTCTTAAACTTTCTCAGATGTTGAACTTGAGAAGTTTATCTATGTGCAAATGTGTGATATTTGTACAAGGTGGTAGAATGTATAAGCCTTGTGCCATAATTTTAATACTTCGGTGTTTCTATGAGATGAACTGTTCTGTGATTGAACTGTTCAATATAAAAATATTCTATTTATACATGAACCGTTATTGTTAAGTCTGTGCTAATGATTCTAGCCAGACAGAATGTGTATGAAAAGGTAGAAGAATGAAAGTATTTCAAAGTGAACGTGACTAATATTTTAAAATGATAGGAATCAGAGTTTATTCTTATTATTCAAGCTACTTCATAACCTTTGTTCGGTTATTGAAGTCTTAAAAGAATGTTTAAATTCTTGAAGTTTTTTATTTAACTGCTATGACTTGCGGAGAAATTGAATGCTCACACTTGCTTTAAATGAAAAATATTTTCAGCGTACGAGTAAAAGAACTTAAGGATCCCATAAAGATCAAGTTGACCGGTATCCAGAAGAATAGCCATTCAGTATATGAATAAGCGTGAAGATCAAGCCAAGACTTGTAATGAAGAATAGTTTAATGAATAGTTATGCATCGTTGGTGGCGGATGAAAGTTACTCTTGTAAGATGTAAATAATTACGTAATTATCATTATTTGTAATGAAGGAGGTTATAAAGTATTAGAACCTGGGATTTGAGAATGTACGTTGTTATATTTAATTGTATAGTGATGTATGTTTGGAAGGAGATGTACTCGTGGCGTATGAAATCTGGGTGTGAATGTAATACCCGAGAATTTTTTGAATATTATTAATAATGATATTAATAATAGTTGAGTATTTATTTGAATATAAATAAATATTGTTGTGGCACGGAGTACAATAATTTTACTAAATTAAATTAGGTATGTGTTGTTGTGGAATTAATGTATAACTTAATGCTCATGATAATTGCCTAGTGTGGCAAGATAATAAAAATAAGTGTGCTATCAGTAAATGAAGAGAATGATCAATTTAGGTTATGAACTAAATTCAGCAGTAGCTGAGTCTATGATTTTCCCAGAGTGGCGCAGTTTCGCCACTTCTGTATGGAAAACCAGCACAGCTGCGCTGGTAGCAAGACTTGGAAAATAATTTTGACTTAGTGCATGAGTTACGAAGATGGTTTATTAACATTAATGAAAGAGGAGAGAATAAGTGATATAGTGGACCAAGTACCATATAATTATTTCACGTACTGACATAACATAGGGTGTGACATTTAAATGTGAATAATGTTATACAAAACTATAGGGTAAATGTAAGTAAATCATATAATTGACTGACATGAGTTTTGTGACCTCATCATGTATGGTGGGACAATGCAATGTGTATTTTAGTATACAGAAGTAAATAAATATGTACTATTAAAATATTTATTTAAATAATGATGTGTAATTAAATAATAAAGTTTTATGAAAATATTGGGTTGTTAGTACCCAACTAAATTGTGTTCATACCTATTACAAATATTAATTGGACTAGACTAATGTGCATGGATTATATAATTATGGGTATAGATATATACCCTAAACTTATTACAATGTAGTAATATTATCTCATTAAAAATTGTGTTGTATACCCAAAAGGAATTAAGTTAATAACCATTGTTCAACTACTGAGAGCTTTGTCCCAATATCACAATCACTTTCTTCCTCACGTGTTTAGGACAATGGCCTCTAAGTCTATTACTTGCAAAAATCAAACTTCAGCTTTGTAGCTAATGATGGATGGGGAGTGGTCTTCACAGTAACCTACACTATGCTACCAAACATTTAATGTCCATCATCTTCTTCCTTCTTCCATCAGTTTTAAATTTTGGGCAAAGCCATTGCTCGGTTAATAACTTTCCTATAAATGAGAGTCTTCACTTCACAAAACGTGATTACACAAATTCTCTGTTGAGAGACAATAGAATATAAGTATAACAACATTGGAGAAGCATTCATCAGCATGCTTAGAATTTAATTTCACAAAGGTATAATGTTTAAAACTGTGTTCTTGATTTTAATTTTTAAGAATGATAGGGTTCCTTGAATACTTGTTAATTGATTTGGGTAGGAGATATCAGGGTGTTATATGAGTTTACATGTATCTATAGTAGCATTGTAGCTGATTTTAAACCTTTGACTTAAAGAAATTTTTTAGTATTGAATGAATTTTGCTAAAATAGAGGCCTTCTGGGCTATTCAGGGTAGGGCGCAACTGCGCGCCCCCTACAGTCTAGAACGGTGCAGCTGCGCCGGATCCCAGGAAAGGATTATGACTTCTATTTTCAAGTGTGGTGAATTCAATCATGAAGATATGATTTGGGTGTACATAAAAATAGGTTTAATATGTGGACTTAGGTTTCTTGATATAGCATGAAAGATATGGGTTGTGTTAGTATTCTTGTACTAAAGGAAAATTATTGTTTTGAAAATGGACTTTAACGAAACTTATGATATTTAAGTTCTGATCATATGTATATGGTCTAGCTATACATGATATGAAATTCAAGGTGATTATGTAAGTGTTGAAAATACTTTGGTTTGGGTTAAAGTGATTTCTAAAAGAAAACTTGGATATGTTGTAAACTAATATTATGAGCATATATGATTTATACTCCTTATATGACTACACATAACACATACGTACGTCCATCTTGGTTAGACACAATGAAAGTTAGTCAAGAATGAGTTAGAGATGTTTTAAAGAAATAAGTGATGCTATTTATGTGTATATGATGAAAATATTTGTGAGCATGCCTACTAACCGATTTCATGACTATCTTATATGTATATACGGTAAACATAGTAGCCTTGTGATTTCATGCCCTCAATTGGCCTTAACTTATTAGAAATCCTAAACTAGAACCCTAATATACTAATATGAACGTAGAATGATTGTAAAAGCATGCAAGACCCTTTAACATGTATATATGTTATGTGTTGATATCTATATATGCTTAAGACTGGGACTGATCCAGGAAGAGCAAAGCTCAGCTTTGGTCTGGCCAGGGGACAGCGTAGCTGCGCCGTCCCTAAGCCTAAGCAGGGCGTAGCTGCGCCTTCCTGCAGTTTGGTCTAACGATTTTTTTGTAATCTGTAAACGTGTAACATGTGTGTTATATTAATTTCTGTCATAATACATAATTATCATAATGTTTAAAGAGTTCTAATACATAATGGCCATGTGCAACCAAGAATCTAAAGATTTATACAAACATTCGTATTACTTCTCTACAAGCTAAATAGATGATGATTATATAGCTACACGGTATGGTAGCATGCTAATGTGACATCCCATTTACGTTGGTAAGATAGTAATGAATGTGTGTCATTGACCTATCTGATCGAATATGTATAAGGTTATTGACTTATAGAGTTGAGTAGCTAATAAATATGTTGTATGTGACGCCCCCAAATTCAGGTACTTGAAACCCGAACTTGGTGCTTCACGATACACTTTCTATGAGCGGAATAATACTAATAATAATAACAATAATATAAATTTTAAACTTAATTTTCATATCAGAATCTAAATCCCAGGTACAAGACCTTTAAACATTCATTACATGATAATTAATAAGTATCAAAGTCTTAACATCATCTAACTATTACATAAAATATCATAAAACTTATTCGATCAGCTTTTCTTTCCCTTTGTTCTTAGCAGAGCTTTCTGGTTGATCACTCTTAGCTGAAAACATTTAAATTAAGCAAGAATGAGCATTTGATTTCTCAGCAAGTAATAGCAACAATAAATATTAGTGTTGGCTCTTTTATAGTTCTTATAAAAGAGCTCTAACTCATGCAAGTATACAGGTGTCAACAAGTAATACAGAGTAAGTAAAGTATCGATCCCACAGAGAAAGCTGTTAACCTTAGAATACTATGCATTAATTAACTCACTATATTTATATGCTAAGACTAATGACATCAATTGTTGATTTGAACTAATTATGATTACCAACTAAAAATACAAATATAAATGGGCTAAATATAATGTGGAAACAATAGGATCCAAACTTCATTCAATATTTCGCTTAATCGCCATATGTCATGCAAGAAGTGTTCACATATTACAGGATAATAGCTAAGAGGACAAAGAGAGTTATAACCATTTTCCAATGCACTATAACCAACTCACATATCATCTACAGATGTTAGAATCTATGTAATCACCAATACCATCACAATTACCATATTCCTATGCGCAATTGCAATCCTATTAATTTTAAGCACAACCCTTGTTCTAGCTCATACGGTGAAACAGTATATTCCTATCTGATTCACAAAATATGCAAGACTTACTCTAGCCCCATATTCGCATGCTATCATGATTACAATCCATATTTTATATGTTCATTTCCAATTCCATACAAATACTAAAACGAATGATTATCAGTCATTTATACATGTAAAACAACCATGATAGATAACCCATTTGATATGCAAAACAAATCTAACACTTAGATGTACAACCACACTACATATTGAAATCCGTTAGAATCCCATAATGGAGTTTAGTTCATGACTGAACCAAAAGCCATTATGGGATCAATGTTAAGCATGATCAATAAACAAGCAATCAAAGTAAGAAGGATAGAACGATCAAACCCAATCGCTTAATAGAAATCAAAGATTAACTATTAAATCCACAAAGAAATCCAATAAACAATAATCAATATCTACGATGGTGAAGAACTCCACGAAGAAGAAGAGAATAAGACGTTGTGGCTTCGTTCTTCGTTGGAATCTCTCCAAGGTGTAAACCCTAATTGCTACTATGAAAATTACGTAAATAAAAGTCTCGTCCCCCTGTCTGACACACGTCAGAATCATTTTATATCCAATTACACATCATTAAGTTGAGAAATAAAAATAAAACAAATTACAACATCTGCATCGCGCGCGGCCGCGCGCATCCCTAGTGTCTCTGGCTCGCGGCCGTGAGACTTACAGTAAGCTCAAACCAAACCAGGCAACCTCTCGCGCGGTCGTGCACTCATGCCTCGTGGGCGCGTGCTGAGTCTCTCGCGGGGGCGCGCTCATTCCTCGCGGGCGCTTGACTTGCAGAAGGTTTCACATGGAAAGCCCTGCATTCGCATGGGCGCGCGAGTCTTCACTTGTTCTGCTGCGCGGCCACGCGGCCTGTGTTATGCAGTTCCTGAGTCTGGTTTTTGGTCTGCTGCTGCTGCTACTTGTTTATTCTTGCTTAAACCCTCTTGCTTGCTTGATTTCCATGCCTCATTGTTGTTGGTCGATTTCGCAATCGATAAACACACGCAAGTATACGCGGTCTAACAAGTAATATAGTGATAAGAAGTTTGTCGTACCCACGAGGAACTATGACTAATATTTACCAAGTACTGACTTTGAATCGCTAAAGTCTTATTCGAACAACAATAAATGGAAGTGTGATTGATCTATTTAACTAATTAACAAAGCAAGTAAGTGGATAACGAATGGAAATCTAAGAAAATACAAGCTAAGGTCACAACTTCACCCCCACACAGACATTCTGTCGAACACCTGGCGTGCTATGTTTCATCAAACTAGCTACCATATCTCTCTTTGGTCTTAACGGTCACAATGATTTGTCGACCGAGGACGCACAAGTGCTAATGCACCTCTGTCGAGGGATGTACAAACATAACCTCTCCAGATCCACCCTAAAGGGAATAGAACAGAAAAGAACGTCCAAGCTAGATGCAATCCTACATATGTCTATGCGAATTAATCATAACAAGGATTTAAGCATAAGTTCTCATTGAGGTCGCACGTGGCGCACAGAGATATGTCTATTCTACGCACAACTTATGCAGTCGAAACCCACAATAACATGCCAATATATTTAGGTGTAAATCTACAATTCTTCTATCAATATCATGCAGATTACCAAAATCATCACTAATATCTTAGCAACAATCATTAAGCACAAATATATCAATCCAATTCATATGGTGCCAACCAAAGAGATAAAGACAGCCAATTCAAATAACAAAGGGATCCATTATAACCTTAGAGCCAATAATCAGTTCATATTAAATAAAACAAATATAAGTAGCAAATAAGACAACATTTATGGATTACAATAATAGAGGAATTAAATGGATAAGAAGGAACTATGTTAAGGCCCTTCAGTCACCAAGAAATCCACGCAAATCAAGCTTTCCACTCCGTGTCGCTCGTTGCTCTTGTGCTTCAAAGAAATACAAACTTCTCCCTAATCTATCTAATCTATATTTACAAACATCTACAAAGGGAAAGGAAGAGAAATTAGAAAGAAAAACTAAAACCTAATCTAAGCTATATGATATATGGTGAGTTCTTTAGAATGCAGAGGCTAGGTCTCTGTTATATATTTTTTCCTTCCTTCGCTAGGTCAAAATCGCTTGGTCTCTGCCTGGGCACCAGAGGTGGCACTGCGGCGTGGGCTTTAAGCCTATGAGTGGCGCTGCGGCGCCACGTGAGCTTCGAAAACACGGAGCTCGCGCTGCGGCGTGAGTCGACATAGGGTCAGTGGCGCTGCGGCGCCATGATGACGTCAGGCTGAACTAGGGATGTGGCACTGCGCGCGAGATTAACATTAGGCATTGGCGCTGCGGCGCCAGTGTATAGAAAATTACTGTTTTGCCCCTGAAAGTTGGAAAACACCTGATAAGCTCTGCATTGCGTCAATTAAGCACAATAACACTATAATCATATAAAAACATATAAACTTTACGAGAACAGACAACTATTTAAGTCATAAAGTATTCGATTCGCGGGTATAAATCCCACTCATCAAATACCCCCAAACTTGAGTCTTTGCTTGTCCTCGAGTAAATTATCAAAGACAACACTACTAATAAAACACACGCAAAAGAAAACTAAAACAATAAAGTAGTACCATGGCTTCAAAGCTCGATCTTAGCCGCTCCCAGATAATAGGGCAAGCACATAAATGAATAAGGGTTCATTTAATTTCAAGCATAAGACTATATTCGATCCATTCTATGTGTGTGTGTGGAGACCAACCATCCTAACTAATCATAACTCAAATTAGCTTGCATTAGTCGATTGCTAAGATCAATAAGCAAACTTCACAACTTAAACATTTAACAAGCATTAAGAATAAGACGTAAATGCAGGAAAAGATCAAAAGGCTCTAGCATGACGACAGTAAAATTTGACTCGGACAGTACCTAATTACCTTAGGCTATTCAAAACTACCCATGAATGAGCTTTTGATCAGTGACTCCCAAGCCAGACGACTTTAGGGCACTAGGTGTAGAACACCCCTATGAATGTAATAACTCGAGCAGTAAAGGCCACGTAATCAACATAAGCCATTGAGATTTTACAACAAAAACGAAGATTATTTAGCGAGTGCATTTTATGTTTCATCTCGATATCGGTTCTGCGTTTATGGCCGAGTGCGTTTTACGCTCCATCTCGAACCACCGCAAAACTTTCGATATAAACTCTTCTTTTATATTTTTATATTCGTTTCATTCATTTTTATTTTTTTTATTTTTTTTAATATGTCAACATGCCAGAAACCAAGATCCAAAACTGTATAAACGCCTAAGTCTTTTATTACCTTGTAAAAATGAAAGTTTATAAAAGTGAACAAACTCTCAAAGAAATAAACAAGTGAACTCAATTCGAAAAATAACGAGTTAACACAGTTGGTCGGTGCTTGCTAAGAAAGACGGATCAATAACAGTCTAAACTTATCAATTGAACAACCCCTAGCTCATACATGCTTGACACAACTCTAAGAGATAGGCATAAATACTTGACGCTTGTCATCAGCCACAATCAAAAATCAATGATAACTATAACCATTGCTAAATAGCAGCTCAAAATAGGGTAAAAAGACCATTCATATGGCACAAGCATCTAATCTGTATAAGCCCCAAAAATATGGCTATAAACCACAATCATGCTGATAATAATCAAAGCATTAAATAATTAAAACCAAAAATAGTTCATGGCATAAAAATTAAAGCATAATCCTGAAAATCTCGCAGTTCAAAATGACTGCACCACAATCCTGATAAAAAGTCATAACAAAGTACTAAATATTCAACCTAGCATGGCAGTACTAAAATAAAACAGATAATAGCTAAAAACACCCCCAAAACTTGATATGAGCAATGCCCTAATTGCTAAATATAAAGCAATCGATACAAGAGGGCTTCCCTGAAGTGGGCTCACTCAGCAGTGGTCTCGTCCTCGTCAGCCTCAGTGGGTGGTGATGGGGGAGGGTATGGTGGGAAAATTGGAGGCTCCGGGAACTGGAATGGCGTGAACTCATCATTCTTGCCACTGTACACGGTGTAGATGCACTGCATAGTGTTTACCAGCTCAGTTTGGTACTGCATCGCTATCTCCTGCCTCTGAGCCACTGTAGCTATGTGCCTCCGCTGTCTCTGCGCCTCGGCATCCTGTTTCTGGTGCAGTAGAGTGAGGGACGCCATAATGTCAGTCAATAGCCCATGTTCAGCTGGGCTGGCGTCTGAAGTATGTGCCTGCTCTGGCTCTGCTATAAGAGTCGGCGCTGTAGGACGTCCGTAGACTTCGCCTCTGCTATTCGACTCTGCCCCATCCCACACAACAAAGCGTGAGATCGTCTGATGGTCAATGACTGACATGGGTGGTAGAGTTATCTCTTCAGGCCCCCACTGGATACCTGCCCTCTTGCATAGCCAGGTGATCATGGATGGGTGAGGGAGTCCCGAAATAACTGTACTTTTGATCGCTTTTATGATGGACTTGTGTATGAGAACCTCGAAGTCCACTTTCACGCCCGTGACAATAGCAAATAATAAGATCACTCTATCCTTCGTCACGTCGCTCAGGTGCCGGGTCAAAATCATATTAGCACAGATGAAGCTAAACCATTCCTTCCCATAGCGATTGAGCGCTGAAGACGGGAAACTGGTCTTTTCCCCCGTGTAGTCGTTCTGTTTCCATGAAGTCCCGGGCTTGCAGAGCCTCCTGATAATGTCCTCTAAATCATAGCTGCGGAGCCCTGGCTCTATATAGTCCTTGCCCTCATAGTTGGGCGTAGCAAATAGTTCGTTAATAGCTAGGCTTCCAAAATCCACTGCTTTCCCCCTGACTTGGACAACCGTCGGACCTTCGGCGCTAGCATTGGCGTAGAACTCCCGAACCACAGATACAACAGCCGATTCGGGCGACCTCGTGAAGTGGATCCACTGACATCCCGAGATCATGGTCACCAACTCGCCATCATTTTTTCTTGGCCTCAAACCCCGCTCGGGAATTAAGTTTCGCGCGATAAAAGAGCTTTTATACCTTTTCCAGGCCTCCTCGCTCATAAATTTCGCTCTGTCCCATGCCGCTGGTGGTGCCGCGGACGATGATCCTCCCATACTAAGTCGTTGATGCTTTTGTGCCATTTTAAAAATCGCAACAATTTGTATGAACCCAAACAGAAAACTGAAGCACACACTCCCACAAACTTAATGCAAATAGTCCCCAATGAAAGTCCAGTGAATCCATTACGGTTTGGATTTCATATCTGATATTTCTTCCCGATACGTACCATTATTAATTAAAATAATTAACTTAACTAATTTGAATAAATTCATATAATAAAATATTTATTATATTAATTCTAATAATCATTTCATATATTATTTAAATAATATATAATCATATTTTCATAAAAATATTTTTCTACAAAATTAATTTTTATAAGAATATACTTTATAATGATCAATAATTCTAAAATAAAATTATTTGTAATTATTCATGTAATAAATATATTTTTATTTATAACATCAATACATATGCTTTACCCTATACATATTCTCTCCTTTAAAATAAAAAAAAATTATATGCAAAATTTCTTATTTATTTATATAGAAATTATCGGGTAATTACATTGTATACATAACTACGTTACAATAGGATTTCAAAGTGTTGATAAGCTATAGAGTTGGTAAGCTACGCTTGAGGAAAGTTCTCTAACTTCATTTAATTTTCATATTGAATGCAAGTTTCCTAAACTCTTTACACTTTATATATTGTATTTTCCGAATTATTGCCATATCAGTCATACTTACATCGAGCATATAGTTATTATTATTTAGAAATCAATTTTATATCCTGATGTTGCTGCAAACATTGAACTTATCATTCCAAAATGCATTATAAAAGATTGTCTAAGCCATTGATTCGGCTAGACTACGATGATGTGTTAGAAAGCTATCCAAACCAATTAACTTGGTGCGGACTCTTATAAATCTGCTGAGATGAACAACCTTCATTGAAAGGGAATTTATATAACTGTCGGGGAACTGACGTGCACACATACTATCATGTTTAAATGTTATGCATAACGTAGGGTACCTAGGTTGATCACCTGTTGTACTCGTTTTTATTGGATTTTTAGTACAATACTGATAATTCTAGTAGGAGTTCTTAGTCATTAGTGACTGCTCAGTGTTCATTACTTTTGGAACTTGACATAATTAACTCTTTGAATCTTGTTGATATCTTTCAGTTCATAGCTACCTTTATTGAGGATTTTTAATAATTCCTAAACTATTATTCACTGTCATACCCTTAAGATTTGAACTTTATAATTGTTCACCCTTATTGCGATATTACTTGCTGGGAAAATTTGTTGCTCACTCTTGCTTTCCTTAAAACTTTCAGTTAAGGCAGAATGTGGTGAACCCTCAGGCAAGGACAAGGGTAAGGTCAAGATTATAGAATAGCTTTGTTCTTTTGCACTAGGAGTTTAATATTATTATGTTATAATAAAACTTATGTATCATGATGTACTAAGTTATGTTCAAATTAAGTTGTAATGTTGTAGTAACGGTTACGAGACTTGGGACGAGAATAATTATGTTATGACAATGTAAATTATTCTATTTTTTTCGTTGTATGAGATTTTTATTTATTATTAGAATTAGTATGTGATGTACAAAATTCGAGATATAAGTGTCTGAATTTGGAGGCGTCACAGGTAGGTATCAAAGCATGAGGTTATAAACCTTATGAGCGAGAATCCCTAGACTATAACCTTAGAAGAACTTAGCGGATAGAAGGATATTAAACACATATAGAGCTTTCCTAGAGATTTAGTGGCATTATGAATATATTTTGATTCCATACAATGAATTTATGTTTATTTTGACATTCTAATGGAGTTTGTCGTTTGTTACCTTGTGTTTGTGGTTGTAGGATGTCGGACTTGGGAGGACCCAGTAGAGTTGTGGAGGAGGAGCCATGTGACATACACGTAGTGTATAAGGCACCTCTGATAGCGGAGCCCATTTCGGCAGTAGCCCCTATAGATGACAAGAATGAGGAGGAGGAGATGGAGCCATTTTCTGTAGAGTTAGATTCAGAGGAAGATTCCATAGAGGATGAGCCCGTGGAAGACTCTGAAGAGGTGACATAGGGGATCTGATGTTGGGGGAATACGAGGAACGAATTTTGGAATTTGAATGCCGAGTTGAGGAACTAGAAACTAAAGCTCAGGAGACAGAAACCAAAATGTACAAATTGAGGGATGAAGACCATAAGAAGAAACTGGAGATGCAGGAGTGAGAGGTAGAACTTGGATATCACAAGGAAGCAGGCGTACAGATGGGGACTCTTTTTCACCGATCGATAGCCAGGAATGTAGAATTGGTAGGCAAGCTAGAGGAGTCCGAGCAGAGGGAGCTAAGCGAGAAAGCTGAGAAGGAGGTTCATCGTACACAACTAGAGATGGAGGTTATGGAGATAATCCACTTTGAGGAAAAGTGGGAAGGAACTAATGATAGGGTAGGAGACTTGAAAGATGAAGTGAGGTGTAAGAGGAGGAAGATGAACCAAATGAGCTATGCTTTTTGCACAGCTATGGAGAGGTTGATTGATGGTATGTACCATTATCCGGTGGAACAAGGGCAAACATGTCACACTTTGAGCAGGGAAATGATGGCTCACATGACGCTGGTTGAGTACAAGAGCGCAGGATGTTGGGATAGTTTATTGGTTAGATGTCCAGTAATATAAGCATATTGTTGATGAATGGGATTTATACCCGCGCATCAGATCCTTTATTGCTTAAGAAGTTACTTATTCTTCGTAATTTATATATAACTTTTATAATATTTTGTTATTATTTTACTTAATCTCTGTGTGCAGTGCTTATTAAGTCATTTCCAGCTTTAAGGGGCAAAAAGGTTAAATTTCTAATACCGGCACTGCAGCACCGATGCCAGGCTTAAAACTGGCACTGCAGCGCCACCTCCGGTCTTAATGTGCTGACTCGGCGGTGCAGCGCCATTTCAAGGCTTAAACTTGGAGCTACAACGCCACCTCCGGTGCCCAGACAGAGATTAGGTCTTAATGACCTAAAAAGCTAAGGAAATTTATTATTGATTATCAGTAGAAACCTCCAAATATTCTGGAGATAGATTAGGAGAAATATTTTGAGCTTTTTAGCTTAGAAGAGAAATAAGTTGGTCTTCAAGGAAGAAAAGCTCATTGCATCCTTCATAGCTCGGACTCTACACGGAGAAAAGAAGACTTAGAGCCAGAAAACTTCACAAAACGAGTTTTCTTTATCCAAATCTTTCATTTGTTTGTGTATTTTTGAGCATGTTTAACACATTGAAAATGTTTGTTAGTCCCATTGTTATGAACTAATTACATTTCTAGGATTGAAATTGTGACGCCCCCGAAATAGGTATACATCACCCACTCTGAGTCGCCAAATACATAGTACAAAAACGACTACAACTTTATTAATACAATTATCGTGCAAAATACGACAACACTTAACTATGAGTTTAAAATATAACTATTGTCTTCTAGACAATATCCGCACTCAAATAAGTCCTCATAATAATTATTGATACTTTATTTTATAAAAATAGTGAGAACTACTAAAACATCTTTCTAGAACCATCATTCCATACCCTGACTAGTACTCGCTACATTCTCACCTCCTGAGAAGAAAAATGGAACAAAAAAGAAAGGGTGAGCTCAACTATCCTAGTAAAGAATATTATGACTAAGATAATATAGAACAAATTATTGTTAGTCCTCAACATAGAAAAAATTTAATAGACTACAATAGACAACAAATTTTAAATCAATATTCGCATCGAAAATAATAATTCATTAGAAGAGTTAAGTAGAGGATGAAATCTACTATCATTTATGAATTTAAAAGTCCATCATCAATATTTTATCCCTGTAACATCAATCAATATACATCTTGAATCAAATATTCATCTTTGCACTACAGGCCAAAGATATTCATCAGTTGGTCATGTTCATCTAAACACCTGTTCATCTTTGCACTACGAGCCAAAGATATTCATCAGAAAATCATTCATCTTTGCACTATAGGCCAAAGATATTCAGTAATATCATCATTTAGGACTGAGGATGATGAAAAATATTTTAAAAAAAACGAATCCAGTGAAACAATGCAACAAATATTAAGGATTCGTACTTTAAACAATCCAAGTTCAAAAATACTTCATAAATAATCATAGTGGAGTAAAATTTAAGAATGATCAAAGCATGGATACAATCAAAGCTAGTATCCATAATAGATATCTTGAAAAGAAAAATAAAAATTTAATTTTTCAGTGAATAGTGTCGTATTCGTGAATAGTGTCGTATACGTGAATAGTGACGTATACGTGAATAGTAACCCCGACACTAAAAGTTTAAAATTTGATAAAAAGTTCAGATCAATATTTCGGTATAATGATATTAAAAGAAATAATATCATCTATAAAAAAAATTACATTCTTTACCTCGAAAAGACAGTACTTCTGACTGGAATACTGGATATAGTGTTGAAGGGAACTTGCACCGTATAGCAACACTCAAAGTATCAAAATACTCACAAGAATACGCTCGATAATATAGATAGAGAAAGAGAGAGAAAACTTATTTCTGGTGTGATTTCCAATTCTAACCCAAACACCCTATTTATAGGAAAATGCTTAGAACACCAAAGTAGAAAATTTAATAAAATATTAATATATTTATATAATTTTTCTTAGCCCACCTTTTGACCAAAACATCAGCCACACATGTGCTAAGAACAACAAAAACGTTTTTCTAAACAAAAACATTTGAAACTCCAAAAATCAATTCAGACCCGATATACCGGAACTTCAATAATTCATAATAAATAGCCCTTTTATCAGAAAAATTCAAATCTTATGTCCATTCTATAGGAAATTTAATTCTCTACAACTTTGTAAGTTTAAGTTTTTCCAAATTCTAAACAAAAATTAACCGAAATCCACATACGGACGATTTTACAAGCTATAATCAAATTTCAGTTAAGAAATGGGGTCCACAAACATGAAAAGCATGTTTTAAATATTTTTAGTAACAAAAATACTCTTCCTCCTCATTTATTCATATATCACACATTCATTGTAAAAGTATCATCATTATTATATTATTAAAATATAATAGTATATTTTATCATAAAAGATAAAATATCAATTTTCAACAATTGTCGCATAAAAAAAATTTCTCCATCTATATCCACATAAAATTAGTATTTTCTTTATCATATAAATCAATAACTAATTATTTACAAATAATATTACAGAATCACAATACTAACAACCAGGCCATTCCTAGGAAAAAGAGGGCTTTCCAATAAGGATTTCTCCTTACTGGCGCGCAATTAGGTGACCAAACCTCTCCTTAGACAGAACTTTCTAAACATTGCCAATAATACTATCTAATAATATTATTCAAATAATATGAATTATTACTCCAATAATGGAAAATACTGTGCAATGACAATATTGAAATAACAATAATATAAAATATCAACGTAGCAATTATTGAATCAATAAAATAAAATATTGAATAGTAATTACGGTAACAATTATTGAGTAGTGCCTTCTTACGTAAGAATCAATAATTGATGCAATACCGTGTGCTACTGTATTTTAACCACCAGGTATTCTAATAGTATTAACGGTAACAACTACGCCGTTACTTATAAACAACTTATACTTGTCATTTTCTTCATCCAATCGCTTTCCGTTATGGGGCCCATACAAGGCTACGTCGTCGTACGAATATTCCCCGACAGTAAGAATATTCCACGACCAAACGAATATTCCCCGACAATAATGAATATTTTATAACCACTTTCTTATTTAAAAATATTTGCGCATTTGAACCCATAACTAATCACATTAATCAAATCAACCCTTACTATTTTAAAATAATAAATAGAGAAAATTCAATTTCATTTATAATAAGTTGGGGTCTTATAGAAATGTAACCTAATGTTTAGCTTAATTAACTTTCTCTCCTATTTATTATAATAAATCATTTTAGAATAGGTTGTTGTATTTCTTTCTTATTTATTAATTGCTTGACAAAGGAATTAATATATTTATTAAATGATATTGAAAAATGGATGTTAATATCTAACCCTAAAATTCAAAAACACTTGTTATGACCAGACTTATAGGAATGAGAGCATATATTGCATAATAGGATAGACATATCTCTATTTGCCTTGTGTAACCATTGAGATTAAGCTTAATGACCCTAGTCTAGTTATTTTCACCATAGAAATATTGTGATTCATCAAGCTAAGGGATGTACATTTGACCATCGAAAGAGGCTTATGTGTACTTACTGTTCTCGGTTGGTCATTCCTATGATTTGTTTGTAAAGTGGAGAGTTAAAAGATTAGGCGACACATTAGGGGAGTTGTAATCCTAGCTTGACTTTCTTGTGCAACTCAATCTCTTATTTGTACTGTTTTTAAGCATATAGTTTTAATACACCATCTTTAACTACTTGTTTAGATAAGACCGTATTGTTCCAATTTTAGTATTTGACTAGCTTTAACACTTTGTCTTCGTGGGTACGACACTCTACTTTTCACTATATTATTTGTTAGGCCATGTATACTTGCGCATGTTTAGTGATCGGTAATCCGACCAACAAGTTTTTAGCGTCGTTGCCGGGAACTTGGTATTATTTGTTTCTCAATATTAATACTAATTCAATACGATCTTAATTTGAACTGATATATCTGTTTAATCTTCTTCTTAGGTTGTCTTGACTATGTATACCACCTCGAAGGAATCAAAACATAATACATCTTGATCCCGAGGTATACAAAACATATAGATGACTGATAAGAGAAAGAGCTCGGGAACATACCTACTCCTGTTATAATGGTCGAGGAAATTCAAAAATATTTAAGGGAGTATACCATTCCCCATATCGCAGATTTACAAGCGAGCATTCTAAGGCCCGTAATTCAAGCTAACAACTTTAAGATCAAGCCGGGCACCATTCAAACGATCCAAAATAATGTTCAGTTCGGAGGATTGCCTAATGATGACTCAAACAATCATTTGATTAATTTCTTGGAAATATGCGATACATTTAAATGCAACGGATTGTCTGAGGATGCCATCAGACTCCGACTGTTCCCATTCACTCTATGGGACAAGGCTAAGAGTTGGTTGCATTCACTTCTGCTGGGCTCCATCACAACATGGGCTGACTTAACTCAGAAATTCGTGGTGAAGTTCTTTCCACCTGCTAAAACTGCCAGGCTCAGACATGAGATCACATCCTTCGTCCAGTTTGAATTCGAGTCTCTTTACGACTCATGGGAGCGATTCAAGGATTTATTGAGACGATGCCCACACCATGGATTGCCAGAATGGCTTCCAATTCAGACATTTTACAATGGTTTATGCGGGTCTACTCGTTCGAGTATAGATGTCGCATTTGGTGGGGCTTTCATGTCAAAACTGTAAGGTTTTATGAAAATCAAAGTAGCAATCAAATTACAAAAATAATAGAAGCAAAATAAAATTAAATTTTAAAATTTTTCACAAACCAATTATGTAAGACCCCAAATTTTATGAAATAAAAGTATTCAATTTTTTCATATAATTACTATTCAGTAAATGGTTAAATTGATAAAAGTTTAAAGTTATAGGTGAAATGTAAAAATTTTACAAAGTAAGCAAGTGATTATAAAATATTCATTGTTGTCGGGGAATATTTGTTTAGTCGTGGAATATTCTTTCTGTCGGGGAATATTCGTACGACAGCGCAACCATTTGTGGGCTCCATAACGGAAAATGGTCGAATGAAGATAAAGACAAAAATTAAGTTTTTATAAATAACGGTGTAGTTGTTACCGTTAACACTGTCGGAATACCCAGTGGGTAAAGTAAAGTAATACACGTTGTTGCACAGTAGCACACGGTATTGCACAGTATTTTTGAATTATTAATTCTTATGTAAGAATGCACTACTCAATAATTGTTACAGTAATTACTGTTCAATATTTTATTGATTCAATAATTGCTATGTTGATATTTTATATTATTGTTGTTCAATAATTGTCACTGCACAGTATTTCCTATTATTAGATCAATAATTCATATTATTTGAATAACATTATTAGATAACATTATTGGCAATGTCTAGAAAGTTCTATCAAGGAGAGGTTTTGTGACAACCCCAAAACAGGTCCATTCCATCCAACCCATTCTGAGTCGTCAAATACATGGTACAGAAAATAACTACAACTTTATTACAACAATTATCGTGCAAAATACAACAACACCTATGCTGTGAGTTTGGATACAAATATATACCAAATGTGACATTGGACACCATCATGTATCAGCACCTCACAAAGGTACCTTACATAAAGGTACAGTCAAAAACTGTTTTAGAAACTAGAATCTTTGGGAAGTGCTCAAGGAAACCTTCGTACATGGGAGGCCATGCGTCTAGGTTATGATAGATATCATATGGCCACAGAATTATCCTTGGTTGACCCAATAGACCCCAAAGAAAAACGAGAAGATTACTATCATATTCTTCCCAATGGTGAGTCTTCTCTTGACTTATCATTATCTCCACTGTATCTAACTGAGAATTATACTTCAAATAAATACCAAGATTATATAGGTAGTGCTTGTAGATATACTCGGCAAGCGGATGTGCACAATCATGTCTTATGATGACACGAGGTTGTATGTCGTTAGACATCTTGTATGATAGTGGCAAAACACCCTTCCAACGTTGGGTTCGCCTCACCCTATTTTCTTCATCAAATATAACTACTAAATGATGACCACCGTTCTATTCCCTTGTTACCCTCGCTCGACCCAGCTACACTCTTATTACCTGAAAGGAATTGTGAAGCAAAAGGGTGAGCACAACTAGCTCAGTAAAGAATATCATGACTAAAGATAATTAAATTATCAATAGCATTCATCAATAATAAATCAGAGATTTAGAACATATGGTAAATGATAAAAATTTCAACCATAGTTGCAGCGGAACGAGCAATCCATTAGAAGAGTCAAATAGACTATAAAGTCTATTATCTTCTCCATGTTAAAAATCCATCAACAATGTTTTATCACTGTAACATCAATCAACAATTCTGGTCCACAATCATATGAATAACTCATAATCATAATTGTGATTCTAAATTTTTCTTCGCACCTAGGACGAAGAATATTTTCATCACCTGTCTTTACCTGAAACATCAAAGATCATGGTTATACCAAATCACAGTTCCTGTTTATAATCATACTAACAAATCCATCTTTGCACTACGGGCCAAAGATATTCATCAACAAACCATCTTTGCACTACAGGCCAAAGATATTTAACAACAGTTCATCTTTGCACTACAGGCCAAAGATATTCATCAACAGACCATCTTTGCACTACATGCCAAAGATATTCATCAATAATTCATATTTGCACTACAGGCCAAATATATTCATATCTCAAAGAAATATATAATCATTTCAGAATTTATATAAACAATAATTATAACCATGTTGATCAATTCACCTTTGCACTTAAGCTTAAGATATTCAATTATAAATTTAATGGTCATGATCATACCAGTCACAATTCAACTTTGCACTACAGGCCAAAGAGAACCCTAGTCAGGATCATACCAATAATCTACCCATCTTTACACTCCAGTGAAAGAGAATTTCAACATCAAGGTTATAAAAATGTTATATATGATGATAAAAATAATATGATCAACATATAATTTTAATCTCAAGAGTAATATTCGTAACTCATGAATAGTAAATCGTGAATAGTAACTCATGAATAGTAATCCCGACACAAAAAATAGAAATTTCACAATAAATTCTATACCAATATTTCGGTATAATGATATTGAAAGAATAACATTACTTAAATTTATAAACAATTTATTTTAATTGTTTACACTTTACTAATTAATGCATTTAATCATCATAAAATGCCAACTCTTACAATTTCATCATCAATAACCAAAACTCTCATAAAAAATCTGCATATACCTCATATAGGATTCTCAAGCCATAAAATCTTATTTTCCAATTTTCTTTCTTCACAAAACATATTTAATTCATTTACTCATAACTAGACCATTTTCATGAAAAATACCAAATCAGTTTCAAAAATATTTCTTTTCTGAGATTTAGCATAATATAGTCCCATAGTGAACATATATTTTTCTCAGAATTTTTAAAACTCAGTTACTATTTTTCATATGGCCAAAACCGCCGAATATTTAGACATTTATCATAAATTGTATTTTTATCTAAAAATTTTGAAATTCACAGAGTATACTCCTATCATATACATGTACTCCCAATAAAAATTTCATCAATTTTGGAGTTAACCACAAGGAATTATAAGTGTTTACTTTTAAAATAGTCTTTTCCCGTAAAATTCATAACTCTTAATCTATACATCAAAAAATCACCATTTTTGGACACAATCAAGAAAACTCATCAAAATATCATTTCAAATTTTTTCAGAATTTTTGAAGATCAGAAAAATTACGAAACTGAAAATCATAACAACCCTTAAAATCTCTTACTATCCCTTACAATCCCTTACAATCCCTTACAATCCCTTACTATCCCTTAGCTCAAAAGAGCAGTACTTCTGACTGGATATCGAATATGATACTGAAGGAAACTTGCACTGATGAATAGCAATTCATCAAGTATCTAAAAACTCACAAAATATGCTTCATAATATAGAGAGAGAAAGAGAGAAAGCTTATGTTTCTGGTGTGATTTTCAATTCTAACTTAGCCCTCTATTTATAGGAAAATTTTGGTAGGTTTGACCTGCAACCTGATGGCTTTACCTGCTACTATTCCCACCCACCACATTTGAAATATAATTCAGCACATTTCTTCACCAACCACAAGTGGGGCCCACCAATTCTAGAATTTTCCATCAAAATGATAAACTCCGAAAATTCAACAATTTCTGAACCAGTCATCTCGTAAAATTCATAACAAATCATACGTTCATTTTTAACGGTTCAAAATTTGTGGACATATACTCAACTTATATATGTATAACATA
Source organism: Panax notoginseng (assembly GCA_016801055.1). Lineage (NCBI taxonomy): Eukaryota > Viridiplantae > Streptophyta > Magnoliopsida > Apiales > Araliaceae > Panax > Panax notoginseng. The sequence continues at coordinate 132,298,571 of CM029015.1, forward strand.
TCCAAATATTACCACGATCCAACGGTCGGATTAAAAATTATAACCCCCGCAAAATATCTCAAAAACCCTGATTTTTTAATACCTCCATTCCGACAAAAATACGGATAAAAACCTCAACATTAACTCCTTCATTTTTAACCACAAAAATATATCACTCGTTTATATCCACTTGAAATAAATATTTCCTTATCATATGAATCAATAATTAGTTATTCACAAATAATATTACAGAATCACATTTATGACAACCAGGCCGTTCCCAGAAAAGAAGGGGCTTTCCAATAAGAATTTCTTCTTACTGGCGCGCAATTAGGTGACCAGACCTCTCCTTAGACAAAACTTTCTAGACATTACCAATAATGTTATCTAATAATATTATTCAAATAATATGAATTATTGATCTGATAATGGGAAATACTGTGCAGCGACAATTATTGAACAACAATAATATAAAATTTCAACGTAACAATTATTGAATCAATAAAATAAAATATTGAACAATAATTACTGTAACAATTATTGAGTAGTGCCTTCCTTCGTAAGAATCAATAATTTCAAAAATACTATGCAATACCGTGTGCTACTGTGCAATAACGCGTATTACTGTATTTTAACCACCGGGTATTTCAACAGTATTAACAGTAACAACTACGCCGTTATTTGTAAAAACTCAAATTTGTCGTTTTCTTCACCCGACAGTTATTCGTTATGGGGCCCACAAATAGCTGTACCGTCGTACGAATATTCTCCGACAGAAAGAATATTCCATGACCAAACGAATATTCCCCGACAACAATGATTATTTTATAACCACTTGCTTATTTTGAAAAATTTTCACATTTCACCCATAACTTTAACTTTTTATCAATTTAACCATTTACTGAATTGTAATTATAAGAAAAATTGAATACTTTTATTTCATAAAATTCGGGGTCTTACAATCTCCCCTCCTTATAAAATTTCGTCCCCGAAATTTACATACCTGGTATTTCGAAGAGTTGAGAATACCTTCCTTTCATTTCAGATTCCATCTTCCCTGTCATCATAATTTCTCCATTGCTCATCTCCTGTATTTCAAATATCATTCTAGAATACAGTTTCAAAACAAGGGTTAATTTAACATATCACATAATATCCCGATATTATGACTGACCAACAAATAAGCTTAGGTAGGACACACTAGCGAAGGATTTACTCATCTTTCCCCTCCTAGTTGTATTCCCCGATCTCCGCCAGAGATCATATCCCTAAGCTCTGATACCACCTGTGACAACCCCAAAACAGGTCCATTCCATCCAACCCATTCTGAGTCGTCAAATACATGGTACAGAAAATAACTACAACTTTATTACAACAATTATCGTGCAAAATACAACAACACCTATGCTGTGAGTTTGGATACAAATATATACCAAATGTGACATTGGACACCATCATGTATCGGCACCTCACAAAGGTACCTTACATAAAGGTACAGTCAAAAACTGTTTTAGAAACTAGAATCTTTGGGAAGTGCTCAAGGAAACCTTCGTACATGGGAGGCCATGCGTCTAGGTTATGATAGATATCATATGGCCACAGAATTATCCTTGGTTGACCCAATAGACCCCAAAGAAAAACGAGAAGATTACTATCATATTCTTCCCAATGGTGAGTCTTCTCTTGACTTATCATTATCTCCACTGTATCTAACTGAGAATTATACTTCAAACAAATACCAAGATTATATAGGTAGTGCTTGTAGATATACTCGGCAAGCGGATGTGCACAATCATGCCTTATGATGACACGAGGTTGTATGTCGTTAGACATCTTGTATGATAGTGGCAAAACACCCTTCCAACGTTGGGTTCGCCTCACCCTATTTTCTTCATCAAATATAACTACTAAATGATGACCACCGTTCTATTCCCTTGTTACCCTCGCTCGACCCAGCTACACTCTTATTACCTGAAAGGAATTGTGAAGCAAAAGGGTGAGCACAACTAGCTCAGTAAAGAATATCATGACTAAAGATAATTAAATTATCAATAGCATTCATCAATAATAAATCAGAGATTTAGAACATATGGTAAATGATAAAAATTTCAACCATAGTTGCAGCGGAACGAGCAATCCATTAGAAGAGTCAAATAGACTATAAAGTCTATTATCTTCTCCATGTTAAAAATCCATCAACAATGTTTTATCCCTGTAACATCAATCAACAATTCTGGTCCACAATCATATGAATAACTCATAATCATAATTGTGATTCTAAATTTTTCTTCGCACCTAGGACGAAGAATATTTTCATCACCTGTCTTTACCTGAAACATCAAAGATCATGGTTATACCAAATCACAGTTCCTGTTTATAATCATACTAACAAATCCATCTTTGCACTACGGGCCAAAGATATTCATCAACAAACCATCTTTGCACTACAGGCCAAAGATATTTAACAACAGTTCATCTTTGCACTACAGGCCAAAGATATTCATCAACAGACCATCTTTGCACTACATGCCAAAGATATTCATCAACAATTCATATTTACACTACAGGCCAAATATATTCATATCTCAAAGAAATATATAATCATTTCAGAATTTATATAAACAATAATTATAACCATGTTGATCAATTCACCTTTGCACTTAAGCTTAAGATATTCAATTATAAATTTAATGGTCATGATCATACCAGTCACAATTCAACTTTGCACTACAGGCCAAAGAGAACCCTAGTCAGGATCATACCAATAATCTACCCATCTTTACACTCCAGTGAAAGAGAATTTCAACATCAAGGTTATAAAAATGTTATATATAATGATAAAAATAATATGATCAACATATAATTTTAATCTCAAGAGTAATATTCGTAACTCATGAATAGTAAATCGTGAATAGTAACTCATGAATAGTAACCCCGACACAAAAAATAGAAATTTCACAATAAATTCTATACCAATATTTCGGTATAATGATATTGAAAGAATAACATTACTTAAATTTATAAACAATTTATTTTAATTGTTTACACTTTACTAATTAATGCATTTAATCATCATAAAATGCCAACTCTTACAATTTCATCATCAATAACCAAAACTCTCATAAAAAATCTGCATATACCTCATATAGGATTCTCAAGCCATAAAATCTTATTTTCCAATTTTCTTTCTTCACAAAACATATTTAATTCATTTACTCATAACTAGACCATATTCATGAAAAATACCAAATCAGTTTCAAAAATATTTCTTTTCTGAGATTTAGCATAATATAGTCCCATAGTGAACATATATTTTTCTCAGAATTTTTAAAACTCAGTTACTATTTTTCATATGGCCAAAACCGCCGAATATTTAGACATTTATCATAAATTGTATTTTTATCTAAAAATTTTGAAATTCACAGAGTATACTCCTATCATATACATGTACTCCCAATAAAAATTTCATCAATTTTGGAGTTAACCACAAGGAATTATAAGTGTTTACTTTTAAAATAGTCTTTTCCCGTAAAATTCATAACTCTTAATCTATACATCAAAAAATCACCATTTTTGGACACAATCAAGAAAACTCATCAAAATATCATTTCAAATTTTTTCAGAATTTTTGAAGATCAGAAAAATTACGAAACTGAAAATCATAACAACCCTTAAAATCTCTTACTATCCCTTACAATCCCTTACAATCCCTTACAATCCCTTACTATCCCTTAGCTCAAAAGAGCAGTACTTCTGACTGGATATCAAATATGATACTGAAGGAAACTTGCACTGATGAATAGCAATTCATCAAGTATCTAAAAACTCACAAAATATGCTTCATAATATAGAGAGAGAAAGAGAGAAAGCTTATGTTTCTGGTGTGATTTTCAATTCTAACTTAGCCCTCTATTTATAGGAAAATTTTGGTAGGTTTGACCTGCAACCTGATGGCTTTACCTGCTACTATTCCCACCCACCACATTTGAAATATAATTCAGCACATTTCTTCACCAACCACAAGTGGGGCCCACCAATTCTAGAATTTTCCATCAAAATGATAAACTCCGAAAATTCAACAATTTCTGAACCAGTCATCTCGTAAAATTCATAACAAATCATACGTTCATTTTTAACGGTTCAAAATTTGTGGACATATACTCAACTTATATATGTATAACATATCCAAATATTACCACGATCCAACGGTCGGATTAAAAATTATAACCCCCGCAAAATATCTCAAAAACCCTGATTTTTTAATACCTCCATTCCGACAAAAATACGGATAAAAACCTCAACATTAACTCCTTCATTTTTAACCACAAAAATATATCACTCGTTTATATCCACTTGAAATAAATATTTCCTTATCATATGAATCAATAATTAGTTATTCACAAATAATATTACAGAATCACATTTATGACAACCAGGCCGTTCCCAGAAAAGAGGGGGCTTTCCAATAAGAATTTCTTCTTACTGGCGCGCAATTAGGTGACCAGACCTCTCCTTAGACAAAACTTTCTAGACATTACCAATAATGTTATCTAATAATATTATTCAAATAATATGAATTATTGATCTGATAATGGAAATACTGTGCAGCGACAATTATTGAACAACAATAATATAAAATTTCAACGTAACAATTATTGAATCAATAAAATAAAATATTGAACAATAATTACTGTAACAATTATTGAGTAGTGCCTTCCTTCGTAAGAATCAATAATTTCAAAAATACTATGCAATACCGTGTGCTACTGTGCAATAACGCGTATTACTGTATTTTAACCACCGGGTATTTCAACAGTATTAACAGTAACAACTACGCCGTTATTTGTAAAAACTCAAATTTGTCATTTTCTTCACCCGACAGTTATTCGTTATGGGGCCCACAAATAGCTGTACCGTCGTACGAATATTCTCCGACAGAAAGAATATTCCATGACCAAACGAATATTCCCCGACAACAATGATTATTTTATAACCACTTGCTTATTTTGAAAAATTTTCACATTTCACCCATAACTTTAACTTTTTATCAATTTAACCATTTACTGAATTGTAATTATAAGAAAAATTGAATACTTTTATTTCATAAAATTCGGGGTCTTACAATCTCCCCTCCTTATAAAATTTCGTCCCCGAAATTTACATACCTGGTATTTCGAAGAGTTGAGAATACCTTCCTTTCATTTCAGATTCCATCTTCCCTGTCATCATAATTTCTCCATTGCTCATCTCCTGTATTTCAAATATCATTCTAGAATACAGTTTCAAAACAAGGGTTAATTTAACATATCACATAATATCCCGATATTATGACTGACCAACAAATAAGCTTAGGTAGGACACACTAGCGAAGGATTTACTCATCTTTCCCCTCCTAGTTGTATTCCCCGATCTCCGCCAGAGATCATATCCCTAAGCTCTGATACCACCTGTGACAACCCCAAAACAGGTCCATTCCATCCAACCCATTCTGAGTCGTCAAATACATGGTACAGAAAATAACTACAACTTTATTACAACAATTATCGTGCAAAATACAACAACACCTATGCTGTGAGTTTGGATACAAATATATACCAAATGTGACATTGGACACCATCATGTATCAGCACCTCACAAAGGTACCTTACATAAAGGTACAGTCAAAAACTGTTTTAGAAACTAGAATCTTTGGGAAGTGCTCAAGGAAACCTTCGTACATGGGAGGCCATGCGTCTAGGTTATGATAGATATCATATGGCCACAGAATTATCCTTGGTTGACCCAATAGACCCCAAAGAAAAACGAGAAGATTACTATCATATTCTTCCCAATGGTGAGTCTTCTCTTGACTTATCATTATCTCCACTGTATCTAACTGAGAATTATACTTCAAACAAATACCAAGATTATATAGGTAGTGCTTGTAGATATACTCGGCAAGCGGATGTGCACAATCATGCCTTATGATGACACGAGGTTGTATGTCGTTAGACATCTTGTATGATAGTGGCAAAACACCCTTCCAACGTTGGGTTCGCCTCACCCTATTTTCTTCATCAAATATAACTACTAAATGATGACCACCGTTCTATTCCTTGTTACCCTCGCTCGACCCAGCTACACTCTTATTACCTGAAAGGAATTGTGAAGCAAAAGGGTGAGCACAACTAGCTCAGTAAAGAATATCATGACTAAAGATAATTAAATTATCAATAGCCTTCATCAATAATAAATCAGAGATTTAGAACATATGGTAAATGATAAAAATTTCAACCATAGTTGCAGCGGAACGAGCAATCCATTAGAAGAGTCAAATAGACTATAAAGTCTATTCTCCATGTTAAAAATCCATCAACAATGTTTTATCCCTGTAACATCAATCAACAATTCTGGTTCACAATCATATGAATAACTCATAATCATAATTGTGATTCTAAATTTTTCTTCGCACCTAGGACGAAGAATATTTTCATCACCTGTCTTTACCTGAAACATCAAAGATCATGGTTATACCAAATCACAGTTCCTGTTTATAATCATACTAACAAATCCATCTTTGCACTACGGGCCAAAGATATTCATCAACAAACCATCTTTGCACTACAGGCCAAAGATATTCAACAACAGTTCATCTTTGCACTACAGGCCAAAGATATTCATCAACAGACCATCTTTGCACTACATGCCAAAGATATTCATCAACAATTCATATTTGCACTACAGGCCAAATATATTCATATCTCAAAGAAATATATAATCATTTCAGAATTTATATAAACAATAATTATAACCATGTTGATCAATTCACCTTTGCACTTAAGCTTAAGATATTCAATTATAAATTTAATGGTCATGATCATACCAGTCACAATTCAACTTTGCACTACAGGCCAAAGAGAACCCTAGTCAGGATCATACCAATAATCTACCCATCTTTACACTCCAGTGAAAGAGAATTTCAACATCGAGGTTATAAAAATGTTATATATGATGATAAAAATAATATGATCAACATATAATTTTAATCTCAAGAGTAATATTCGTAACTCATGAATAGTAAATCGTGAATAGTAACTCATGAATAGTAATCCCGACACAAAAAATAGAAATTTCACAATAAATTCTATACTAATATTTCGGTATAATGATATTGAAAGAATAACATTACTTAAATTTATAAACAATTTATTTTAATTGTTTACACTTTACTAATTAATGCATTTAATCATCGTAAAATGCCAACTCTTACAATTTCATCATCAATAACCAAAACTCTCATAAAAAATCTGCATATACCTCATATAGGATTCTCAAGCCATAAAATCTTATTTTCTAATTTTCTTTCTTCACAAAACATATTTAATTCATTTACTCATAACTAGACCATTTTCATGAAAAATACCAAATCAGTTTCAAAAATATTTTTTTCTGAGATTTAGCATAATATAGTCCCATAGTGAACATATATTTTTCTCAGAATTTTTAAAACTCAGTTACTATTTTTCATATGGCCAAAACCGCCGAATATTTAGACATTTATCATAAATTGTATTTTTATCTAAAAATTTTGAAATTCACAGAGTATACTCCTATCATATACATGTACTCCCAATAAAAATTTCATCAATTTTGGAGTTAATCACAAGGAATTATAAGTGTTTACTTTTAAAATAGTCTTTTCCCGTAAAATTCATAACTCTTAATCTATACATCAAAAAATCACCATTTTTGGACACAATCAAGAAAACTCATCAAAATATCATTTCAAATTTTTTCAGAATTTTTGAAGATCAGAAAAATTACGAAACTGAAAATCATAACAACCCTTAAAATCTCTTACTATCCCTTACAATCCCTTACAATCCCTTACTATCCCTTAGCTCAAAAGAGCAGTACTTCTGACTGGATATCGAATATGATACTGAAGGAAACTTGCACTGATGAATAGCAATTCATCAAGTATCTAAAAACTCACAAAATATGCTTCATAATATAGAGAGAGAAAGAGAGAAAGCTTATGTTTCTGGTGTGATTTTCAATTCTAACTTAGCCCTCTATTTATAGGAAAATTTTGGTAGGTTTGACCTGCAACCTGATGGCTTTACCTGCTACTATTCCCACCCACCACATTTGAAATATAATTCAGCACATTTCTTCACCAACCACAAGTGGGGCGCACCAATTCTAGAATTTTCCATCAAAATGATAAACTCCGAAAATTCAACAATTTCTGAACCAGTCATCTCGTAAAATTCATAACAAATCAGACGTTCATTTTTAACGGTTCAAAATTTGTGGACATATACTCAACTTATATATGTATAACATATCCAAATATTACCACGATCCAACGGTCGGATTAAAAATTATAACCCCCGCAAAATATCTCAAAAACCCTGATTTTTTAATACCTCCATTCCGACAAAAATACGGATAAAAACCTCAACATTAACTCCTTCATTTTTAACCACAAAAATATATCACTCGTTTATATCCACTTGAAATAAATATTTCCTTATCATATGAATCAATAATTAGTTATTCACAAATAATATTACAGAATCACATTTATGACAACCAGGCCGTTCCCAGAAAAGAGGAGGCTTTCCAATAAGAATTTCTTCTTACTAGCGCGCAATTAGGTGACCAGACCTCTCCTTAGACAAAACTTTCTAGACATTACCAATAATGTTATCTAATAATATTATTCAAATAATATGAATTATTGATCTGATAATGGAAATACTGTGCAGCGACAATTATTGAACAACAATAATATAAAATTTCAACGTAATAATTATTGAATCAATAAAATAAAATATTGAACAATAATTACTGTAACAATTATTGAGTAGTGCCTTCCTTCGTAAGAATCAATAATTTCAAAAATACTATGCAATACCGTGTGCTACTGTGCAATAACGCGTATTACTGTATTTTAACCACCGGGTATTTCAACAGTATTAACAGTAACAACTACGCCGTTATTTGTAAAAACTCAAATTTGTCGTTTTCTTCACCCGACAGTTATTCGTTATGGGGCCCACAAATAGCTGTACCGTCGTACGAATATTCTCCGACAGAAAGAATATTCCATGACCAAACGAATATTCCCCGACAACAATGATTATTTTATAACCACTTGCTTATTTTGAAAAATTTTCACATTTCACCCATAACTTTAACTTTTTATCAATTTAACCATTTACTGAATTGTAATTATAAGAAAAATTGAATACTTTTATTTCATAAAATTCGGGGTCTTACAATCTCCCCTCCTTATAAAATTTCGTCCCCGAAATTTACATACCTGGTATTTCGAAGAGTTGAGAATACCTTCCTTTCATTTCAGATTCCATCTTCCCTGTCATCATAATTTCTCCATTGCTCATCTCCTGTATTTCAAATATCATTCTAGAATACAGTTTCAAAACAAGGGTTAATTTAACATATCACATAATATCCCGATATTATGACTGACCAACAAATAAGCTTAGGTAGGACACACTAGCGAAGAATTTACTCATCTTTCCCCTCCTAGTTGTATCCCCGATCTCCGCCAGAGATCATATCCCTAAGCTCTGATACCACCTGTGACAACCCCAAAACAGGTCCATTCCATCCAACCCATTCTGAGTCGTCAAATACATGGTACAGAAAATAACTACAACTTTATTACAACAATTATCGTGCAAAATACAACAACACCTATGCTGTGAGTTTGGATACAAATATATACCAAATGTGACATTGGACACCATCATGTATCAGCACCTCACAAAGGTACCTTACATAAAGGTACAGTCAAAAACTGTTTTAGAAACTAGAATCTTTGGGAAGTGCTCAAGGAAACCTTCGTACATGGGAGGCCATGCGTCTAGGTTATGATAGATATCATATGGCCACAGAATTATCCTTGGTTGACCCAATAGACCCCAAAGAAAAACGAGAAGATTACTATCATATTCTTCCCAATGGTGAGTCTTCTCTTGACTTATCATTATCTCCACTGTATCTAACTGAGAATTATACTTCAAACAAATACCAAGATTATATAGGTAGTGCTTGTAGATATACTCGGCAAGCAGATGTGCACAATCATGTCTTATGATGACACGAGGTTGTATGTCATTAGACATCTTGTATGATAGTGGCAAAACACCCTTCCAACGTTGGGTTCGCCTCACCCTATTTTCTTCATCAAATATAACTACTAAATGATGACCACCGTTCTATTCCCTTGTTACCCTCACTCGACCCAGCTACACTCTTATTACCTGAAAGGAATTGTGAAGCAAAAGGGTGAGCACAACTAGCTCAGTAAAGAATATCATGACTAAAGATAATTAAATTATCAATAGCCTTCATCAATAATAAATCAAAGATTTAGAACATATGGTAAATGATAAAAATTTCAACCATAGTTGCAGCGGAACGAGCAATCCATTAGAAGAGTCAAATAGACTATAAAGTCTATTATCTTCTCCATGTTAAAAATCCATCAACAATGTTTTATCCCTGTAACATCAATCAACAATTCTGGTCCACAATCATATGAATAACTCATAATCATAATTGTGATTCTAAATTTTTCTTCGCACCTAGGACGAAGAATATTTTCATCACCTGTCTTTACCTGAAACATCAAAGATCATGGTTATACCAAATCACAGTTCCTGTTTATAATCATACTAACAAATCCATCTTTGCACTACGGGCCAAAGATATTCATCAACAAACCATCTTTGCATTACAGGCCAAAGATATTCAACAACAGTTCATCTTTGCACTACAGGCCAAAGATATTCATCAACAGACCATCTTTGCACTACATGCCAAAGATATTCATCAACAATTCATATTTGCACTACAGGCCAAATATATTCATATCTCAAAGAAATATATAATCATTTCAGAATTTATATAAACAATAATTATAACCATGTTGATCAATTCACCTTTGCACTTAAGCTTAAGATATTCAATTATAAATTTAATGGTCATGATCATACCAGTCACAATTCAACTTTGCACTACAGGCCAAAGAGAACCCTAGTCAGGATCATACCAATAATCTACCCATCTTTACACTCCAGTGAAAGAGAATTTCAACATCAAGGTTATAAAAATGTTATATATGATGATAAAAATAATATGATCAACATATAATTTTAATCTCAAGAGTAATATTCGTAACTCATGAATAGTAAATCGTGAATAGTAACTCATGAATAGTAACCCCGACACAAAAAATAGAAATTTCACAATGAATTCTATACCAATATTTCGGTATAATGATATTGAAAGAATAACATTACTTAAATTTATAAACAATTTATTTTAATTGTTTACACTTTACTAATTAATGCATTTAATCATCATAAAATGCCAACTCTTACAATTTCATCATCAATAACCAAAACTCTCATAAAAAATCTGCATATACCTCATATAGGATTCTCAAGCCATAAAATCTTATTTTCCAATTTTCTTTCTTCACAAAACATATTTAATTCATTTACTCATAACTAGACCATTTTCATGAAAAATACCAAATCAGTTCTAAAAATATTTCTTTTCTGGGATTTAGCATAATATAGTCCCATAGTGAACATATATTTTTCTCAGAATTTTTAAAACTCAGTTACTATTTTTCATATGGCCAAAACCGCCGAATATTTAGACATTTATCATAAATTGTATTTTTATCTAAAAATTTTGAAATTCACAGAGTATACTCCTATCATATACATGTACTCCCAATACAAATTTCATCAATTTTGGGGTTAACCACAAGGAATTATAAGTGTTTACTTTTAAAATAGTCTTTTCCCGTAAAATTCATAACTCTTAATCTATACATCCAAAAATCACCATTTTTGGACACATACAAGAAAACTCATCAAAATATCATTTTAAATTTTTTCAAAATTTTTGAAGATCAGAAAAATTACGAAACTGAAAATCATAACATCCCTTAAAATCTCTTACTATCCCTTACAATCCCTTACAATCCCTTACTATCCCTTACCTCAAAAGAGCAGTACTTCTGACTGGATATCGAATATGATGCTGAAGGAAACTTGCACTGATGAATAGCAATTCATCAAGTATCTAAAAACTCACAAAATATGCTTCATAATATAGAGAGAGAAAGAGAGAAAGCTTATGTTTCTGGTGTGATTTTCAATTCTAACTTAGCCCTCTATTTATAGGAAAATTTTGGTAGGTTTGACCTGCAACCTGATGGCTTTACCTGCTACTATTCCCACCCACCACATTTGAAATATAATTCATCACATTTCTTCACCAACTACAAGTGGGGCCCACCAATTCTAGAATTTTCCATCAAAATGATAAACTCCAAAAATTCAACAATTTCTGAACCAGTCATCTCGTAAAATTCATAACAAATCATACGTTCATTTTTAACGGTTCAAAATTTGTGGACATATACTCAACTTATATATGTATAACATATCCAAATATTATCACGATCCAACGGTCGGATTAAAAATTATAACCCCCGCAAAATATCTCAAAAACCCTGATTTTTTAATACCTCCATTCCGACAAAAATACGGATAAAAACCTCAACATTAACTCCTTCATTTTTAACCACAAAAATATATCACTCGTTTATATCCACTTGAAATAAATATTTCCTTATCATATGAATCAATAATTAGTTATTCACAAATAATATTACAGAATCACATTTATGACAACCAGGCCGTTCCCAGAAAAGAGGGGGCTTTCCAATAAGAATTTCTTCTTACTGGCGCGCAATTAGGTGACCAAACCTCTCCTTAGACAGAACTTTATAGACATTACCAATAATGTTATCTAATAATATTATTCAAATAATATGAATTATTGATCTAATAATGGGAAATACTGTGCAGCGACAATTATTGAACAACAATAATATAAAATTTCAACGTAGCAATTATTGAATCAATAAAATAAAATATTGAACAGTAATTACTGTAACAATTATTGAGTAGTGCCTTCCTTCGTAAGAATCAATAATTTCAAAAATACTATGCAATACCGTGTGCTACTGTGCAATAACGCGTATTACTGTATTTTAACCACCAGGTATTTCAACAGTATTAACAGTAACAACTACGCCGTTATTTATAAAAACTCAAATTTGTCGTTTTCTTCACCCGACAGTTATTCGTTATGGGGCCCACAAATAGCTGCACCGTCGTACGAATATTCCCCGACAGAAAGAATATTCCACGACCAAACGAATATTCCCCAACAACAATGATTATTTTATAACCACTTGCTTATTTTGAAAAATTTTCACATTTCACTCATAACTTTAACTTTTTATCAATTTAACCATTTACTGAATTGTAATTATAAGAAAAATTGAATACTTTTATTTCATAAAATTCGGGGTCTTACAGGTTTGGCCATCTAATTGCAAGCCAGTAAAGAGAAATCTTTATCAGAAAGCCCCCTCTTTCTTGGGAACTGCTTGGTTGTCATTATTGTGATTCTGTAATATTATTTGTGAATAATTAATTATTAATTTATATGATAAGAAAATATTTATTTTATGTAGATATAAATGATGGATTTATTTATGTGGTTATAAATGAAGGAATTAATGTTGAGGTATTTTATCAGTATTTCGTCAGATTTGGAGGTATTATTAGATCAAACCAGTGTTCTTGAGCTATATTGCGTGAGTTATATTTTTTTAATTTGACCGTTGGATCGTTGTGATTTTTGGATATATTATACATATATAAGTTGAGTATATGTCCACAAATTTTGAACCGTTGAAAATGAACGTATGATTTGTTATGAATTTGAAAAGGTGACTGATTCAGAAATTAGGTTTATAAATGATTTTGGTGAAAAATTCTAGAATTGTGTATCTTTGATATCTGATATAAGACTCCTCTTATAAAGATATCAGGTAACCCTATTTAATTAAAATAAGGTATTATTTATTTAATTAAACTCTTTTTAATTAAATAGGCTCCCTAATCTTATTAGGGATAATTAATTAAACTCTTTTAACTAATTTTTCCTCCTAATCTTATTAGGAATAAATGAGAGTACTTATATTAAATTAATTCCTAAACTCTTTTAGAAATTAAAAGTAATAATAATTGTAATAATATTTATAAGACTCCTCTTATTAATTTATATTTAATATTTTTAAAATATTAAATAATTAATATTAAGCTATTTAATTTATTCTATCACCATAGATTAAATTAAATATTTTTAACATATTATTACGATTATGCCATTAACTTCTTAAATAATTATTATTCCTTTTATGGTGTGACCCTTTAGGTTCTCCATATTAAACCGGCTATGAATAAATCAATTAGAACAATTCTAATCTTATTTAAATAAATAAATTAAACGATTAATTTATTTAAATAAATAATATTTATTCTACAATAGGGATAAAGCTCCTTAGCGATCAACGACTTTCCAGATAATATAGATTTCAACATTAATCATAAAAGAACCTTTGAGTTAATAGTTACTGTACAATTCAATCCTTCCACCATACAATGAATGTAAATTAGAAGTTACTGTCAAGTCTTATTTTATTTAATTATATGTATTTCGATTCCTAAATGCACAACTCCTAATGAATGTAAATTAGAAATTACTTTCTAATTTCATTCCACCTTGGCCAAGGATTCCTGGGTTGTCATTTATCGAATCACATAGAACATTTCTCTTCTTTTACTAGAAGTGGCAGAGTCTTTATTGATCATTCATTATCGCCATATATAACTTATTACACCCAAGCATACCCTTTGATATACCCTAAAGGTCTTAATGAATAAGTCATAGTGTAATTCATTATATATAAGATACTATGATGATCTCAAGTCTAAGGATCATTTGTACTATCACTACAGGAATTCCTATTGACAGGGAAGTAAAACTTCATTAGGTATTCCTTAGCGAGTCACGTTCAGTGAACTTATTCTCCAATAAGCACCTACATACTTGCTGTAGTGTCTCCACACAAATGATCATGAGATCAATCATTCTCATCCAATGAGCAAGCAACGTATGTATCAATCTATCCAGATTCACTAATCCCCTTTTTAGTAATCCATCGATTGAGAATATTTTAGTTTTAAGCTATCTAAGAATTTAGATCTCATTAGCATGATCTCATCATGATTCTAAAAGCATTACTTAAAATTATGAGTTTATCACATATTATTAAAACAACACCATGTTGATAATAAATGCCTTTAATAAATAATTCTTTTATTAATAAACAAATAAGATTGGTTACAAAGTATATGCTTTATCATCATATATGATTGGCTTGTATGCATACTACTTTCAATCTCCCACTTGCACTAAAGCCAATCATCGTGGTATCTCATACTCGTCTTCTCTAAGTGACGATCAAACTGATGTTGTGTTAACGCTTTAGTAAAGGGATATGCAATATTATCTTGAGAGTCAACACGCTCCAGGGTGACAACAATCTATATATGGATTGAAGCAAGCTTCTCGTAGGTGGAACTCCATAAATGATGTCTGCTCCAGTCTTTCTTTTAAAGACCCATTTACACCCAATAGGCTTAATGCCTTCAGGTGGTGAAACCAAAGTCTATACTTGGTTTTCATACATGGAGTCCATCCCGGATTTCTTGGCTTCTTGCCACTTCTCTGAGTCTTTACTATTTATAGCCTATTCATAATTCAAAGGATCATCATCATCTATGATGCATACCTCATCGTCATCCTCTATAACAAGTCCATACCTATCAGGTATCTTCAGTAATCTTCTTGATTTACGAATAGGGTGTGATACAGAAAGAATCTCTACTTGGTTAGGTGCCTCACTTTGATCTGTAGTATTTTATGGTTCTTGAACCTCTTCAAGATATATCTTTCTCCCACTGACCCCTTCAAGGATAAACTCTTTTTCCAAGAAGGCAATATGTTTCGCAACAAACACCTTTTGATCAGTTGGATGATAGAAATAATACCCCGATATTTTTTTAGGGTATCCCACAAATCTATATTTGTCAGATCTAGTTTGTAGCTTATCGTTTTCAAACTTTTTGACATAAGCTGGACAACCCCAAGTCTTAACATGCTTAAGATTTGGTTTCCTCCCTGTCCATAAATCATATGGGGTCTTGGGGATGGATTTTGTAGGTACCTTGTTAAGTAGGTATGTAGCCGATTATAGGGCATATCCCCAGAAGGAAACTGAAAGGTCGGTAAAGCTCATCATGGATCGAACCATGTCCAATAATGTTCGATTTCTCCTTTCAGATACATCATTCATCTATGGCATCCCTGGTGGAGTCCATTGTGAGATTATACCATTTTCTTTAAGACAATTGAGAAACTCACCACTTAAGTATTCTCCGCCTCGATCAGATCGAAGAATCTTAATACTCTTACCAGTTTGCTTCTATACTTCACTTCTGAACTCTTTGAACTTTTCAAATGATTCAGATTTGTATTTCATTAAATACACATATCCAAATCTTGAGTGATCGTCAGTGAATGTAATAAAATAAGAATACCCTCCTCGTGCAGTCGTTGTCATAGGTCCACATACATCTGTGTGTACCAATGCTAACAACTCTGTAACTCTGTCTCCTTTTCTACTAAAAGGGGATTTAGTCATTTTTTCCATGAGACAAGATTCACAAGTTGGATATGATTCATAATCAGATAGCTCTAAGAGCCCATCTTTATACAACTTGGATAATATTGTTTCATTAATATGACCAAGTCTACAGTGCCACATATAGGTATAATTAACATCATCTCTTTTCCTTTTCTTAGTTTGTTCAATTTGAAGAATATTTTCATGCAAGTCAAGTATATAAAGTCCATTTCGTAAATTGCCAACACCATATAAAACATTATCATTACAAATAGAACAACTGTTGTTCTTTATTATAATATTAAAACCATCCATATCTAATACAGAGATAGAAATAATGTTTCTAATGATATTTGGAACAAAATAACAATTATTTAAATTAATGAACTTGCCCGTAGGCAGTGCTAAACAATAAGTCCCTACAGCTAATGCAGCAACCTTTGCTTCATTTCCCACTCGTAAGACGACCTCATCCTTGCTCAGCTTTCTACTTCTGACCAGTCCCTGCATATTATTACATATGTGAGAACCACAACCGGTATCTAATATCCAAGTAGAAGATTAACTTTCAGAAAAATTAATTTCAATCATAAACAAACCTTGATTAGGATTCGAAGCTTCTCCAAGCTTCTTCTGCTTTTGTTCTGCAAGATAATCCTTGCAGTTCCTCTTCCAGTGACTCGGCTTGTTGCAATGGAAGCAAATTCCTTTACTAGCTGGATTAGGTTTCTTTTGATCCTTCACTTTCGCATTTCCCTTAGCCTTTTTAGATTTCTTCTTTTGAGAAGATACCTTGGGCCTCTTCCTTTTCTTGGAAGAATCATCCACCATTAAGACATGATCCTTCTTGGATGGGAAGTGACCTTCAGCAGTTTTCAACATGTTAAGTATTTCAGGCAAGTTGACATCTAACTTTTTCATGTGAAAATTCACAACAAATTGTGAGAAGGTGTCCGGGAGTGACTGCAAGACTAAATCTTGACTCAACTCCCCATCCATGACGAACCCAAGCTGTCCAAGACGTTCAATCAGATTGATTGTCTTTAAGACATGAGTCTCAACGGTAGTACCCTCGGTCATCCAAGATCGGAAGAGCTCCTTAGATATTTCATATCTAGTAGTCCTACTTTGCTCACCATACAACTCTTGAAGGTGCAGTATGCTGACGCTGAAGCTCGTTACTCATGGATGCGAGCATAATACATTGAGTCACAGATGCATCATCTTGCAACTGTTTAAAAGTAGCAATCTCTTCCTCAGAGGCTGTCTCTGCAATTTTGTAGGTACGGGCGAATTTAGGACATTAGAAATCTTTTCAGCAGTGAGAACAATTCTCAGATTCCTTAACCAGTCCGTGTAATTCGGTCCGGTCAGTTTGTTAGCATCAAGTATGCTACGCAGTGAAATTAGTGAATGTGACATTTTCAAAATTCTGCATGTAAAAAGACAATATTTTAGCAAACATTCATTTAATTAATTACCAAAATAAATTAGGTCTTATTTTATATTGGTATCTCCTACTATTTTTTTCAAACTATATTACCCTCATTTATATAGTTCGGCAAAATCTAATTAAAGTTTTTGCTAGTGAGAATAAGGATCCCATTTTAAATATATATAGCCTTGTGGTGACACAACAAACTATATATAAATAAATAGGTAGATAACTCCTTGTCAATTACATTATCATGTAACTCCTTATGTTTTGCCTTTTAGATTATTTTGATCAAGTGGCGGCACATCCGAATCAAAATTATCTAAGTTAAGTTCAACCTAGCACTTCTATATATTCAAAAAAGAAAAATATTATCCTTGTGATGACACAACAAAATAATATTGTTCAATTTTCTTTATAAGCATCAAATGTGATAAATTAACATCTTAAATATTTAATAGTTGCCTTGTGGTGACACAACAAACTCATTAAATATTTAATACTCTATTAATTTTATCATGCTAGAAGGCGACGTTCGATATTCTAAATATCTTTGAACACTTAAGACTTAATATATTAAAACTTTGAGGAATTTGTTATTATTTGTCTCATCTTGTTTAGCGTGCATGCAAATATATGTATAAAATACGTGTCATATTATTAAACATGCGAAGCATGTTTGCATAATATATAATATATATAAAACTAGCATGCACATATAGAATATTATATTCTATCCGGATTGATTATGAACTTTTATTCTAGTTTGGTTCACTAGAGCCACCAAGTGAACCAAAAGGTCAAATCCTAGGGTGCAAGAATAAACATTTAAATATAACTATTACATTTAAATCCGAGCACCATTACAAACGGGTCTTCGAGCGCTCCTTTCTCCTTGATCTCCGGTTCTTCAAAAAAAAAATTTCTAACTAATCCTATTACATTAAACTATTTAATTTAAATAGAAACCTTAATCAGCAGTCAATGGGAAGTACATAAGAAAGAGATAGAATTTATATCAAGAAAAAAACTAGAAAAGACGAGATACACAGACTCCATTTAATAAAATCCATTCATTCAAACATCCAACCAAAATAAATCCAATTACATTGGTCAATAGTCCATAAGCAATCACATTTATTATCATACATATCGTCATATCTATCAATAAATAAAATTATTCCATATATATATGAATATCATTTAATGGGCATTTTTAAATTGCATGAAATCCAATTTCAAGATTAAAATAAACTCTTTATTTTAATTATAAAAGTATTAAGAATATTGTGTGTGTGTGTGTGTGTGTGTGTATATATATATATATATATATATATATATATATATAATCGTAATGTGATGACTAGATTTCATATGATAATATATATTTGATTTGGCTATTTAAAAAATGTGGCCCATGACCAGGCGAATCTATGAATCTATCAATTAGTGTGCCTCAATTAAAAAACTATGAAAACTTGATATATTTCATGTTTTCTTTAAATAGATTAAGCAGTATATATATATATATATATATATATATATATATATATATATATATATATATATATATATATAAGTAAAAGACCAGTCACTGAGAGACATTATATCCATGCCAAATCAAATTCCACGGATGTAAAATAGCCATCACGAATGGATCAATAAATTCGTCAATTTATAACATTCTTCACGAATGGATTTTGTTTTTCATAAAAAAATAAATAATTTTATACAACAAATTATGCCCAATAAATTATTCTAAATATATATTCATATATATATGGAATCAAAAAAATTAATAATTCGCATAAAGTTTGGCTCTGATACAACTGTAAGGTTTTGTGAAAATCAAAGTAGCAATCAAATTGCAAAAATAGCGGAAGCAAAATAAAATTAGATTTTAAAATTTTTCACAAATCAATTACCCGGATCATCCTTTATGCATATTATTAATTAAAACGTAGAACAAGAAATTATAAAATCATACACTTGTAGATACGAGCTTCCACAAGTACGAATTCACCTCTTACTTCTCTGTGATCTCTTTAAATCTCTGGGTAGATTCCTTCCTTTGATCAATGTTAGCCACCCAAGTGTATGGCCTCTAGAGCTGATCCACAAAGGAAGAACAATTTTCAAGAAGAATGGTGTATTGGCTCAAACCCTAGTTTTTCCTATCTCAATAGAAAAAGGGGGTGTATTCTCCAACTATTGAAATTATGTATCTTTGATATCTGATATAAGACTCCTCTTATAAAGATATCAGGTAACTCTATTTAATTAAAATAAGATATTATTTATTTAATTAAACTCTTTTAATTAAATGGACTCCCTAATCTTATTAGGGATAATTAATTAAACTCCTTTAACTAATTTTCCCCCCAAATCCTATTAGGAATAAATGAGAGTACTTATATTAAATTAATTTCTAAACTCTTTTAGAAATTAAAAGTAATAATAATTATAATAATATTAATAAGACTCCTCTTATTAATTTATATTTAATATTTCTAAAATAATAAATAATAAATATTAAGCTATTTAATTTATTCTATCACCATAGATTAAATTAAATATATTTAACATATTATTATGATTATGCCATTAACTTCTTAAATAATTATTATTCCTTTTATGGTGTGACCCTTTAGGTTCTCCATATTAAACCGATTGTGAATAAATCAATTAGAACAATTCTAATATTATTTAAATAGTTAAATTAAACGATTAATTTATTTAAATGAATAATATTTATTCCACAATAGGGATAAGCCTCCCTAGCGATCAACGACTTTTCAGATAATATAGATTTCAACATTAATCATAAAAAAACTTTTGAGTTAATAGTTACTGTACAATTTAATCCTTCCACCATACAATGTCCCAATTAAATATAAGACATAGAATTTTGTTAAGTATTATTTTATTTAATTATATGTATTTCGATTTCTAAATGCACAACTCCTAATGAATGTAAATTAGAAAGTAGTTTCTAATTTCATTCCACCTTGGCCAAGAATTCCTGGGTTGTCATTTATCGAATCACATAGGACATTTTCCTTCTTTTACTAGAAGTGGTAGATTCTTTATTGATCATTCATTATCTCCATATATAACTTATTACACCCAAGCATACCCTTTGATATACCCTAAAGGTCTTAAGAAATAAGTCAAAGTGTAATTCATTATATTTAAAATACTATGATTTTCTCAAGTCTAAGGATCATTTGTACTACTGTCACTACAGGAATTCCTATTGACAGACAAGTAAAACTCCATTAGGTATTCCTTAGCGATTCACGTTAAGTGAACTTAATCTTCAATAAGCACCTACTTATTTGCTTTAGTGTCTCTACACAAACGATCATGAGACCAATTATTCTCATCCAATGAGCAAGCAACATATGTATCAATCTATCCGGATTCACTAATCCCCTTTTTAGTAATCCATCGATTGAGAATATTTTAGTTTTAAGCTATCTAAGAATTTAGATCTCATTAGCATGATCTCATCATGATTCTAAAAGCATTACTTAAAACTATGGGTTTATCACATATTATTAAAATAGCACCATGTTGATAATAAATGCCTTTAATAAATAATTCTTTTATTAATAAATAAATAAGATTGATTACAAAGTATATACTTTATCATCATACATGATTGGCTTGTATGCATACTACTTTCAAAAACATCATGCAGAAGGATATGACTTGGTGGATACAATGGCTGCCAATAATTACCAATGGCCCAATGATAGGTACGCACCTAGGAGAGTGGCAGGAGTGTATGAGGTTGATTCAGTCACGACATTAACTGCTCTGGTTGCTGCGCTAACCAAAAAACTTGACACCATGAGTGTACAATTAGTGAAATATGTGCAAAGTGTCGTGGTGCCATATGAACTATGTACAGGTAGCCACCTGACTGATCAGTGTGCCATAAGCCCTAAATCAGTTCAATTTGTTTCAAACTACGGGCGACAGTAAAATTTCAATTTCCCCACTCACTACCATCCTAGACTGAGAAATCATCCAATTTTCTCCTGGAGCAACACTAATAGCAACCAAGCATAACCATCTACCACCATACCAAATTATTTAAATCCTCCTAGTTTCCAAGCTCAGAATCAATAACACCAACAGCCACAAAGTTCTTACCAACCCCCACCTCGGTAGGAAAGAAAACCCAGTTTGGAAGATCTCTTTTCGAGAGATATTGCTCAAAATGAAACTAGGAGCAATAATCAAGAGGCATCCATCCGGAGCCTAGAAGTCCAAATGGGATAATTGGCAACTGCTTTGAACAGTCGTCCTCAAGGCACATTGTCAAGTGACACTGAAGTCAACCCAAAATGGGATGGCAAGGAGCAGTGCAAAGCTGTCACACTCCGGAGTGGAAGTAAAGTAAGTGAAACTGGTGGAGAAACTTCAATAATGCAAGAGAAAGTGATTGAAGACGAGCCAAATATGTAGTAAATTAGTGATAAGTCTGGGGGAGAAGAGAATGCATGGGATGAACCTATAAAACCAACCTTTATAGTGAGCAAGTCTAGTCCTCCTATCCAACAGTTACCATTTCCCCAGCGCATGTAAAAACAGAAGCTCGATAAATAATTTTCTAAGTTTTTAGAAGTGTTTAACAAGCTTCATATCAATATTCTATTTGCAGAGGCGTTGGAGCAAATGCCTAGATATGTAAAATTTATGAAGGACATCTTGTCCAAAAAGAGGAAGATGGGAGATTACGAGATAGTGGCACTAATGTAAGAATGTAGTGCAATTTTACAAAACAAGCTTCCACCAAAGCTGAAGGATCCTAGGAGTTTCACTATACCGTGTACAATAGGGGATCAGTTCATCGGTAAATCCCTGTGTGATTTGGGAGCGAGTATTAATCTAATGCCTCTGTCTATCTATAAAAAAGTTGGGGTTAAGTGAGGCCAAACCTACTAGTGTGACCCTGCAACTAGCTAACAGGTCTCTTACTTACCCGAAAGGGATCGTGGAAGATGTGCTTGTCAAGGTGGATAAGTTCATTTTCCCTATCGATTTTATTGACCTGGACTTCGAGGAGGATATGGAGGTCCCGAATATCTTAGGCAGACCATTCCTGGCAACGGGAAGGACACTAATAGATGTGCAAAATGGGGAATTGACTATGAGTGTTCAGGACCAGGAGGTAACATTCAATGTATTCAGGTCCATGAAGTATCCCAGTGCCTCAGAAGAATGCTTCAAGATTAATGTGATTGACAAATCGGTGCGGGAAATATTTTTTGAAACTTGCATGTCGGACTCACTTGAGGCTACTTTGACAGATGCTGGTAATATGGAAGAGCTTACTCATCTTGAGTGTGCTAAGTGGTTAGATGCACCCCAGAGATCAAAAATAGTTCCAACGACAGTTTGAATCTCTAAATGACCAAGAAGCATCCACTTCCAAGTCATAGCCCTCAATCATAGAATCGTCTATCCTTGATATCAAGCCCTTGCCAAACCATTTGAGGTATGCCTATTTAGGGGATTCATCCACCCTACCAGTTATTATTTCTGCATCTTTAGATGAGGCTCAGCAAGAGAAGCTACTTTAAGTTCTCTAACAGTATAAAACATCCTTGGGGTGTTCTATCACGGATATAAAATGTATCAGTCCATCTTTCTACATGCATAAAATTCTACTCGAAGAGGGGTCTAAGCCTTCTATCGAGCATCAACGGCGATTGAACCCTATTATGAAGGAGGTGGTTCGTAAAGAAATAATTAAATTATTGGACGCAGGCATTATCTACCCCATCTCAAATAGTCTCTGGGTTAGTCCTATCCAATGCGTACCAAAGAAGGGCAGCATGACAGTAGTGTCAAACGAGAATAATGAGCTTATTCCTACCAGGACGGTTACTGGATGGAGGGTATGCATGGACTATAGGAAATAAGTCCACTCAGAAAGATCATTTCCCTCTGCCATTCATTGTCCAGATGCTTGACAGACTCGCTGGGCATAAATTCTACTGTCTCCTTGACGGATACTCTGGCTAAAACCAAATTGCTATAGCACCCAAAGATCAGGAAAAAACTACATTTACATGTTCGTACAAGACTTATTCCTTTTGAAAAATATCTTTCGGGTTATTAAATGCTCCTGCAATGTTTTAGCATTGCATAATATCCATCTTTTTCGATATAGTACAACAAACCCTCGAGGTCTTCATGGATGGTTTTTCTATCTTTGGGAGTTCTTTCGAAAACTGTCTACAAAATTTGACTGTCATCCTAAAAAGATGTGTAGAGACAAACCTAGTGTTGAATTGGGAGAAATTCCACTTCATGGTAAGAGAGGGCATTATTTTGGGGGACATGGTATCTGCTTGCGGGATAGAGGTAGACAGAGCTAAAATTGATGTTATTGATCATCATCAGTGAAAGGGGTAAAGAGTTTTCTGGGGCATGCGGGATTCTACAGACGCTTCATCCAAGACTTCTGGAAAATTACCAAGCCGCTTTGTAGCTTATTGGAAAAGGACATGTCTTTCAAGTTTAACGAAGCCTGCCTAAGAGTGTTTAAATTATTAAAGGAAAGACTCATCTCAACTCCTATAGTAGTGGCTCCAGACTGGACCTTTTCGTTTGAACTTATGTGTGATGCTAGTGATTTTTCTATTAGAGCAGTGTTGGGACAAAGGAGGGATAATGTGTTTCACATAATCTACTATGCCGGTAAAACCTTGACCGATGCTCAGCTTAACTACACTACAACTGAGAAAGAGCTTCTGCCAGTAGTATATGCCTTTGATAAGTTTTGCTCATATCTTATCGGAACCAAGGTTATCGTTTACACTGTCCATTTTGTGATCAAATATCTTATCTCAAAGAAAGATGTTATGCCAAGGTTGATTATATGGGTCCTTCTCCTCTAGGAATTTGATTTGGAGATTCGCGATAAAAAAGGAACTAAAAACTAAGTCGCGGATCACTTATCGAGATTAAAAAACCCAACTCATTCGGGGGATGGTGAGACAGATATCAATGACTACGTCCCGGATGAGCAGCTGTATGTTGTTCAAAGAGTAGCATCGTGGTATGCAGACTTTGCAAATTTTATCGCTTGTAATGTGCTGCCCCCTAACATGAGCTATCAAGAGATGAAGAAATTCCTAAATGATGCGAAGCATTATCTGTGGGATGATTCATTCTTGTTAAAATGATGTGCAGACCAAATTCTGTGTAGATGTCTACTTGAGGAAGAAATTCAGGGTGTGCTCCATTACTGTTATTCCTCGAACTACAGAGGGCATTTTGGTGGGCAACGAACAACTATAAAGGTGCTCCAATCTAGTTTCTACTGGCCAACTTTGTTTAAAGATGTTCATCTTTATGTATTGCGTTGCGATAATTGCCAAAGGGTAGGAACCATTTCCAAAAGGCATGAAATGCCTCTACAAAATATTCTGGAGGTAGAACTGTTCGATGTTTGGGGAATAGATTTCATGGGCCCATTTTTTTCCTCGTACAACAATCTCTATATACTAGTCACTTTGGACTATGTCTCTAAGTGGGTGGAAGCCATTGCCTTGCCTACTAATGACGCTAAGGTCGTGTTGAATTTCTTGAGAAATAATATATTCACCCGATTTGGCATGCCTCGGGCAATAATTAGTTACGAGGGGTCACATTTCTGCAATAAGTATTTTGAATCCCTTTTTGCTAAATATGGGTATCCCATAAAATTTCCACCGCCTATCATCCGCAAACAAATGGGCAAGCAGAGGTATCAAATAGGGAAGTCAAGCGCATTCTAGAGAAGATTGTGAACCCTAACAGGAAGGATTGGTCCAAAAAGCTGGATGATGCCTTATGGGCATACCACACTATCTACAAGACGCCTATTAGAATGTCTTCGTATAGGCTTGTGTATGGTAAGGCATGTCATCTCCTAGTCCAATTGGAGAACAATGCTTATTGGGCGATTCAAAAGCTAAATTTCGATTTGGATACATCAAGTGAGAAGATATTGTTATAACTGAACGAATCAGAAGAGTTTCGGCTTCAAGCATATGAAAACGCTAAGTTGTACAAATGATAGGTTTTATACCTACTTATTGGTCACCTACTTACTGGAATTTTGCAAAACTTAGTATTTTTTGTATGTTTTTATTGCTAGTTGTGTTTGTTTTGTAGTGTGCATAGTTGAAACTCCTAAGGCATCGTATGACATGGTGATGGCATAGAAATGGCATAGTGGCGAGCAATGGCTAGGATGGAGGAAGTAGATGAGCTCAAGAAGGTGAGGAGGACAGCTATAGGGGCTTTGATGTGGCCAAATGAAGAAGTAAGAAGTGAAGAAAAGAAGAAGAAGCAAGTAGCAAAGCATCAGCATAATACATCATCCAGCACCAGCGCGCCCGCGCTGCCCTATAGGAAAGACACGGTGCGCCAGCACTAGAAGGATACCAAAAGCAGACGAGGCCAGCGCGCGGCCGCGCCCAATTAGTAAAGGGAAACGGCGCGCCTGCGCCAGGGACTCGACGAAACAATGATCAGCGTGCCCTCGCCCAAATTCTATTGTGATACCGCGCGGTCGTGCCAGTCAAGCTTATATTAAAAGGTTGACTTTCCATTTATAATATTGAGCGTGTTTGCTAATTTTAGATATATTTGTTGCTTTAAAAAGATGATCATGATAAGATATTACTACTATTATTAGGGTTTCATAGTCCAGGGAGATTTCATAGCCTTTCTCTACTAATTTGGGCTCCTCTCTCTAGATTGATCGATTGTAAAGACTGGGTTTTAATTTTTGTAGACACTCGAAATTTTCTGCACACATGTTACTGACATTGCAGGAAGGCATATTCGTCTTTTAAAGATAACCCTGGAAGACAGTTCACATCTAGTTCAGATACTACCGGAAGTTCAGTTTCAACCACAGAACACACACTGGGAGTAACAGCCTCAACCCCGAAACACACACCGGGAGTAACAGTTCCAAACTCAGCGATGACACCGAGGCCTGCAGTTCCAATACCGGAACACACTCTGGAGAAGACCGATTCATCCCAGAGATAACCCCGAGATGTTCCAGTCTCAGTCCCAAGCATGGGAGGAGCTACCAACCTTGGCGATAACCCCAAGGAATGCAGTTCCAGCGATAACCCCGGAAATGCTTGTTTTAAATATAATCAGCTTCAATCTCGGCGCTTACAACGAGATAGTTAGTACCAACCCGGAGATAACACCAGGAGGACAGGCACACCTCAGAGATTACACTGAGGACCTTCAACACTTGCAGCAGTCCAATCTCAATGATAACTCTGAGCAACGTCTACTTTATCAGCCCAACCGGCGATAACCTCGGTGAGGGGTAAAGTCGTCATCTCGCCACCATAACGCCACACCGTACCATCTCAATGCTTTGATACATACACAATGTCCCACAAAAGCCAAGGAAAACCAATTCCGAGTGACTATTGCGTAGGATAACGGATAGTGTGATGCCCCCAAATTTGGGTACTTGAAACCCGAACTTGGTGCTTCATGATACCATTTCTATGCGCGGAAAATACTAATCATAATATTAATAACAATAATATTGATACCAAATTTAATTTACATATGCATCAAAGTTTAAATCCCAGGTACGAGACCTTTAAACATTCATTATATCATAGATAATATGTATCATTGTCTTAATAAACTATAACTATTTCATAGAATATTATAAATCTCATTCGAACAACTTTCCTTTCCCCTTGTTCTTGCCTGAGCCTTTGGGTTGATCATACTTAACTGAAAATATTTAATTTAAGCAAGAGTGAGCATTTAAGTGCCCAGTAAGTAATAACAATTATAAACATTAGCTGAAAGGTTTAAATGTTTTCTTTGTACTACCCTTCTACAACAAGTCAATAGTTGTGAAGTAATCTGAACCAATAATAATAACATAACAACTCTCTATAAAATTTTTGAAACTACGTATTGACTATAAATAGGGTTAAGATAACATAATATGAACATTATTTTCTATTTTTGAAAAGGTTAAACAGAAATTCATTTACAATCCGTCATAACTTACGGGCACGGGGGTGATCAACCTGTTATGCCCTGTATTGATCAATACTACATGTAAGAATGATGTTATCGTTCACTCTGTCCGCCTTAGGCGCATAAAAGTTTTCTCGTGTTCGGAATGTTCATACTTAGTCGAGAATCCGAACCAAAACAATTTGATTGGATACAAAAAGGTTTTATCATATTCAACTATGTTTCTAAATCTGTGTCTAGCTGATCAAATAGCTTCGACGACTCTTTGTTATTGTATACATACTGGTATCAATAGGTATATATATATATATATATATATATATATATATATATATATATATATATATATTAACATGTAATTAAATACAATGATTATCTAAGTGGGGACACTTGAATAACCATATTTAGAAATTAACGAACAAAATATATACATTTGAATTACAATATAGTATCATGTTGATAATCAATGATCAGATATAACATATATAACAATAGGGTTAATAATCTGGTAATAATAATAATATAATTCTGAAACTTCTTACACATGTGCATTGCATAAAAAAAAAAGCAAAGGTAGGATACTTGCACAATGTAAAGAGTAGTTCAGATACTTGCCTGAGCTGCTGCTTACAATAACGCAACTTAGATTAATCTTTTATATCGAAACCTATCATTAATAAGAACATTTTACTGATTAGAATTATATCGTAACACATAATACTGCTTATTGCAGTCAGCACATAACCTAATCACATTGTCACATATGTTTAACAACTATTGAATCACAACTAAACACTTATCGAGTTCAATTATATAAGTCTAGATCAATTTCTGAAGTATTTCGGTGTACCGACGACATTATCGGGTAATTATCGAGCCTAAGACTCTATCGTGTAGTTCAATAGTAGTTTAGATATTTTAAATATCAGTCATATTATTTTTAATAGCCTTATAATAATTTTTAAATATTTAATATAATTTATCATAATTTTTCAAATACTGGAATCATTAATAAATGATTTAAATCTTAAACAATTCTATTATCATTAATATTTAATTAATATTAAACTATTAATGAAACCATTGCCAAAATATTAAAGTTATTTATAATAACTCAAAATATTTTTAAAGTATTAATATTACCCTTAAATAATTTTTAAAACATTTAAAATCATTTTTAAATAATTACCGTTAATATTAGAATATTAATTTATTATTTATCAAAATATTAAAAGTCATTGATTATAACTTAAAATATTTTTAATTCATTTATATCCTTGTTAAATAATTTTTAAATTAATAAAACTATTTTAAAACTATTTATTTAATATAAATCATTAAATAAATCTAATATCCTTAATATTACATTATTATCATTAATATTGAGTTATTAATGAAATTATCCTTTAAATATTAAAAGTTATGTTTTATAACTTAAAATATCTTTAAACATTTTGTTTTCATTTAAAATGATTTTTCTAATATTAAAATTATTTCTAAATTACTTTATTTAATATAATTATTAACTAAATCTAATATCCTTAATATTAAAATATTAAAAATTTTCATGACAAAATATCAAAAGTTATATTTTATAACTTAAAATATTTTTATAACCTTTAAATCATTTTTATATAAATTTTAAATTATTTATTCTATTTTTATCATTTATTTAATACATTTATTAAGTAACTTAATTATCACTAATATTTAATTTATTAATGAAATTTATCACAAAATAATAAAAGATATAGAAAATAACTTAAAATAACTTCTTCTACGATAATATATTTTTAAATGATTTATCATGTATTAAAATCATTTTTAAATAATTTATTTAATATTACAGTTAAATAAATTAATTATCTTTTATATTCCAAAAATATTAAATATTTATAAAATATACTTAAAATAATTAAAAACTAATTTTCGGACTTTAAAATAATTTTTAATAATTTATTTGTATTTTTAATAATTAAAAACTAATTTTTTTCTATTTATTTAATTAAAATAATTAATTTAATAAATAAACTGTCGCTAAAGGTACATTACGCGACAAAACTGTCGCTAATGGTGTTCTTCACCAAACCCAGAACACGAATGTCAGTGAACGAGTGACCAGGTTTGACCACGAATCATGTACTGTGTATTGAGTTTCTGGGCCAAGTTAAACCTTGATCGTGTACCTGAAGTGTAACATTACAGTAACAAACCATCATCTAGGTCGTACAACAAACACACAAGGAGATCTGGGCTTACCAACACACTGTCAGAGTGTTTCTGGGTTTTCTCAGAAACCCAGAAGTTCGAGTTCCTAGTTTCATGCTCGATTTAATTAAGGCTCCAGCCTTGTTTCATGTGATATAATGGTTCATACGTATAGAGTACATGACAAGGAACAATAATATATCATGATATCAGCATAACCTCAATACAATAAAGATAAATGGGTCGGCCAAAGTACCCTCCCTAGAACTGTTCTTGAACATTTCTGGGTTTCCCATAAATGTTCTTAAGCAGTTTCGGCTACCTAAGTTTGACCATCTCTAGATTTGATTCTGTTACGGATCTATGTGATATAAAGGCTTTAACATGCAGTCTTCATGCCAGTCTACAACTACAAAACAACAACATGGCAAAAAAAACTTAAACATAGCAAGATCCAAGCTCTGCAAAAACACTGTCAGAGGTTTCTGGGCAGAATCGGGGTTTCAAGAACAGTCGGTCAATGCCGATCAACCCACTTTGACCTTAAATAACTTTTAATCTACAACAGATATGGACCTAATTCAAGTTGCATATTAAAGATCTCTTAACAGACTACAAGTACGAACTTTCAAAACACAAAAAACACATAACAGACTGAGATCTATGGGACCTGACATTCATTGTCAGACCCTTATTTTCAAAAAAAATCAGATTTGGAAAATCATCAAATCTAAGCCTCTAGATGGTATGGATCTAACATCTAACAACCTAGATCACTGATTAACAACCCATACAACATAACACAAAAAAAATACATCTAACATACGATCAAAAGATTTTCAAATTTTAGGGTTTGCACCTTTTCTAAGTTTTGATCTTTGATTCTGTTCTCCTGATCTATTACTGGTAATCATGGGGCTTGCTTAGGGGACTGATATGCCTTGTATTTTCAGAGGTTTGGGAGAGAGAAAAATTGTTTAGGAGTTAGATAGCCAAATGAGAAATTTTTAGTAGCTTTCTCTCTCTTAATCTATGCAAATGAATTGATGCAATGAACTTGTATGCTAGTAGCTGATCATGTGCTGGTGATGTAGCTCACAACTAGGTAGTGTAGGGTGGCTGGCCAAGATTTGAAAAGATTTGGCTAGCAATAATACGCCAAATGGGATAAAAAGGGCAAAATGGTAATTTTTCTTATAATCTCAAGGGTATTCTTGTCCAAGGTACTTGAATCTAGGGTTTAATCAATAGATTTAAATATTAAGGTTTCCCAAATAATTTTTAGGGTTTGAAAAATTAAAATTAAAGGGTAATAAAATTGTAATTAAACACACTAATTTAAAATTAGGGTTTTAATAGAAATTAGGGTTTAAATAGTAGGGTTCCCTAATATTATTAGGGTTCTCAAATTAACAATTAGGGTTTTTTTAATTAACAAATTAGGGTTTCTAATTTAATTTAGGGTTTTTCAAATATAAATTAGGTTTTTCCTAATTAACATAAATTCTATAATACGAAACATAATTCACATAACACAATTTCTGAACGATCTTAAACTCTAGTTTAAGTTTCCAATTATGGTTTATGACAGTAATACAAGGGTTTGTCGTGATACACCATAATTGACTAACCATTAACAATCTACACATATACAGTATATATTTATAGCACTAAAAAATCAAAATACAATTTATATTATATTATTATTCTCATCCTTTGAATAAAAATCCAAATTTAGGGTTTGGATTCCATATCTGATTTATCTTTCATATATAACATTAATAATTAAGTTAAAATAATTAACTTAATAATCTGAACTAAAATTCATATAATAAAATAATAATTATAATAATTTTAATAATCATTTCCTATATTATTTAAATAATATAAAAATCATATTTTCATGGAAAATAATTAATAAAGACATTTCTGCTATAAAATTAATTATTATAAGTATATACTTTATAATGATCAATAATTCTAAAATAAAATTATTTAAAATCATTCATATAATAAATAAATTTTAAGTATCACATATTTACACACACACTACTTCCCATATATTCCCATCTTTAAAATAATAATAATAAAAAATTTATATGCAAATTTTTTTATTTATTTACATAGAAAATATCGGGTTATTACAGATAGAATTTGAAGTTGAAGACCGGAGGGCATCTCCCCATCTTCATGACTTCGTACAACCTTTAATCCCATTGCATTGCACAACTCTCGACAACGGCGGTCCGAAATAGGTCCTATATACCTTAGTCGGATGCCTGGATTGCAATTCTGAAAGTTCGAGCGGATATCACATTGCATGCGTGCACGTACTTTGAGACGGCGGGACCCGCGAAGCCCGGGCCACCTCGGGCAGCCTTTGGTACACTTGCGGCCCAGTCGCAGGTACACCTGCGGCTCCACCCTCTATAAATAGAGGGCTTGGGGTGGCAATTTTAAAAAAGGAGACGGCGAGGAACCCCTGCCCAATTTGCTCTGTACTCACCCTATACTGAGTGCTTTCTCATTTTAAACACTTGTGAGCTTACATATAGCTATTTCTGTACCTATAGAAGCTAGTGTTTATCTACTTTAAAGATATAGAAGTCTTCTTTGGCAGCCCACTGTAAGCTTTCTCACACACTTTAAAGCCTTTCTGTTCATCTATGTACACACTATTTTTCAAGTTGAGAGTCGTGTCGCGTGTGTTTACCCGGACTTCGGTCCATAGTTTTATTTCAGTTTGTATGTATATATATATATATATATATATATATATATATATATATATATATATATATATATATATATGGACTAACATTATCGAGTTTTGCCTCGATTGAGCCTAGACTTCGGTTTGGAGCGTTTACTTGCTTTTGTATATATATATATACATTTATATATATGAACTGCGTGTCGAACTCTGTTCGATGAGCCTAGACTTCGGTCTGGAGCGTTTACTGCTTTATATATATATATATATATATATATATATATATATATATATATATATATATATATATATATATTAACTGTTGTCGGACTTTGTTCGATGAGCCTGGATTTTACATCCGGTGTGTTTACTGCTTCAATATATATATACTTATATATATTAACTGTTGTTGGACTTTGTCCGATGAGCCTGAATTTTATATCCGGTGCGTTTATCGCTTTTATATATATATTGTAAAACCCCAGATTTTATGAATAAAGATTTAATTTTTCGAAATATTTCTTTAAATATTATGGTGTGAATTTAAGATAATGTTATAGTTGTGGGTAGTATTTATAAATTTTGTAAAGTATGCAAGTTGTTGTATTATATTCAATTGGTCGGGGAATATTATTTTTGTCGGGGAATATTCGTACGACGGCACAATTATTGGTGGACCCCACAACGGAATTGTTGTCGGATTGAGAAAATGACAAAAATATTTTATGAAACTAACGGCGGAAGTTTTACCGTTAATACTGTTGAACTACTCGGTAGTAAAAGTACAGTAATACGTGTGGTTGCATAGTAGCATACGGTATTGATTATTAGGGCTTACGTGATTAGTCACTCAGTTTGATTCAATTATTATCTATTAATAATATGAATTATTTAGCGATAATGAAGTTTTGTTTTATTCGTATTATTAACGTAATAAAACAGAAACATCTTTTTATATAAAACAGAATACTTTATTAAAGTTATTCTACAAATAGAATATATTATATTTTATTTAAAAGATTTTTCTTTAAATATGGACCGTTAGATTAAAGTAAATCAATCTGAACCGTTCATGGATTAGTTACTATGCATTCCATTTTTCTATAAATAGAAGCTCATTCCTTCATTATTTTCTTACGAATTCACTGAACTCTAGAGAGAGAAACTATAGAGAGAAAGAAGAAATGTATTCTGCTACTTAACTACTTCTTTATTTCAGTTCTTCTTTAAAACGGTAAGGGATATTATTTGTTGTACCCGTAAGGGGTATTATTTCTTTTGTATTCATGAAGAGAACTTCTTTTATTCCATTATTTATTATTCTGTTGGAATAACTTGTATACGCGGTCTACCCTATACTTGGTGACATTCTTCTATTATTCTGTTGGAACATCCTGTCTGTGTGTTTTACACCGGACCTGGTTCCGTCTTTATTATTATTCTATTGGAACATCCTGTCTGTGTGTTTTACACCGGACCTAGTTCTGTCTTTATTATTATTCTGTTGGAACATCATGTCTGTGTGTTTTACACCGGACCTAGTTCCGTCTTTATTATTATTCTGTTGGAATATCCTGTCTGTGCATTTTACGCCGGACCTGGTTCTATTATTTATTCTTCTGTTGGAATAACCTGTCTGTGCGGTCTATCGCATGCATGGTGATTTCTTTTGTTATTTCATTCTTTATTATACTCAGTTGGTTAAAACTTTGACTTCTATACTCCATGAAATTAATGGAATATCTTTGATATTTGCGCTTTATCTAGTATCTTTTCATGGAAATATTCTTCTAAGAATTCTTGAATTTTACTCCACAAAGCAGTATCATATTGACAATTTGGACGTTGTTAATTCCTGGATAAATTAATTCTTGAACTTGTTTTATTGAATTCTTATGTCATTGTCATCATCCTCATGTTTATATTTTGTTGAAAGTCATCTATGGCCTGTAGTGCATAGATGGACTTGGTATGATTATGACCAGGGATTAATCGGTGTAATCATGATCGTAATATTACAAATGATGTGAAAAAAGTCCTCATTGGCCCGTAGTGCATTGATGGACAGTTTTTGGTATGATTATGGCTATGGATTCTCTTTGGCCGTAGTGCAGAGATGAATTATTTTATGGCATGATCAGGACCATTGATGAAAACATGATTATCTTTAGCCGTAGTGCATGGATAATTCGTGGTCGTGATACTAAAGAATATCCTTGGCCGTAGTGCAGGGGTGATTCGATGATGTGGATTATTTTTTAAGCTGAGTTCCAGCGATAAAAGTCATGAAAAACCGTTTAAATCATAAAAGATAATAGATTTTATTCTCTACTTGACTCTTTTAATGGATTGCTTGATCCGCTGCAGTTAAACTTGATGTTTATTATATTTTATCAGTTTAACACTGTTGAAGGCTAATGATAATTTATTTTGCATCATCTTAGTCATAATATTTCTTACTGGACTAGTTGAGCTCACCCTTTCCTTCACTGTTCTCTTCAGGAAATGAGAATATAGCTGGGACGAGTCGGGGAACGGAGTGATGGTCCAGAGGATAGCATTAGTAGTCCTCACTATTCTGTGAAATAGTGTGATAATAATTGTAATGAGGACTCCTTTTGAGTTTGTGTAATCTCTAGTAGACAGTATTTGTATTCAAACTCACAGTTTATGTTTTGTCGTATTGTACACGACAGTTGTATTAGTAAGTTGTATTTGAATTCTGTACCATGTATCTGGCGACCCAAGATGGGTGATGTATACCTAATTTTGGGGGCGTCACATATAATATATATATATATATATTTACATTTCGTCCAACCTGAAGTTTACTACGTGGTGGTTGATCGTTTTTACTGTTTTCTGTACATTTTGTCCCACCTAGTGTTTCCTCCATGGCGGTAGATAGCTTTTACAGCTTTATTTATATTTTTGATCCCCCATGGAGGTGCTTCGTGGTTGGTGATCATGTCTGTATATATATATATTTACAACTTTTATATATATACCTACTTACTGCGTTGATATCAATTGCGGCATCATGTGAGCCTAGGAATCATGTGATCACAGATTCAGTCCACTGAATCTAGATTCTGTTCCCGTGATGGACCTTTTCAGCTGTAAGCAGCTTGTAAATTTAACTATGATGTTTGGATCTCCTCAGATGGTTTTCATACCCAAGAGGTGTTCAGCACCTTTTTGTACATTATTTTCTTATAGATGCCTCGCATCTTGAAAATAAAATAAACCAAGCCGAACATTCAATAAAATGGGAGTGTAAAAGGTCTCAATTACTATTGAGCACTGAGTTTGAAAAACCTCTTTTTAAACATCACTGCCCTATCTTGCTAAAAAATGAATTTTTACATAAATTCAAACCCTGTGTATATAGGTGCAAACGAGGCCTCACACTACTTCCAAATAATAGCACATTAACCCACACACACACACACACACATTCATATAACAATTTTTTAAAAAGTGGCGGTCACCGTGGCAACACAGATGTCGGGGGGTGCCTAACACCTTCCCTATGCATAAGCAAGTCCTCGGACCCTAATTGAATCTCGGTTTCACCGACCCGTTTAGCAGTGTCACACCACTGGGACAATGTGCAAACCTTTTTTCAGTTGTGTTGGTACAACCAGTTAAAAAACCAACTGGCGTTAGACAAGTTGTTTATCAATAATGCATGGTTCACTTATAATATCAACTGTATTACTTGGGATGTCAAATATGATAACTAGTGCTAAATTCAATTTTAATTCAGTTGTTATGTACTTATGTAACATGTTAAGCAGCATATTATATTCTTTAGGTTTGCTTAGTTTTCAAGAAGGCTGTGAGATTTGAATTAGTTGTGGTTTGTACTTCTATGTTTAGGACATGAGATTCATACCTTACTTTACCTTTTAGTCTATGTTTGGAACTTGAAAGCACGAGGGAAGGTAAAATAAAATGGATGTAGTTGGATGTATAGGCTCATGTTATCTTCTGACTGCTGCAGTGAATTTTGACTGTGAACAAGATGGACAGGTGTTTCCTAGAGCTGCAGGTTGACAGTGAGTAGGCTTACCAAACATTTCAAAGAGTTATTGAAAATGCAAATGTCATCATGGCAAACTACGAGGATCCCCTCCACGGTGATGTTCAGGTTTACCTAGAGAAAGGTACTATTGCTTTCTGTGTCACCTGTTGGGCTGCCAAATTTCAAAATATGTCCCATTCAAATACTGATAACTCTAAATGCATGCAAGTTTTTTGCTTTAATGATCTAATCAGTTCCATGGTGATTAGTATTTTATTCATCTTTGTCTAGACGACTCTTTATTGGATTATTATTGCAATACTTATTACATGTGCAGTTTTAAGGTTTGTCATCCCCTGAGCAGCAAGCATTTAGTAATTGGCATTTGGGTCAACTAACATAGATTACCTTATACACAAGAAAACTAAATATGTAGCTATTAAGCTAATATAGCAGACAAATACTCTTATCAACTACAACTAACTAAGTTTTTAACTATATGCAGGCATATGATGGCATGATTGTTTGCGAACATTCATGATTCATGCACAGTTGAAGGAGAACCTAGGCTTTTTTGCACATGCTTAGGTATTAGCTTAATTTTATGGATAGTTTGGTTTATTTTGTGGATGTAATCAAATTCACAATTCAATATAGTAATAATTTATATTGAAAAGTGAATTTGAGATGTATATATGGATAGTTTGGTATATATTTTGTGGATGTAGTAATTTAAAACTGTAAACGAATGGTATTATTGGGATGTATTTTGAATGGTTGATACATTTTAGCTTTAAATTTAAATGAAAATTTAGACCTTTTAGCTATATATCATGGCATTAGCATATTGCAGGTGCATTGGTATTATAGGTAAACCACAACCTTTCTTTTATCTTTTTCTTTTTTATCTACAACATTTTAAAAATGTTGTATATTTTTATAAATTACAACATTTTTAATCCAGAAAACGTTGTGGAATCATACATTCTACAACATTTTCAAGCATCTACTAATTTATGGAAAACAAATCTACAACGTTTTTTTCTTAAAAAACGTTGTATAATGTGTCTAACTACAACGTTTTAAAAACGTTGTGTAAGGGTGTCAAATAGATGACACCCTTAACCACGACGTTTTTCTAATTGAAACTATAACGTTTTTCCAGGTTATCTATTTACTGTTTTGTAATACTAGATATACTAACTCATATCATGACCAAACAACAACATAACAGAGAGATCAAAGCCTCCAAATATCATGTCAGAGCCTGTTCTTCATTTCTGGATTTTCTAGAAATGGACAACACGAAGGTGCTACCTTGGATCCTTGTAACATGCAACCTGAGCTTGATTTGTGTGATATGAATGCTCACACTTGTAGTCCAGATATCAGAGTATAATATCATAACACTAAATCAACTTAAACACATCACCAACGCGAGAACTGGGCCGGTCAACGTAGGCCAAAAAAATTGTTCTTGAACATTTCTAGGTTTTCTAGAAATGTTATTGAGCAGTTTGGTCAACCTATGTTTGACCCTTAATAACTTTGATTCTACAGTTAATCTAGGTGATCGTATAGCATGTACTTGTAGTTCATATACCCCTCTACAACAACAAACCAACAACATGACCAAAATAACAAATCACAACAAGATCTAGCGCCTGCAAAACGTTGTCATACCCTTTTTGGGTTTCTGGGCTGTCCAGAAATCAGATGGTCATGGTCGGTCAACAACCTTTAACTCTTAATAACGTGCAATATATACATGATCTGGGTTTCATTCAAGTTCCAGATCAAAGTCCACATAACATACTACAAGTTCAAACATTTAAAACACCAAAAATATTAACAGAGACAGATCTAGAAGACCTAACATTTGACTGTCAGACACAATATTTCCAATTTTCTAGATTTCTAAAAACTTCAATTTCGAGCACTTTGATGTTATGGATCTGGGATTTAACAACCCAGATCACTAAATGACATCCTATTACACAACTTTAACCAACAAATTATAACATATAACATAAAATCACATGTTTTCTAAAATTTAGGATTTTATACCTTTTCTAGCGTTGATCTAGATTCTGCCTTCTTGATTCTGTTATTGGCTTGCTATGAACTGATCTTATCTTGGTTTTTCACCCTCTCTCACTCTAGATTTCGAAAATTATGGAGTGAGAAAGTCTTGGAGAAAATGAGAAATAAAGTAGACATTTTCTCTCTCTTAATCTATTTATTTGATACAAATGCAATGTATTTTGCTGGCAAAGATGACTGATATGTCTAATATATGACACATGGTGTATATTGAGTTGGTCAACAACTCTAAGATATGGCATGATTGGCAAGCCACTAATTAAAGAATGCTAAAAGGGTAAAATAGTCTTTTTGCAAACAATTTTAATGGCTATCTTGTCAATTGTCCAAACCCTTGGGGTTTAGGGTTTAACCCTTAGGGTTTAGGGCTTAACCCTTAAATTTTTATAATTTAATTTCTAAGATTTCCAAATTTTGGTTTTCAAAATAGAAAATTAATATTTCTAAATTATAATTAGGATTATATTAAAATCTCCTAATCATAATTCAAGCTCATTAATTAGGATTAACATTTCCTAATTAAAATTTCTAATCTAGCAATTAAGTCCATAATTGTATATTAGGGTTTCTAATTTATAACTTAGGGTTTCTAATTATTAGAATTTCTAATTAATCAATAGGTGTATCCCTAATTACATTTGTGATTAATACACAAAAACTTTTATATAGCATTTAAATCCCCAAATTAGGGTTTTCAACTTCCGAATTAGGGTTTTGGATTCTCGAAACTAAAATTAGGGTTTTCAGAATCGATTTATAGGGTTTCATATAAATCATACGAATTTTCTAACTGAACGTTTGCGTTCTTTATATAATATTAGGGTTTGCCACTGATATAGGTTATCTAGTCAACCCTTGACCCTTAACCACATATTGTTCACATATACAACCATATATACAGAACATATTCACTTATATACTTAATCCTGAATAATTCACCACAAGATTTTAAACTTGCCAAAATTCATCACAGAATTTTGAAATCCTTAAAATTTCTTCACAGAAATAACAAATCCATTCACTTATTTTCTGTCTAGGTTTATTATTCAACCTTTAATCCATCATTTAAGATTTTAATAAATATTCCAAATTCTCGGGTTGTCACAGA
Organism: Panax notoginseng; assembly: GCA_016801055.1. Taxonomy (NCBI): domain Eukaryota; kingdom Viridiplantae; phylum Streptophyta; class Magnoliopsida; order Apiales; family Araliaceae; genus Panax; species Panax notoginseng. The sequence continues at coordinate 132,338,824 of CM029015.1, forward strand.
TATGCTTAGTAAAGGAAATATAGTGCTATTTGAAATATAATAGACTGTTAAATTTGTTGAGCTGTCGAACTCAATCTTGGAAACACAAACTTTTTGCAGGTTAATGATGTTAAGCAATATTACTTGCTATACGAATGATGAAGATTGAATGATGTGCAAAATGAATACATTTTCTTGTATTAGAAATGGTATAAATCTATGATTGATAGTTTTGTTAAATGTAATTGGCAGTTATGTATAGTTTGAAATATTGGATGGATAAAGAATTTTTATTCTGAAATGAGAATAAATATGATTCTGAAATAAGTGAATCATCGATAGAAAATATATTAAGTATTGAGGCTTAGGTTTTTTAATACGTTTACACAGATTATTCAATCATATAATAAATATGATTCTAGTATAAAGAAGAATTGTAAAGGTTGCGATTCAGGGAATGAATGAATGGAAAGAAAAAAAAAATTATTCTACATTTTTAGTTATTTTAACATTAAATAATATTTTAAAGCAAGAACAGGATAATATTAACGCACAAGATCGGGAAGAGAAATTGTCCTGATTTTGGGGGTGTTATGTTGCCTCCTTTTTAGTCTTACCAAAAGGACTTTAACTCATGCAAGTATACATGGGTCAACAAGTAGTACATAGTAAGAAAAGTATCAATCCACAAAGAAAGATTTTAAAATCTAAATTATCATACACCAATTGTATCACTATTTTTTATATGCTTAAATGAATAACTCACAATTGCAATTATTTCTAAAATCAACTAGTAATTAAAAACACAATTCTATTTTAGTGAAATCAAATGTGGAATTAATGGGATTCTAACTTCATTTCATATTTCATCTAAATATTACCATCATGCAAGATTATACAAATATCATGGAAAATTAGCCAAGAGCACAAACTTAGACATAACCATTTTTCAATGTATTATGACTTGCTTACATAACCTCCATATGCAATAGAAATCATGTAATCATCAATAAAATCAAAATCACTATATTTCTATGTGAAATTGCAGCAATATTGAATTGAAGCACAAGCTCTTATATTACTACACACGGTGAAACCGTATATTTCTATCTGGTTCATGAAATATAAAGCTAAACATTTCAGCCTCATAAACGCATACTATTATGATTATAGCCATACTCACATGTCATTTTTAAATTCCATATAAGCATATAAAATGAATGGTGATCAGACATTCATACAAAATAATCAATCAAACAATCAAGCAAATGATTATAGACTACATATCAAAATCCGTTAGAATCCTATAATGGAGTTTAGTTCATTTCTGAACCGAAAGACATTATGGGATTATAGTAACACATGGAAAATAAATAAAGCAATTCAAAGAGAAGATAGAATTGATCACACCCAATTACAAATTATATTCCAAAGTGTTATCCAAATCTCCAATAATTTCCAGCAAAATGAAAAGAATAATTAATCCAATGACTTAATTCAGAAGAAGATGTAGAAAATCTTAAGTTTATGCTCAAATCCTCCCTAGAATTAGTTCAATGCTTATAACCCTAGTTACCAATATGAAAAACAAATAAAAACATACTTAATTTTCGTCTAGTACCAACCATAATATTTTTAGATAAGACCACGCTCAAATTTCAAATTCAAAAACATAAGTCAAATAACAACTTCAGATAACGCGCGGGACCGCGTGTGATTGCAGTGCGTGCGAATTCAGCACGTGCACGCGACATCTAGCTTGTTCAGCCGCGCGGGTGCGCGATGTGTTATTTTAGCCTCTGCCTGCATATAGCGCGGGCGCGCGAGGAATACTTCGTCAACCAGCGCGACCACGCTGCTTCTGTCTGCTGCATACAACTATTTGCTGCTGTTGCTTGTTGTTTGTCCTTCACCAACACTCAGTTCCTTGTCATCACACATTCCATTTGCCAAGCCTTAGTCAGTCTCATACTACATTGCCAATGCCAAATCACGCCATTTCCTGCATTTCCATACTATAGGAGTTCTAATTACGAATATTGCAAAATAATGTAAAATGCACTAACAACATACTAAGATGTACATGAGATGAGCATAATTCTCGTGAATTGATATCCAATAAGTAGGTATAAAACCTACTTATCACGTTATAGTTGATATCAAAGCTGTAGGTTATAAACCTTAGATATGTGTACCTTAGGCTATAACCACAGAGATAATGATAAGAAATAAACTCAAATAGAGTTTAATTTGTTAAGAGATGAATTTAAAAAATTCATTATTAAGTAAATCAGATTCAAAGAAGAACCTTGAAAAGTTATAAAGATCCAGAGTTACCTAACTCTGATGTTAAAAATAAAAATTAATAACGAATAGATAGTGTCTGTATATAAAGGGAAATAAGATCATAAAACAAAACGATTATAAGTTAGAAGAGAATCGTAATATCACACGATTATAAGATAAGATCACGACGTGATCATATTAAATAGCAGAAAATCTATGAAATGATTTGAATGATATAGCATGACGCTATAAAGAGAATGTACTATGAAATGGTACTATGCAAACTCATAAAAGAGTTGTAGATGATGAGATACGGATTAAATAAAATTCATATTGAGTAAGGGAAAGCTAGAATTGTGTGGGATTTCAATTGAGAACTCATGTCAGCAGCTAAGTTGTATGATTCTTTGTATGGGCGGGGAATTGTACTTGGTGTAATAACCATTTAGCTTCTGGTAGTGATAATCATTGAAATATTTGTGTCGCGCTATTTGTTATATACCTGTTGAGAATGTGATTCTTTTCTCATGTGTATAACGGGTAGGTAGAGAATATAAGATTAGGTTAGATGATATTAATATTAGGTATGATTCTTAAAACTAATGCATATGTTAAGTTCGTGACTCATAATCATATGGTATGTTTTGAACCCCTCAGCGAATTTGTGTTTACTGTCCATTCTAACTAAACTTGACGTTCCGGATGCAACCGAGCAGTCCGTGCTTCAAAATTCTATCTCTAACTCAAATTTTGAGTTTTAAATTATTCTCTTCATAAAGCTAATCGTATTAACTAATGACTTTATACTTGTTCAATTCACATCAATTTTTACATGTATCATAATACCTTATTCTTGATATTCATTCAAATACATATATATTCATTTCTAGGGTTTTGGAATTTTTGTAACCCATATTTTCTCTATTCTCATTCAAATAGCAAACCATATAGGTTTTACTTGAAAATTTTAAATAAATCCTCAAATTCTCTTCTAGGTTTTATTCTTTAATCTTTATTATAATCATTCAAGATTTTATAAATTTTTAGGTTATCACAATCACCCCTTCTTCTAAGAATTTCGTCCCCGAAATTAAAGCATACTAATCTCTGCTTATTCGATTGATCAAAACTAGGTTTTCAACTTAACCTTTACAATTTTCTCATTTGAGGATTTCTCTTCTATCTTCACATTTTACAATAACTACTCACTAAGAGTTTACATCTTCTAAACATTCATCAAAACTAGGTTGTCATAATAACCTTTATTCAATCTTCTCAAATTCTACTCGTACACAACGAGTTCACACTATTTTTATCCATAATCACATCCTACCACAACATTACTCTGAAGAGTTTAAAAACTTTTCATATCTGTCTGAGGGATCATAAAACCATGAACTTTGAGGTTTAAGGTATTTCTACCTGCTACCTCTTTCAATTAAGAAAGAAAGGTACTATACCTCTGAAATATTTTATATTTGGTATGTTTACAATCACAAAGAATGTAAACTACCGATGCGGGTACTTTAGAGGATCAGTCTGTTGTACCTTAGTAATCGGAACGACTATGTGCGTTCTTAGATTGGAGTATTTTATCCAATTAGTATATCCCTATTTTCAGGGTTGTTCACCTCAGACTTATCATAAGATTTCACACCAAAATAATTTGGTTCGGCATAAGCTTTCAAAGAATACTTTGAATTTCATAAACATTTGTCTAGCTGAATCAAATAGCTTAGACGCATATCAATAATTCGAATTTCAATCGAAACATTTCTGGCCAAATTTAGTTGGCAATAATTACCCTTTAAAATTCTTAAAAATTATTTTATGACGTCATGATACCGCACTGTATTTACAGTCCGTTTCAGGATTCCGACATTTTGTGACTTTGTCATACTACATCATTCCATATTGGCTGACGATTCTTAAATCGCATCCAACACTAAGTAATATTGCATTGATGACTCCATCATTTTTATCATTTTGCATCAGGTTCCATGATACATTGATGATATAAAAAAATAAAATTTTGATAATTCAAATCATTTTTGTCTAGCCGAATCAATTATCATAGACTATTCTTTAAACCGTTCAAAAATCATTGCAATTTAATTTTATCATCTCAATAGGTAACGATGTGTCGGTGGCCCGAAGTCCACTCATACACAATGGCACCAGAAGTTGAGAATAAAAATCCATTTTCCAAAAAGCACCTAGTACATTTTTAGCTTGATGTCAAAAACTTCGAAGTCTAGCATAGCTAGAAGATTCGGAATACCTATGCTTCCATCATCAACTTCACTTTCTCTACTAATCTATTTCTTAATAAGTTTATCTATTTCTATCATCTTCAATTCTCCATTCACATATAACTATACCAGTTCGCCAAACTTACCACACATTATGAGTTCAGGAACTTTTCACAATCATATGAGTTTAAGAACTTATCCTAGTCAGACCTTTGGCGTCCATTCGCTGAGGGGTTCATAAACATTTCATATAATTACGAGTCACGAACGTACCATAAGTATGAGTTTTAAGAACTCGTGCTTAACCTTATATTCTCTACCTATTCGTTATACACATGAGAAAAGAATCATCTTATCCACATGCATATAACAAATAGCGCGACACCAGGTTTCAATAATTATCAATGTAAGAAACTAAGTGGTTGTCAAACCAAACTTGGCCACTAATCAATATAGGAAGCTAAGCAGACAATTTCCCGCCCATACAAAGAATTGGTCAACCTAACCACTATATCGACCAGGAAGCTAAGTGATTCTAAAACCAAGTACAAATTCTCCACCCATACAAGGAATCATACAACTCAGCTGCTGACCTGAGTCCTCAATTAAAATCCTACACAATTCTAACTTTTACTTTTCTTAATATGAATTTTCTTTAATCCGTATATTAACATTTACCACTCTTTTCCGAGTTTACATAGTACCATTTCATAGTACATTCTCTTTATAGCGTCAGACTATATCATTCCAATCATTTAACATATCATATGTTATTAATTTGATCACGCCGTGATCTTATTTTGTAATCATTTTCTGAAGAGAACAGTGAAAGAAAGGGTGAGCTCAACTAGCCCAGTAAGAAATATTATGACTAAGATAATGCAGAATAAATTATCATTAGCCTTCAACAATGTTAAACTGATAAAATATAATAGACATCAAGTTTAACTGTAGCGGAATAAGCAATCCATTAAAAGATTCAAGTAGAAAATAAACTCTACTATCTTTTATGATTTAAAAGGTTTTTCAACACTGTTATCGCTGGGACTTAGCTTAATAAAATAATCCACATCATCGAATCACCCCTGCACTACGGCCAAGGATATTCGTGTATTCATTAATGGTCATGATCATGCCAACAACTGTCCATCAATGCACTACGGGCCGATGAGGACTTTTACCACATCATTTGTAACATTACGGTCATGATTATACCGAATAATCCCTGGTCATAATCATACCAAGTCCATCTATGCACTACAGGCCACAGATTACTTTTAACATTTTATAAACATGAGGATGATGACAATGATATAAGAATTCAATAAAACAAGTTCAAGAATTAATTTATCCAAGAATTAACAACGTCCAAATTGTCAACATGATACTGCTTTGTGGAGTAAAATTCAAGAATACTTAGAAGAATATTTTCATGAAAAGATACTGGATGAACCGCAATTATCAAGGATATTCCACTAATTTCATGGAGTATAGAAGTCAAAACTTAACCAACTGAGTATAATAAAGAATAGAATAACAAAAGAAATCACCCGGCATGCGATAGACCGCACAGACAGGTTATTCCAACAGAATAATAAATAATAGAATTAGGTCCGGCGTAAACGCACAGACAGGATATTCCGACAGAATAATAAATAATGGAACCAGGTGCGGTGTAAAACACACAAACAGGATGTTCCAACAGAATAATAACAAGACAGAATCAGGTCCGGTGTAAAACACACAGACATGATGTTCCAACAGAATAATAATAAAAATGGAACCACGTCCGGTGTAAAACACACAGATAGGATGTTCCAACAGAATAATAGAAGAATGTCACCAAGTATAGGGTAGACTGCGTATACAGGTTATTCCAACAGAATAATAAGAAATGGAATAACAACAGTTCTCTTCATGAATAAGAAAGAATAACACCCCTTACCGTTTTAAAGAAGAACTGAAATAAGGAAGTAGTTAAGTAGCAGAATACTTTTCTTTTCTCTCTCTATAGTTTCTCTCTATAGTTTCTCTCTACAGAGTTTAGTGAATTAGTAAGAAATAATGAAGGAATGAGCTGCTATTTATAGAAAAATGGAATGCATAGTAACTAATCCATGAACGGTCCAGATTGATTACTTTAATCTGACGGTCCATATTTAAAAAAAAAATCTTTTAAATAAAATATAATATATTCTATTTATAGAATAACTTTAATAAAGTATTCTGTTTTATATAAAAAGATGTTTCTATTTTATTACGTTAATAATATGAATAAAACAAAACTTCATTATCGCTAAATAATTCATATTATTAACTAACAATAATTGAATCAAACTGAGTGACTTCTTACATAAGCATTAATAATCAATACCGTGTGTTACTATGCAATCACACGTATTACTGTACTTTTACTACCGAGTAGTTCAACAGTAACAATGGTAAAACTTCCGCCGTTATTTAAAATATTTTTGTCTTTTTTTCAATCAGACAATTATTCTATTGTGGGGTCCACCAATGATTGTGTCGTTGTACGAATATTTCCTGTTAAAACGAATATTCCCTGACCAATCGAATATTATATAACAACTTGCGTAGTTTATAAAATTTATAAATATTACCCACAACTATAACATTATATCAAATTAACTCCATAATATTCAAAAATGATATTTATAGAAAATTCATCTTTATTTATAAAAGTTGGGGTCTTACAACCTCCCCTTCTTATGAAATTTTGCCCTCAAAATTAGGGTACGTACCTGGTATGTCGAAGAGGTAAGGATACCTTGATTTCATTTCAGATTCTAACTCCCAAGTCAGTTCCTCAACATCTTGGTTTCTCCACAAAACTTTGACTTGAGGTATAACCTTGGAGCGTAGAATATGTTCTTTCTTATCCAAGATTTGATCAGGAACTTCTTCATACGTCAAATCTTCTGCTATTTCATCCGGTTCTAACTCAATAATGTGGTTTGGGTCTTCCACATATTTACGTAACATAAATATGTAAAAAACGTTATGAACCCGAGACATACTTGGCGGTAAAGCGAGTCTATAAGCCACAGTTTTTACTCGATCGAGGATTAAAAATGGACCGATGAATCGAGGATTGAGCTTTCCTCTCTTTCCAAATCTCGTAACTCCTTTCTATGGAGCAACACGTAAGAACACATGATCTCCTATATCAAATTCCACGTCCTTTCGATCAAGATCAGCATAACTCTTTTGTCGATCTTGTGAGGTTTTTATACGTTGTTGGATCGTTTGAATCTTTTCTGTAGTCATACGTACAAACTCTGGTCCCAATAACGTTGCTTCACCCACCTCATCCCAGCATACTGGAGAACGACATTTTCTTCCATACAATGCTTCGAATGGAGCCATGCCAATACTTGTTTGATAACTGTCATTGTAGGAAAACTCCACCATTGGTAAGAACTTGTCCCAACTTCCCTTAAAATCAAGGACACAGAGTCTTAATAGATCTTCAAGAGTTTGAATAGTCCTCTTTGATTGTCCGTCCGTCTGAGGATGATATGCTGAACTAAATCGTAAATCCGTGCCCATAGCTTTTTGTAAACTAACCCAAAATCGTGAAGTAAATCTTGGGTCTCGATCAGAAACTATGGATACTGGCATACCATGCAGTCTTACAATCTTGTTTATGTACATACGAGCAAGATTTTCAAGTGTATAAGTTTCTCGTATCGGTAAGAAATGAGCAGACTTGGTCAATCTATCAACAATGACCCAAATCGCATCAATACCTTGAGAAACCCTAGGAAGACTGGTAACGAAATCCATGGTAATGTGCTCCCACTTCCATTCTGGAATTTCAAGTGGTTGCAATGGACCTTTTGGTACTTGATGCTCCACTTTGACTCGTTGACAAGTTAGACACCTTGAGATAAACAGCGCTGTCTCTCTCTTCATATTGCTCCACCAAAATGTATGACGAAGATCATGATACATTTTGGTACTTCCAGGATGGATTGCAAACGGTGTGTTGTGTGCCTCCATCATAATTTCATACTTTAAATCAGGGTTGTTAGGAACACAAAGTCTGGAGTTGACTCGAAGTATTCCTTCTTCATCGATTCTTGCTTCCGGCATAGCACCTTCTTGTACTTTCTTCCTCATACGCATCAGCTCCAGGTCTGTAGCTTGAGCAGCTTTAACTTTATCGATTATAGTTGGTTCTACTTGTATATTCGTCATTATCACATGGGTCCCTGGAGTCTTTAACTCTATCTCCATCCTTTGCAAATCACACAAAATGGGCCTTTGTGTTGACAATATCGCACTCGTACTTGCATATGATCTTCTACTCAATGCGTCAGCTACCACGTTCGCTTTTCCAGGATGGTATTGAATAGTATGATCATAATCTTTCAACAGTTCAAGCCAACGTCGTTGTCACATGTTGAGTTCCTTTTGAGTGAAGAAATATTTGAGGCTTTTATGATCCGTAAAGATCTCCACCTTCTCCCCATACAAGTAATACCTCCAAATTTTAAGTGCAAAGACAACATCTGCCAACTCTAGATCATGAGTAGGATAATTCCTCTCATATTCCTTGAGTTATCTTGATATGTAGGCTATGACTTTTCCATGTTGCATGAGAACGCATCCCAACCCTTTGCTCAAAGCATCACTGTAGATGACAAATCCCTCCGAGCCAGATGGTATTATTAGAACAGGTGTTGAAAAGAGTCTCCTCTTGAGTTCTTGAAAACTCTTCTCACATTCTTTGATCCAACCGAACTTTGTATATTTTCGAGTCAGCTGAGTTAATGGAGTAGCGATTCGAGAAAATCCTTCCACGAATCTCCGATAATAACCAGTTAAACAAAGAAAGCTACGTACTTCGGTCACTGATTTAGGTTGCTCCCAGCTTTGAATAGCTTCAATCTTTGCCGGGTCAACAGATATTCCATGTCTTGATACCACGTACCCAAGGAATGCTACTTCCTCAAGCCAGAACTCATATTTCTTTAACTTGGCATAAAGCTTGTATTCACGAAGATTTTGGAGTACCAGCCTCAAGTGTTGCTCATGATCTTCATGACTTTTGGAATAAATAAGGATGTCATCAATAAAGACGACCACAAAGTGATCCAAATATTCCTTGAATACCTGGTTCATCATATCCATGAAGGCAACAGGAGCATTAGTCAATCCAAAGGACATGACTAGGAATTCATAATGCCCATACCGAGTTCTGAAAGCCGTCTTTGGAATATCCTCAGTTCTAACCTTCAGCTGATGATATCCAGAACGAAGATCGATCTTTGAAAAGAATTGTGCTCCTTGCAACTGGTCAAACAGGTCATCAATGCGTGGCAATGGGTACCTGTTTTTGATGGTGACATGATTCAACTCACGATAATCAATACAAAGTCGCATACTTTCGTCTTTCTTCTTCATGAATAGAACAGGAGCACCCCAAGGAGAAGTACTAGGATGAATAAAGCCAATTCCTGCAGTTGGATCTTTAACTCCTGAAGTTCAATAGGAGCCATTCGATATGGGGCTTTGGAAATGGGTTTTGTACCGGGTTCAAGGTCGATACAAAATTCAATTTCACGCTCTGGGGGTAGGCCATGAAGTTCTTCAGGGAATATGTCAGGGAATTTATTAACAATAGAAATATCATTCAAAACTGACGTATTTATGTTTAGATCCGTGACATGAGCTAAGAAAGCTTAACATCCGTTTTTCAATAAATGAATAGCTTTATGGCTTGAGATAACAGCGATTGATTTTAATGGTTTGGTTGCTTGAATTCGCATAATAGGTCGATTAGGAATATGAAAGCTAACAACCTTACGAAAATAATCAATTTTTGCATGATGAGTAGTTAACCAATCAATCCCTAGAATCACGTCAAATGCAAGTATTTTTAATGAAATAAGATTGCCAGGTAATGTGTGGGTACCAACTTGAACCAAACAAGACTTATAAACCGTGGATGTAATGAAGGTTTCTCCCGATGGAGTTTCAATAGATAAGTCAAAGTCTAATTTCTCCGGAATTAAATTTAATCGATGAGCGCAAGTAGGAGAAATAAAAGAATGGGTAGAACCGATATCAAATAAAGTAAAGACTTCGTTAGAGTTTATGATAAGATTACCCATGATGACCTCATTCGGGTTCCTTGCTTTCTGGGAGGTCACAACAAACTCTCTCCCTTGCACTACCGGTTTTGACTTTTCTGGGACGGCCTTTGGTGTCTCCATCTTGGCTGAACTTGTTTTTGGTAAACGACAAAATTGAGCTAAATGGCCTTCTCTTCCACAATTATAACATGCTTTAGATGGCATCGCGCAGTTTGGACTGATGTGCCCCTCCCCTCCGCATTTGAAACATATGATAGGTGGTCGTTCTCCTTCCTTAACAATGGGTGCTGATGCTGACGTCTTTCCATCATTGTTGAATCTCCTCTTCTTGAAATGACCATTCTTATTGTTTTGGCCTTGATTACCACCGAAGTGGTTACAATTTCTGGCCTGTTGATTCCCTCCACGCTTGTTGTCACTGCTTCGATGACTGCTCTCACTAGTATTATCATTTTGTCGACTGCTCTCTTTTGGTTGCGTTGACTCGTTATCGCGCTCCACTAACTGAGCCCTATTCGCAACATCTGAATACTAACACAGTTTATGAGAAATAAGATGTTGACGTATCTCAGGTTTCAAACCTCGCAAAAACATTCGCGTCATTCGCTCTTCATTATCCACCAAGTGGGACGCAAACCGGGACAACTCAGCAAATTTAGCCTCATACTACGACACGTTCATATTATTATGCTCCAATTTGATGAACTCCACCTCCTTCATGTGACGAACACTTTCGGGAAAGTATTTGTCATTGAACAGCTCTTGGAACTTCTCCCAAGACATCTTCAGTGCAGTAGGTTGAGTACGCTTAATCGATTCCCATCAGTAATCTGTCTCTCCTCGCAACATAAAGGCGGCAAAGGGAACCTTTTGCTCCTCGGAGCATCGCAAGACATCAAATATCTTGATGATCTGCGTTATCCATGTTTCCGCTATAAGTGGTTTTGGCTCTCCCTTAAACTCCGGTGGTCCCAGCTCCTTGAACTATTTTGCAGTAACCATCCGAGAGTTTTCAGTGTTTTCACCTACATTTTGAACAGGAGCCGCTCTCGCCTGTTATTGCATGAACTGCATAAAGCTTCTGAACATTCCATCATTCATTATTTGTTCAGTATTGTTGTTTGCATGAGGATTGTCGCCTTCCTGATGCACATTATCCTGATTATTGATATGTGGTGAATCCACAGTCGCCTGTGCTCCATTGCTATTCTCAACATTCTCGGATGCCATTTTCAGATACTGCCACAAAATAAAAGTTAATTGATATGTCATATATTATCCTTATATTCAGACCGACCAATTAAATACCATGCAAATAAACTTAAGTAGGTCATACTAGCGAAGGAATTCCCCGTCTCTCCCCTCCTAGTTCTATTCTCACATCTTAGCCAGGGATCATATCCCTAAGCTCTGATACCAACTGTGACGCCCCCAAAATTAGGTATACATCACCCATCTTGGGTCGTCAGATACATGGTATAGAATTCAAATACAACTTAATAATACAACTGTCGTGTACAATATGACAAAACATAAACTATGAGTTTGAATACAAATATTATCTACTAGAGAGTATCCATACTCAAAAGGAGTCCTTATTACATTTATTAACACACTATTACAAAGAAAAGTGAGGACTACTAACTAATACTATCATTCAGACCATCACTCCGTTTCCCGACTTGTCCCAGCTACGTTCTCATTTCCTAAAGAGAACAGTGAAAGAAAGGGTGAGCTCAACTAGCCCAGTAAGAAATATTATGACTAAGATAATGCATAATAAATTATCATTAGCCTTCAACAATGTTAAACTGATAAAATATAATAGACATCAAGTTTAACTGCAGCGGAATAAGTAATCCATTAAAAGAGTCAAGTAGAAAATAAACTCTACTATCTTTTATGATTTAAAAGGTTTTTCAACACTGTTATCGCTGGGACTCAGCTTAATAAAATAATCCACATCATCGAATCACCCCTGCACTACGACCAAGGATATTTGTGTATTCATTAATGGTCATGATCATGCCAACAACTGTCCATCAATGCACTACGAGCCAATGAGGACTTTTACCACATCATTTGTAATATTGCGGTCATGATTATACCGAATAATCCCTGGTCATAATCATACCAAGTCCATCTATGCACTACAGGCCACATATAACTTTCAACATTTTATAAACATGAGGATGATGACAATGATATAAGAATTCAATAAAACAAGTTCAGGAATTAATTTATCCAAAAATTAACAACGTCCAAATTGTCAACATGATACTACTTTGTGGAGTAAAATTCAAGAATACTTAGAAGAATATTTTCATGAAAAGATACTGGATGAACCGTAATTATCAAGGATATTCCACTAATTTCATGGAGTATAGAAGTCAAAACTTAACCAACTAAGTATAATAAAGAATGGAATAACAAAAGAAATCACCAGGCATGCGATAGACCGCATAGACAGGTTATTCCAACAGAATAATAAATAATTGAACCAGGTCCGGCGTAAACGCACAGACAGGATATTCCGACAGAATAATAAATAATGGAACCAGGTCCGGTGTAAAACACACAGACATGATGTTTCAACAGAATAATAACAAGATGGAACTAGGTCCGGTGCAAAACACACAGACAGGATGTTCCAACAGAAGAAGAATAAAAACGGAACCAGGTCCGGTATAAAACACACAGACAGAATGTTCCAACAGAATAATAGAAGAATGTCACCAAGTATAGGGTAGACCGCGTATACAGGTTATTCCAACAGAATAATAAGAAATGGAATAACAACAGTTCTCTTCATGAATAAGAAAGAATAACACCCCTTACCGTTTTAAAGAAGAACTGAAATAATGAAGTAGTTAAGTAGCAGAATACTTTTCTTTTCTCTCTATAGTTTCTCTCTATAGAGTCCAGTGAATTCGTAAGAAATAATGAAGGAATGAGATGCTATTTATAGAAAAATGGAATGCATAGTAACTAATCCATGAACGGTCCAGATTGATTACTTTAATCTGACGGTCCATATTTAAAGAAAAATCTTTTAAATAAAATATAATATATTCTATTTATAGAATAACTTTAATAAAGTAATCTGTTTTATATAAAAAGATGTTTCTGTTTTATTATGTTAATAATACGAATAAAATAAAACTTCATTATCGCTAAATAATTTATATTATTAACTGACAATAATTGAATCAAACTGAGTGACTTCTTACATAAGCATTAATAATCAATACCGTGTGTTACTATGCAACCACACGTATTAATGTACTTTTACTACCGAGTAGTTCAACAGTAACAATGGTAAAACTTCCACCGTTATTTAAAATATTTTTGTCGTTTTTTCAATCCGACAATAATTCCGTTGTGAGGTCCACCAATGATTGTGCCGTTGTACGAATATTCCCTGTTAAAACGAATATTCTCCGACCAATCGAATATTATATAACAACTTGCGTACTTTGTAAAATTTATAAATATTACCCACAACTATAACATTATATCAAATTAACTCCATAATATTCAAAAATGATATTTATAGAAAATTCATCTTTATTTATAATAGTTGGGGTCTTACATAAGCAATCTAATGTAATCTCTTATGAAAGACCTATCAATTATAAGATTAATCTTTCAATTAGCATAACATACCTGTTAGCTCATAATACTATTACTTTAACCATAGATTATCTAACACATAATAAAATATTTGATAACATCTTAACACATTAGCAATATTATCATCCTTAGATAATTCTTTAATCACTATATCATATCCATTATGATTTAACACTCGCTTTTTCATTTCATAAGTTACATTTCTGTAATCCAATAGAACAAAAACCAATATTATAATATGAATTATTTAAACATAATAATCCAGCAACCTGTACTGAAACTATTCTTCAATTTCAGCATCCTGACATCAAACTAATTTACAATCCAGCAAACTGTTTATAATTCAGCAAGCTATTTTCTCTAATTCAACAAGCTGTTTTTCCAATTCAGCAAGCTGTTTTCTCTAATTCAGCAAG